>APFE031688131.1:0-37024 GCA_000404065.3 Pinus taeda | reverse complement strand
TGCTGTCCTCTTTGCTGAGTTTTAATCCCATTACTGTGGGAGTGATCGCTGCCTTGCATTCTTGCATATTAAATCTGCCCAGCACTTCATTTACATATCTCGCTTGAGAAATAAAAATTCCATTTTCATTTTGATCTACTTCTATGCCTAAGAAGTATCTCAAGAAACCCATGTCAGTCATTTCAAATTCATCTTTCATGACCGATTTGAAATTTTTAATGCGCTGATCATCATTACCTGTGAAAATAACATCATCAACATATAACACAACAATTAAAATCTTACCATCTTTTTCTTTGATGTAGACGGTGGGTTCTCCCTCACATTTGTCGAACTCATTTTCCAGTAGATAGAAATCTATCCTACTGTACCACGCTCTTGGTGCTTGTTTGAGCCCATATAGAGCTTTCTTCAATCTGCATACTTTGTGTTCTTGGCCTTTCTTCTCATATCCTAGAGGCTGTTCAATATAGACCTCCTCATTTAACACTCCATTTAGGAATGTTAACTTCACATCCATTTGGTAAACTTTCCATTTGTTTTGTGCTGCTATGGACAACACTACTCTCACGGTTTCCATTCTTGCAACCGGTGCGAAAGTTTCCTCATAATCTCTCCCATACTGCTGCTTGTATCCTTTGACAACCAGCCTTGCTTTGTGTCTTTCAATTTTGCCTTCAGCATTGCACTTGGTCTTATAGACCCATTTGACTCCAATGACTTCTTTACCTTTTGGTAGCTCAACCAAATCCCATGTTTTGTTTCTCTCTATGGCATTCATTTCCTCATCCATAGGTTCTATCCATTTCTTATTCTTGATTGCATCTTCGAAATGAATAGGATCATCAACATGACAAAACAAGGCAAATAAGGAATTCATTCCTTCATTATATATGTCACTCAATTTTCTGAACTTCTTACCTCTTTCACTTGGTGTGCAAGTGCTTGAAGACGCACTTGAATTTCCTCATTGTGGTGTGCTTGGAGAAGCACTCTCATTTATCCTCAATGGTGTTCCTTGCTGTCCTTGTGTTGGCGTTGCTGGTTGGGGATGCATTTCAGCCACCTCCTCATCATCTTCATCATGAGACAAACAGTTTTTAACATTCACTGTTTTCTCTATGCTTCCATCCCAAGCTTCCTCTTCAATTAATTGAACATCTCTGCTGATAAAAAACTTCTTGGTGGATGGGATATACAACCTGTAGGATTTGGATTCCTCACTGTATCCAATGAAAATACATTTCTCCCCTTTGCTGTCCAACATCCTCCTTAGCTGATCTGGAATGTGTGCATAGGCCACACATCCAAAAACTCTCATGTGGGTGACTCCTTGCTTTCTCCCACTCCATGCTTCTTCCGCCACTCTGTTCATCACTGCTTTTGTAGGACACCTGTTTAAAATATATGCTGCACAATTTACACAGCTTCAGCCCAATAATCATTTGGCAAATGCTTTGCCTTCAACATGCTCCTCGCCATATCCATGATGGTCCTGTTCTTCCTTTCAGCAACTCCATTTTGTTGTGGGGTGTACCTAGCTGTGAATTGCTTTTGAATTCCATTTTCTCTACAAACAAAATCGTAGGAATTCTTTGGAGATATACTCACCTCCTCTATCTGTTCTAAAAACTTTGATATGCAGGCCATTTTGGTTTTCAACAAGTGCTTTGAAATTTCAGAATTTTTCAAATACCTCACTTTTATTCTTCAAGAAATAAACCCAAGATTTTCTTGTAAAATCATCAATAAAAGTTAGAAAATATTTCTTGCCTGCTAGTGATGGGGTTTGCATCGGTCCACATACATCTGAGTGGACAATTTGTAAGGGTGCTTTTGCCCTTATGAATTTCCCTGATGGAAAACTTTCTCTGTGTTGTTTTCCCAATATGCAGCCTTCACAAAGGCTGTCCGGTTTCTCTATCAGTGGTAATCCTCTTACCATCCCTTTTCTGCTCAACAAATTAAGACCTCCAAAATTGAGATGTCCAAATCTCAAGTGCCACAACCAATTTTCATCCTTTGGTTGGCTTTGGAAAGCCTCTTGCATAACTGCTGCAATTTCATTTTTGTTTTTCAAATCTGCCCTGATCCTGAGAGGGAACATCCTGTTCCTTGTCATCTTCACTTCAGCAATGCATCTTTTGCTGGGTGCTATATCCATGATGGTGCATACATCATTCACAAAATAAACATTGTAACCCTTATGGACAAGCTGTCCAATACTCAAGAGGTTACATCTCATTCCGGGAACATAATAGACATCTGCTATGGTTTTCCTTTCACCTTTCTTTGTAAATATTTTAACTTCTCCTTTTCCCATAACATAAATTTTACTATCAGTCCCAAGTGTGACTTGTGACTTCACACTTTGATCTAAAGCAGAAAACAAGGCTATGTTTCCTGTCATATGGTTGCTACAACCGGAATCTAGAAACCATATATCTTCATTGTTTGTTTCAGCCATGTTACAAGCTAATAAAACATTATTTTGGCTGATATTTTCTCTAGTGATATTTGCACTAGAACTATTATTCATATCATGCTGTTTCTTCTTACATTCATTGGCATAGTGCCCATATTTTTTACAGTAATAACATTGGACATTGGATTTTTCATACCTTTGTCCTTGAGCATGATGATTCCACTTTGTTGGCTGCTGCCATGGCCTTGGTTCTGATTTGAATTGCTGCCTCTTCCTTGAGCATTTGCTAGACTGTTCCTTCCACCTCTGTTATGGCTTCTGCCTCTTCCTCTTTTGTTTCCTTTGCCTTGACCTCTTCCTCTTCCAAAGGACATCTGGGTCTTGAAGGCTTGCTCTAAAGATGAGTTTTCATTTCTACTCAACCTCTGCTCATGAGTTATCAGTGATGCATGAAGTTCATCAACTGAAAAGTTTGAGAGATCCTTTGTCTCTTCTATGGTGGTGACAATGACATCAAACTTTGAGGGTAGGACCCTTAAAAGTTTCTCCACAATCCTCCTTTCTTCTAGAACTTTTCCATGAGTCCTCATCTGTGTGACCAAACCAATCACATGTGTGAAGAATGAGTCAATATTGTCTGATTCTTTCATGTTCAGATTCTCAAAATCTCTCCTCAGCAACTGTAGTTTTGCTGTTTTCACTTTTTCCATGCCTTGATAGGCTGTCTTGAGAGTTTGCCATGCTTCTTTGGATGTCTTAGCTGCTGCTATCCTTGGAAACACACTCTTGTCCATTGCTTGATACAAAAATACAAGGGCTTTTGAGTCCTTTTTCCTATTGCTCTTCAATAGGTCTTTCTCTGCCTGAGTTAATCTATTAAACTCATTTTCGTCTGTTGGTTCTTCAAAACCATCTTGAACTATTTCCCATAAATCTTGACAGACAAACAGGGCTTTCCTGGTTATTGCCCAATAGTCATAGTTTTTCCCATTGAACTGTGGGAATTGAGGATTAAACAAACCCATACTAGTGCTTGTGCTAGCCATTCCTTGCATTCTTTAACTATGCTTTAAATATTTGACTGTGTATTTAAAATACTGACTGTTCTTTTCAGCAGTAATACAAAAACTGGTCTGAGAAATACCTGGATTCTTTTGCTGAGTCTTCACGCTGCTGGAGAAGTTGCTGCAGCAAGAAACCTTCTACCTTTAGCTTCTTTGACACTTTCAAAGAGCCTGAACCAGCTCTGATACCACTGTTGGGAATTTTTCTGTTAAAATCCCAAAAACAATAAAAAACTCACACAGAGACAATGCTCTGTTTCTCTGCACAGGATCTTTAATACAGCGGAAACTTTAAAAATATTTATGAGAACAGAGTATTACACACCCATAAAAGGATTTGTATTCATCAAAAATAAACTGATACAAAATTCATCCTCTTTCACTCAGGGATTTACCAAGAACTTCAAAAGAAATTACTCTGTCTCCTTTTGAGACTTTACACTGCTGTGTGTAAAAATCTCTTTTACATTCACTGCTGTAAAAACAGACTTCAACTACTGGAAGTTTACATTCACTGCTGTGTGGAAATTACACAGAGTTTTCTCGCACTGCTGCGTTCTTCTTACCTCTTTGCTTCGCACTACTGTGCATATTTCTCAAATTACATTACATTCTCAGAACAACATCATTACAATCACTTCACACTGCTGTGTGTTTTCTTCTTGCGTTCGCTGCGGCGAGTATTTCCTTTGCACACTCTCTAACTTAACAAAAACAAACACAGGAGTATATATGGTCTTACTTGCCATACTGCCGTAAAATAAAAAAAACAATAAAATTAAATGCTTTTACCAACCTTTACTTGTGCCCATACTCCCACTCATAGAAAATGGTAAAATTAAAGACTTCACCAAAACTTACCAACCCACAGTAAATTGCATTTACTGTTTTACTGACAAAAATGGTGGTAAAGAAACTTTTACTTCACGTCAAATTTATTTGCTGCAGGCCTGTACTTCAACCGTTGACTTCAATTGGATCGCATCGCACAATCACAATTTTCGGGAGGAAAAATGAAACACTATAATATTGGTGCGATTTGCGATTTGCGATCGGATCGCATCACACCATCGCAATCGCAGAAGTCAAGTGAACAAAACGGAGGCACTAAGCTTGCATGCGATTTGCGATCTGCGATCTCATCGCATCGCAAGATAAGAACTGCAGTTGAAATTACAATTTCAACACTTCCGACGTTGGCTTGGTCAATATGGCATTGAACCCGATTCACCTTTAACCCTTGGTGCGATCTTGTCACAGTGATATGGCCCATGATCTCTTTGTGACCCAGCGAGAGCGCTAACCAACTTACTCCAGCGCGATCTCAAGTTTGAACACTGGCAGTGAGAGGAATAGATAGTCTGATCTATGATCTCAGCCTCTGCGATTTTATGGCGGCAGTGACCATGCCTTCCTTGGACCCGATCGACCTCTTTGGCCTGTCACAATCGGATCAAACTTGCCTTTAATAACCTACAAATAAACCAGATAACCAAAACCCTTGATCCCCAAAAAAGATCAACGTGAAAACCACATAAAAATGTTTTTGGTTGTGTTGTTTTTTTTGGTCCAAGAAACCTTCGACTGATATAGAATTGGTCTGCCAATTGGTTGCAGAAAACATAAAATGAAAGAACAACCAAGTTGATATCAAATACCATTGAAGATGGAAATGCTAGCAAGGTCCATCGAAAATTCATGCATAAAACTCTCAAGCGGGCAGGATGCCCAACTTTGATACCACTGCAAGATTCCAAATGATTAAATAATCAATAGATGTGGAACATTTCAGTGTTTTAATTGAAATGCTAACAAGTCAAAATATTATTCACTGTGTCATAATGATTAACCATGAAACCCCTTGCCAAATGGCATGCACGACGGCTCAACAAGACTAGACTAACACTGAAGCACAATCGTGGACCCTGAATGGATCCACGAGACAAAGTCACGGCTGGGTTTTCGTCCCAGGGATCAAACTAGAATTGGTCTGGTCAAGTTCTCAACAAAACATAACACACAATCGTGGACCCTCAATGGATCCACGAGACAAAGTCACGGCTGGGTTTTCGTCCCAGGAATCAAACTAGAATTGGTCTGGTCAACTTCTCAACAAAACATAACAGGATTGACAACCTCAAGATGATCCCAATGCTTAGCTCCTTTCCCTTTTTGTAGGGTCGATGGACTTTCTAGATGCCTTTATTTTATTATTTTTCCCAAGAAATGAAGGCAAATACTACGGGCAAATACCATGGATAAATTTTGCCCATTTTGACCTTATCAAGAAAAAAGAATATTACAATATGTATGGGCATTTACTAACCATTTAAATGTATATATATTTTCACTTATATATTAATTAATTTTATAATTAAAAATAATAATGGTTTAAAACAAAATTATAATTTAATTAATTTTTAGATATATATATATTATATATATATATTATATATATATATTATATATATATATAATTTTTGGCAATGTGAGATGTATCATAAAGAAAGCATTTTGATGCTTATTATTGATAGATTTCTATCCACTTTTCTTAACCATTTAATTTATATAACTGCCCTTATCTATAATATAATGTGGTGCCATGTAATATGCAGATATCAATTTTCATTAATATCACTGTTAGTTCAAATCTTAGGGAAGCCTTATACATTAATCTTTAATGTGGTGTAAGTGATAAATATAAATGTTACAACAAAATTATTATTGATTAAGAAAAATTGGAATAACACTTTAAATGTGGTGTAAACCTTGTCTATTAATATGATGCCAAGTGATATATAAATATGAACTTTGCATTAAAACCAATATAGATCTATATTAACCATGGATCTACCAAGAGCTGAGAGGGATCAAATCTCATTGTATGCAAACCTCTTTTTAGAATGCAAAACTTGGAAAGAGATTGATACATCAAGAGATTTAATGCCTTTGTTGGTAAAGACGTGATGTTGATAGATATATAGTGGTAATTTTTTATTGTTTAAATTGCATTTTTGAGTATTTTATCATTATTAATATTTATATTAATAATTTAATGAGTTATACATTTTCCTCTTATTAAGAAGTGACTACATTATTTTAACAATAATTATTTTTCCGTTTCGAACATCGAAATATTTTACTAAGGTTAAAAAAGGTTGTTTAGGGGGTCAAAACACTTTCAAAAGTTTAGGACCTGAAAACTACTAAAAATAGTAAATGATACTATAATCAAGGAAACAGAAGAAATGGACTGGATATCTAGGTGGAATAGATAGGTGGCCACCAATATCCACATGGATCAGTCCTCCCCCCTTAGGAAGCAATGGTCCCCATTGCATGTAGAGCCTCCATGAAGTGAGAAAATTTATGTTGAACCTTGTCCCTGGTGAAGGAGTTGGCCTGGTTTGACAACTTGATATAGCTAGATCCTCTGCTAGCGAGTGTTCTTGATTTGTGTGTCTATGATCTCGTCAGTTGTGACCTGATCAATGCAGCTTGGGTTGAGCTTTGTTGGTGTCAGCTGCTCCGCATTGTCAGTTGTGTCCAATAATGGAGGAAAGTATGGTCGCAGCCAGTCCACATTGAATACTCGATGCAAACCAAGGAACGATGAAATGTTGAGCTCGAAGGCATTGTCCCCTACAACCTTGGTGATAGTGTACGACCCAGATCGAAGTGGGGAAAGCTTGCGGTGGGGCCGAGCAAGGTGCTCCTACAAATGTAATCAAACTTTATCGCCCACCTGGAACGTGTTTGGCACTTGATGTTGATTACAAAGCTACTTGTACTTAGCATTGGATATGTCTAATATGTCATGGACCTGCTGGCGAATGTGTTGAATGCTCTCAATGAAGCTATTAGCTCGGTCTGCTTCAGATTGGACATGAGCCGAATCTTCTTGACTAGTTGCAAATGATATGGCCACATAAATGGGACATAGTGGGTGGAATCCCAACCCCACCTGGAAGAGGTTGTGGATAGTTGAGCTATGGAGAGCTCGGTTGTAGCTGTACTAAAAATAGGGGTTGTTTTCATACCATGTAGGTGGATGCTTTGATTTGTACATGTGCCAAATGTGCATGATCATCTTATTGACGACCTCTAATTGGCCATCAGTTTGGGGGGTGGAAGGTCGTGGACATAGTCAGCTTGGTATCTAGCATCGGTTAGAGGCTTGACCAAAATGTACTCAGGAACCTGTTGTATCGATCTGATATAATGAACTGTGGGATCCAAAAATGTACCCACACTCATTCAAACAAGAGCTTAGCAATGGCTTCTGCTATGATACTCTTCTTGCTGGCCACCATAATGGCCATCTTAGAGAATTTGTCAATGACCACGAACACATAGTCATTGCCATGATTAGTAGAAGGAAGACTTGACATGTAACCATGGATATGGATTCCCAAGGCTAAATAGGAGTAAGCAAAGAAGTATATAGGCCTTTCTTCTTGATTTTTGGTTTGAAAATGACGCAGGTAGTGCAGGATCTGATATACTTCCCAACATCCTGTTGAAAGTTCGACCAATAAAAATGCTTCTGCAGTGCTGCCACTGTTTTCTTTAATCCAAAGTGTCCAGCGACCCGAATGGAGTGCGCCTCTAAAATCATCTTAGCATGCTCGCTTGTAGGAACACATAGGTGTCCCAGGTGGCATAACAGTGTGCCCTGGAGGTCAAAATCTAGAAATTTCTTTCCTTCCAAGAGCATCTAGTAGGTTTCGCCGAATTTTGGATCGCTCTTGTAAAGATGTGGTCACCCTTAAGTCTCGTGTCCACAAGAGTGAGCATAGTGGTTAGCGTCATGACCGATGGTTGGTTGAGACAGTCTGCAACATTAATGGTGCTTCTCTTATTGTACTTGATGTTCAAATGGAAATTTTGCAAATATGTGGACTATTTCTGATGGAAATCACTCTGCAACTTCCCTTATGTTTGTATGAAGTGCAGGGGTCGATGGTCTGTGTGGATAATTGTTTCCTTTCCCATAATGTAATGATTCCATTGTGAGTAGGCCTGCACAATAAAATACATTTCTTTGTCATAAGTGAGATACTTTCAGACTATATTTGAAAGTGTCTCACTGTGATATGCCATTGGATGTCCCTGCTGGGTAAGAACTGCACCAATAACATAGTTAGAGGCGACTGTCTCAATTTCAAATGGTTGTTGCAGTTATAGTAATGTGAGAATTGGTTCAGAGTAGAGTTGATGCTTTAACTTGAAAAATTCCTTTTGTTGGGAGTCAGACCAAAATAACTTTTCTTTCACTCCACCGTTGGTGACTTGAATCAAAGGCCAAGTGATATGAGAGAATCCCAACACAAACTTGCGATAGAAATTAGAAAGACACTGAAAGATGCAGAGCTCTGTTAGAGTGGTTAGGGCTAGCCAATCTTGAATAAATTGTATATTTGTTGGGTCCACATGCACACCCCGCTCATTAATGATGTACCCCATATATTGAACATGGTCATACCAAAAGTGCATTACTCCAAATTGGCACACAATTTTTGTTATTGCAGGGTTTGGAGGACCTGTTGGATATGTTGTATGTGATCTTCCTAACTCTAGTTCAAGATCATGATGTCTTCTAGGTACACTGCCATGAATGAGTTGGTAAATGGCTGCAAGATGTCGTCTATCAGCCGTATGAAGGTTGCAGGAGCATTCATCAACCTGAAAGGTATGACCAACCATTCGAAAATTCCGTCCTTGGATTTGAAGGAAATATTCCACACATTGGAGGGTTCAATTTGTACCTGGTGATACCTAGATTTCAAGTCAATATTGCTGAAACATTTGGCCCCCTTGAGCTGGTCCAGAAGGTCATCAATCCATGGGATTGGATACCTATTCTAGACGGTGATTTTATTCTGTGCATGATAGTCAATACGAAGTCTTTAGGTGTCATATTTCTTTTGTACCAACATGATCAGGCTCCTACAGGGTGATGAACTTGGACTGATATGCTCTTTTTGCAACAACTGCTGAATCTGCCTCTTAATTTCATCGTTCTCTAGAAAAGAGTGTTAGGAGATTGGTCCGTTGGGTAGCAGTGCACCCGGGGTCAGATCGATGGAGTGATTGACTTGACAGTGTAGGGGTATCCTTGTGGGTGAAGTGAAGATGTCCCTTTACTCTTCCATGGCCTTGTCCATTTATTGTTGTCATGCAAAGGAGCCCTGTCTGGAGGCTATGGATGTGGCCACAGTCTTCTTCTTTCCCTAAGGGCAAATCATAAGGAAGACAAATTTCCCGATCTAGGAAATGATCTTATTGCATTTCTTTGCAGAGATCAAAGAAATGGCAGTAGGCAGTGCTACCTCTGGTATTCTTATAACTTAATAATAATAATAATAATAATATCCATTTTTAAGGTCACAGCCAAGCCAGACACCAAATTGGTGTATGAGACCCCCTTGTTTGTGGGACAAGGGACCCACCTCCGCGCAACGATTTGACTGCTAAGTCTACGAAGGCATACATACTCTACCCCCTCTGGTTTTGAACCTATGACCTCTTAGGAGGAAACACATGCTCTTAACCATTAGGCCCACTCAAGCTGTATAATGGCAACTAAATAATGGCAGTGTGAGCCCTAGACTCATACAAAACATAACTCTTCCATAAGTATGGTTGGACTAATAGTACATCACAAACTTCAATATGAGAAACATCACACAATACCTCATATGTGATGGGTTTGATGACACAAGGAAGGTGACTTTGTTGCCTGACGCAAACATCTCGCCTTTGGTGAAGCCCCCTAATGGTGTATGGCTACGGGTGTGGTGTGGTTGATATGCCCAACCACTTCACGACCTCTATTGAAATGAGGTTCTTTTGGATTTCGATGTCGAAAATGAACTGCAATGGAGAACCCTTCAATCACATATGTGAGTGGAAGAGTTGCTCCCCCTCCTATGGATCTTCGGGCTCAATCGTCTAGATCTTGGTGGTGGAAATAGTGGCACTAGGCTCCACATCAATAATCTACTTCCCTTTGTTATTCCCCTTGTCTGTTTTCGGCCCAAAGTTAGAACATGCATCTGATTCGGAAGCCTTCAACTTGGCCACTAGTGACTTCTTGGCTCAACACTTACTTGTGTTGTGAGTGGGGCTTTTATGGAACTCACACCATTTCCTGTGTCCTTCTTTGTCTTCGTGGTGTTTTTATTTTCTTGCGGCTTTGACGAGTTGCCCTGAGTCACCCCTCCTTGGCTTTGTTCTTTGTTCTGTGGTTTGGGGGTGCCTTTCCCTTGCTTTGAATTCGCAAATCCAAACTTTCTTTTATTCTGTTTAAATTTTTGCTCAATCTTAATAGCGTATCGATATGTGACACCAAGCGAGGAGATGTCTAGGAACTCCATCACGTCCTGGATGTACTTGTGTAGACAACTACGGTAATTGAGTATCGAATTCCGCTCAGAATCCTTGATACCTAGCTTCGTGTGAAGGGTATGAAAAATATTTGTGAACTCTAACACACCTTGGTCCCTTCCCTGTCGCAACGTGGTCCACTTTATGTATTTATATTCATAGTTCTTGACAGGGTAATATTGTTCCTTGATGGCGTCTCGGAAAGAATTCCAAGTGGGTGCGACTGAAAACAATGAGGATTCCCTCTCATCTTTTTGTTCACATTAGGTTTCCCACCATTCCTTGATATGGGACCTGACTTTGAGGAGTGAAAAAGTAATATTTTCCTAATTGGAAAAGCCATGAACTGAAATATATCCTTCCAACAGATTTAACCATCTATCTATGATGTTTGCATCTATCTGACCTTCAAATATGAGAATGTCAAAGTTAACTTGTACCTTAAAAGGAGTGACGCCTCCCAAGTGGCTGCTGGATGAAGATGTGTTGCATGTGGGTAGCCATTGAAGGATCTGGGAAACGTTATCCATCATCATGCTCCTCTGTCACTTGAGGGCTTCCTCAAGCAATATTTTGAAAGGATCTCCTGTGCCCTAGTCTTTCTTTTCTTTCGCCATGGGAGGTCGTCGGTGTTTGCGAGGCTAGCCTTGCAAAGGTTCAACCAGTTCGAGCCCTAACTCGTTATACCCTGAACTCGTTGGGGACATGCAAAGAAAAACGAAGAAAGAACAAGCCACTCTGATACCATTGATCCAGACTTATGCATGAATGCAAAAAGAATCATATATAAACGTAAACATAGAGATGTAGTAGAAATAAAACTTCATTTTATTAATATCAAAGGACTGAAATATGCTTACATACAAAATGGAAATAAACTAGCTTGGACGATGGTAACTTATCTCTGAGAAGAGATGTGGTAGCTACATGCCTTTGAACTATGTTACAATGAGGCTCAAGGGCCCTTTTATTATTGAACAATAAGGGAAAACCCTAAACAACCAAAACCCTAACCCTAGGAGATGAAACACCAAGAGTTTGTGGGCCCCGTTGGGGTTAGTTACGCAACCAACTTCTGAGGGTCATAACTTGGTCATATGATATTTGTTTGGCATGTACGATACCTCATTGGTAAGATCTCTCTGAGTACTACAGGATTTTCCGCAGTACCTTTTCTATGTTAATGGGCCTACTCTGAACCTCAAAAAAATGTCATTTAGGGGGTCAAAACAACTCCAGAAGTTCAGGTCCTGAAAAACTACTAAAAATAGTAAATGTTGCTATAATCAAGGAAACATATGAAACTGATTGGAGGTCGAGGTGGAATAGGCGGGTGGCCACCAATATCCACTTGGATTAGTGCAACTAATAACCTTGCAAAGTTCTTGGCTTTATGGTGTTGAAGAATGTAACTAGTGTCGGTTTCATAATTGTATTTGAGTCTTGATGTAATGTATTTGTTAAAATAAAGAAAAAGAAATTTTATTATTAACGAAGTGGACTTATTAAATCACATGCTTCATGCTTGGGCCAATTATTTTTAGGTCAAAACCTCCATTGAAGGCTTTTAGGGTTTATGTCAAGAGTCTTTGTCCATGTCGTAATGTAAAATACCCTTCTTGGGCTTCATTTGTTAAGAAAGAAATTTGTTTTAATGTAAAATAGGTCAATTATGCCTCCTCCATCAAGTCGGCCTAAGTGAGGGGAAAAATCTCCTATATAAAGGAAGCAACTCGAGCTCATTTGGAGCACTCACTCATCAAGTTCGAATTGTAGTTGCTAGGGGCATCAAGAAGTGAGAAATTAAAGGAAGAAGGTGGAAAGGGATAGCTAAGGAGAAGGAGGCATCTATCAAGGACAAGAAGTTGAAATTCTCTCTCTTTCTCACATGTGTGAAGTTGTTGGAAGGGCCGAAGTTGCAATAATATAGCTGGGCCGAAATTCTGGATCTGCTGGGGGTCGAAATTCTGGGCTTTTGCTAGGCTAAAACTGTTGGACAAGAAGAGACCACTGAATTTTGTTGAATCGTATTTGAAGGTTGACTTGGTGGATGAGGAAGGTCTTTGGGTCTAGGTTCTTGGCCTATATCAACTTGAATTTTCTATTGGAAGAGTTTGAGTGGATTTTCCCTTATGGAGGGGTTTTATCCCTGACATAGTGCCTATATCTAGTGTCTTTGATCTTCATGTTTTGCTTTTGATATTTTCGTGATGAAACAAAGATAAAATAAGAACATAAGAAAGTTAACAAGAACTAAAGGTGATATCATGGAGTTGGGTTACACTTTTTGGCGAAGCAAGGGTGCATTTTGTTGAAAAATGAAGCCTGGTCGAGCATTTAAACAAACCGTTGATCGAGTTGTTTTCGAACCCGAGTAAAAATCTTAATTGGGAGTTATGGTTTGATCAAGCTATATTTTTAAATTAAGTCGTTGGTCAACCACGTATATAGCTCAATCGAGCAATTTGAATTTTGAATTTAAGCGTTCAATTGAGGGTTTGTTTAACGTTTGATCGAGCAATTTGAATTTTGAATTTAAGCGTTCGATCGAGGGTTTGTTTAACGTTTGATCGAGCAATTTAAATTTTAAATTTAAGCGCTTGATTGAGCTATTGAGGTCCTAAAAATCATAGTTTCAACACCCCTTCTATATATTTCTCTGCAACCCTATCTTGTACCCTAGAGGATTTAGGGCATAATTTGTCTTTCAGTAGCTGAGTTGATCATGTTGGATTCGTGAAAAAAAACCTCTATCCAATGGCATACAAATTTGTCACTTTCGAATTCATATGATATTTTTCATATAATTTATTTTGAACATAATGCTTGAAATTTTTTGAACAATTTCAAAGTGGCTGAATTAAAAATGAATAACATAAAATATACATAGCAAAAAAATTCCAAAAAATACAACTATCTTCGTTTGCGAGTCCTCTTCAAAAGGGTACTCTTGGTTTTTCCATTTATCTAAGGAATTGATTTTTTTTTTGTTACGTGAATATATTATGCGTCTCCAAAATGCAATTGAAATATTACTTTGCTAGCTTTGAAAAATAATAAAAAAATATAATTTTTCATAAAATAAAATTAATATGAAAAACTTAGTGATGATGATGATGATGGTTAACGTCCACTAAGACCAAACATTGGTATATCGAACCTAAAGAAACAAATCATTTATTTTGATTTAAGATTTTATTCCTATGCTCAAAAAGCTTGGAGAGAAGCCTCTCAAACTCACTATAATTTTGACATTGTAAAAGGCTAGGAAGGTTAGTATTTTAACAAAGATTGTGAAACTGAGATCTAATGTGGTTGT
This sequence comes from Pinus taeda, assembly GCA_000404065.3. Lineage (NCBI taxonomy): Eukaryota > Viridiplantae > Streptophyta > Pinopsida > Pinales > Pinaceae > Pinus > Pinus taeda. The sequence goes on along the minus strand of APFE031688131.1, from coordinate 22,827 downwards.
ACGCGGGGCACTCTAAGAGGAAGTGGGTTTCATCCTCGATGTTCCTATTCTCACATATGGCACATCCTTTCCATCCATGGTATTTTAGGAACTGCCCAACGACCTGTTTCACTATGGAGCTCATGAGAATTTGTTCTAATCTTTGCTACATTAATTTTCTTCTTTGAGCTAGTTAAAATAGAGAGATACTTTTGATCTTTTAGGGTGGGGTTGATGACCTTCTTATAATAACTTAATTTTCTTTTAGCCGCTAAATCTTTCTCACACCACATTTTTTTCTTTGAACTTATTAAGTAACAATATCTTTAATTTTTTGCAATGCATCATTCTCGTTGATCTCCCAATAGTTTACCAGGCCCTTGTGTCTTTATGCCACCCCTGATTGAGCCTTAGGTGGTTTTGGCTGGAATTTTTAAAGCTAGCTTAGGAAGTCTATGATCGTCTATGTTATTTGAGTTTGTGCTTGTACAACAGAAACCTAATCATTAGCTAGGCTCTCAATAGGGGAAAAACCTACTTCTCAACGTAGATCATGCTGATATATATATATATATATATATATATATAATATATTATATATATATATATATTTTTCTTAAAATTTACACATTTTGGACTAAGTTGATGTTACTGAAACATATACACCTCTTAACTTTTGTGAAAATTTGCAAGGACAAGTATTGTATTTAATGGAAAATTGAGAGATTATACGACACCAATTTTTTTTGTGAAAAGTATCATTAGGGTAACAACATAATTTTCCACATATTTCCTTTTTACTTTGAATCAAAATTCACAATGCTTATATAGATTCTGAGGGCTGCAATTCAATAAAAGTTGAAAAACTTCAAATTTTGTTGCACATTTGGCCCAAAAGTGTAACCCATCTTCATGCATTCACTACCAAAAGATATCACAAGTAATTATAAACATAAGAAAATATTTCTACCTTAACGATTTTCTAACATGGTATTAGAGCTATGGTGAAGAAAAAGAAAAAGACAAACTGAAGATCTATTGAAAAGAGAGATATAAGAAAAAGGTTTTCAAGGAAGGTCACAAGGAGTAGGAGATAGAAATATGAAAAACTCAGTGAAGGGAGAAAACAAACTAGAAGGAGCCTCCAACTACAGGGCCTGGAAAAAGAGGATAAATCTTATTCTTGTTAAACACAAAGTTTTGGACCTTGTTCAAGGAAAATTCAAGAATCCTACAGATGAAGTAGAGAAAGAGAATTTTAGAAAAAACAAAATATTGGCCATGAATCTAATAGTAGATGGAGTAAAGGATAAATTAATTCGATACAGATCTTATATAGACCTCGCTCAAGAAATGTATGAGGCTCTCTCCAAATTATTCACCATCAAGAACATTGGTCAAATAAAAAGCCTCAAGAATGAACTAAGGACAATAAAGATGACAAGAGGCGATGATGTATCATTATACTTTGTAATGATATTTATAATAAGAGATGAAATCCAAGAAATAGATGAAGTTGTACCAGAGAAAAAGCTCGTAATTGTTGCTCTTCTAGGACTACCAAAATCTTGGAGTGCTTTTGCATAAGGAATTAGTAGTTGGAAGGATACTCCAACATTCGAACAAATGTGGAATGCATGTAGTCAAGAATAAGCCCGAATATCATTAGTAAACAACAAGAAGGAGGATGATGAAGAAAACATTTCTAATGCCTATTCTGCTCATCACAAGAAGAAAAGAGCCTTCAAGAATTTCAAAGGACCAAAGAAGAAAGTTGACCTATCCAAGATTGAATGCTACAACTGTCATAAGATGGGTCATTAGTCCTAAGAATCTAAGAAATAAGAAGAGAGATAGGGAACAAGCAAATATCATCGATGAAGCTCCACCTAAGAAAAACAAGGCCGATGAATCGGAATTCAAAGACTTATACTACTAAGTCCTTTTACATATCCTTCTTAGTCTTCTATTCTAAGTTTTGTATTGTTTTCTTTTATGTTTTGATTTCTAGAGTTTGTAGGTCTAACATGTCTTGTTAGAATATTTTTGAATTAGTCTGAAAAGTTATAGGTGTCCCTCAAAAAAATTAAATTGAGAGGGACCCTTCACCATTTTACCAAAAGATAAGTATATTGTTCCTTGTTTCCTCTTTTCTGTTTGGTTTCCCTCTCATATCATGATATGTTTGTATTATATGCTAATAACGTTTACTTTGTATTTTCGTTGTTAGAAAATATTACAATATACACAAAGGTTATGGAGAAGACTTAAAATGATAGACTTGAAGCATGGAAGAGGTTTTGTTGCGACAGAATTCTTTCAAAGATTTGATGTCTTGCAAGGTTTGTTAGAGAACAATATAAGGTATGTCTTAAACTACAAGTTTTAATACAAGGTTATCTTCATAGAAAAGGTATGTGCATTCTCTTTTGAAATTTGATTTACATTACTAACATCGTTATGCCTAGGGTTTTGAATCTTAAAGATTCTTATTAGGGAGATTAATTGATAGATTGAATCTACCCTCATTATATTTTCTCTTATTTGATCATTCTTGTGAAACCCTAACCTTTAAGGTTTGCCATAAAACCCTAGCCTTTTAGTGCTTAGGGTGTGTTACCAATAATGTTGAAACCCTAGTCCTCTTAGGGTTGATGAAATCTACAACCTATGATGAAAAGTCTATTCTTTTGATGTTTAAGTTTTTGATATTGTTTTAGCAAAAACCCTAGATCTTTAATATTTTGATAAGTTAGGACTCAATGTTAATAAGTCTAAATCCTAGATTTTAGGTTTTTGATGAATTATGGTTTATGAGCAAGACCCTTGTATTAGCTAAAATAAGGTCATAGGAATGAAACCCTAGGTGTGTATTCTTCTGCATAATCGAAACCCTAGATTGACTGAAATTGTTGCATATCTAACTTTGATATATTTGTATCTAGGGTTTACCCAAGTAAGTATTGATATAAGTCTCTAGTATATGCTAATGCATATTTGATATGTATATGCGAGTATTCTAACATAATTTTTGATGCTCATGTTTTAGTTTGTAAAATATAGGGTTTGTAACAAAACCCTCGATTGATATTCTAGGATACGATGATATTGTTTTTGATATGATTTAGTTTTGATGATAAAATCTAGGGTTTGCAACCAATCATAGTAGAATCTCACATGTAAAAGAATATTGTTGAAACCTTAGATGTATAATAATATGATTGGATTGTTATTGAATTGTTGATATCTAAGAATTTGTGTCTTGAAGATGGAGTTTATGGTTGATGAAAAACCATAGAAATATATTGAGGTATAGTATGTAAATTGTGACCCTTGCTGATTATGAACCTAACCAAGTTTAGGTATTTAATTTCTAAAGTTTGAATGCTTTGAAGCTTCCATTATAATGACATTGATATAGTTAACTTCATGCTTCTGTATATTTGTATTTGGTTAAACTTGCCGCTAGAGATTTACAGGTACATAATCTTCAAGATATGCATAAGTTGAAGATGATAATGATGAGCATGATGAAGGAAGCTATAAGAATGAAGATGATCAAGATGGCCTTGAAGCCATAAGAAAGAAAGAATAATGTTTCTCTGATGTTATGAAGTTGTTGATCTCCCCAAGTTGAGAGGGAGCCTGGATAGAAGAAAGGATATGTCTCTCCAGTCGAGAGGGAGGGCATATTATGACAATCATAGTGAATATATTGAAGTAAGAATGAAACTAAATGAATGAAAGTACTACAAGATGAATGTTCGTAATTCATGAATTGATAAACAAAATACTTGAGAAGTATTGATATTGTATTTGGTGTTGCTAAAAAAATAGAAAAAGGAAAAACTTCCGATAAGATTGAAGATGTTATAAGCAACATCAGAATGATTGAGGACCCCAAAGGTTTGTGTTTACTTGTATATATACATTTGAAAGTTTATTACTGATTGGGGTTGTAATTGTGCATGATCTCTCCATAAAAGATTGAACGTTTGAAGTATGCTTAGATTGGTGGATAAATATGATTTAGTTGATTAGGAGAGATGAAGCATCTTATGGTAAGATGCTTGGGAGGGCATCTGGTCAGCTTATGTGTTGATGTCTAGATCCCAGAGTAGGGAGGATGGCGTTGGTCATGGAGCTCTGAACTTGGATATGCACCTAGATCCCTAGGTTGGTGGTAGAGCTTAAAAGGTTGATGGTACCTATAGTGGCTAAAAATTGAGTCCATATCAGTCCCACCTGATTAGAGTACCCTAGTTAAGTATCTAATCTATAGCACTGTGTGTATTGTGACTCTTCATAGAGCATATCATTTTGAGATCTTCCATGTACCTCTGTATATATGTAATTATGAATACCTCCCTAGTTAAGAGTGAGTGTTGAAGAATGCAACTAGTGTTGGTCTTCATAATTGTATTTGAGTCTTGATGTAATGTGTTTGACAAAAGAAAGAAAAATAAACTTTATTATAAGAAATTTACTTATTAAAGCACGAGTTTCATGCTTGGGTCAATTGTTTTTAAGTCAAAGTCTCCATTGAAGGCTTCTAGGGTTTATGTCAAGAGTCATTGTCCATGTCATAATGTAAAAGACCATTCTTGGGCTTCATTTGTTAAGAAAGAAATTTATTTCAATGTAAAATATGTCAATTATGCATCCTCCACCAAGTCGGCCTAACTGAGGGGCAAAATATCCTATATAAAGGCAACAACGCAACCTCATTTGGATCACTCACTCATCAAGTTCGATCTGCAATTGTTGGGGGTAGTAAAAAGTGTGAAATTCAAGGAAGAAGGTGGAAAGGTCAAGCGAAGGAGAAGAATCTCTCTATCAAGGAAAATAAATCAAAATTCTCTCTCTCTCTCTCTCTCTCATGTGTGAAGCTGCTGGAAGGGCCGAAGTTGCAGTAATATAGCTGGGCTGAAATTATGGATTTGTTGGAGGCCGAAATTTTTGGTTGTTGCTGGGCTGAAGCTGCTAGACAAGAAGTGATTACTAAAGTTCGTTGAATTGTATTGGAAGGCTGACTTGGTGGAGGAGGAAGGTCTTTGGGTCTAGGGTCTTGGTCTATCTCAACTTGAATTTGCTAGTGGAAGAGCTTGACTCGGTTTTCCCTATGGAGGAGTTTTAGCCCTGGCAGAGTGCCTATATTTGGTGTCTTTGATATTCGTGTTTTTCTTTTAATAATTGATTGATGAAACAAAGATAAAAGAAGAAAATAAGAAAGTTAAAACGAACTCAAAGATATCACAAGTAATTATCAACATAAAAAATCTTTTTTTCTTTCTGATTTTCTAACATATGGAAGGGTCTTAAAATCATGGCGGAGTAAAAAATTTCAAGATCCAATTCTTGTTATACGAAAATTCACAAAGGCCAAGACTTCTATTTCTAAGGAGTCAACAACTAATGGCCAAAGAATTCTCTCCCTAGCGTCAAATTTTGATGGGGTAAACTTTTACCATATCCTTTGACATTTGAATTCAGAGGCCAATACTTTAGCAAAAGAAGGGTCTATGATGACCTAAGGAGAGATCAATTATAATCAAAGGAAGAACCATATCCCAATCCCGTAACATGTTAAGCAAAAGTAACAATTTGGGATACTGACGTTTCTCTCGATGCTTGTCAGAGGCTTCAGTTGAGTTTGCCCGCTGAGATCCCCCTCCCCAGTGTATTCCTTTCTTTCTCTGGTCTCAAAATCATAACAGGGATAGCAAGTGTTTAATGAAAGAGTACAATTGGATAAAATCCAAGGTGCATCTCCATACATTAGAGAAATTTTGAGGTCTAAAATGAGTCTCAAAACAAAAATCTACAACCAAATTCAAATTGATAGGAATTAATAAGATTCAAGATGATGATCTCAACCATGGAGGATGATTCACCATTGTTGGAGTAAAAAAAAAAAAAAACAAATTAGCAAAAAAAAAAAACAAAATTTTCAACTCGCATTTTCAACTTATCTCTCTTTGTTTTTACTCAAATTTCGAGCGAGAGCACTCATTGGATGCATAATTTAATTCCTTATCCAAGGAGTGCAATCACGTTTTTCATGTATTCCTCATTTTTCATGTAGTAGGGTCCATCGAAAATATGCAACATGGGTACTCCTTGGATGAGGAATTAAATTTTGCATCCAACGAGTGCTCCCGATCGAAATTTGAGTAAAAACATAAGGAGATAAGTTGAAAATACGAGTTGAAAAAGTAGTTTTTTTTCTTTGTTCTCTATAAAATTTGATGATATAATCTAATCTTATTTTATTGTTTCTACTATTATTTTATAATATTCCTCAGGAGGCCCATTTTAGACCTCAAAATTTCTCTAATGACTTTGGTCATTTCCATTTAATGGATGATAATTCCAAATAGACTCAAATCCAACGTTATAAGGAGCCTAGGGCATATCCCCATAGAAAAAAATTAATTCGTCTCACTTTAAACGTCTCATTATCAAAGATCCCCTGTGTTAGTGGCTCTGGTATGAGGATTTTAATCTTTTCAATGCAGGTTGGCTCGTGCTAGTCTTCGAGCCATTTCTATATGTCAATGTCTTTGACGTCCCATCTTTTTCGCTGTAATTCGGTTGATGCTCTGGGTGGTTTGGATTATCAGTCTTCGGCTTGTTGTATTCCCAACGCTTTTCCTCATCTCAGGATGACGAATCCTCAGGACAATGTCGAGCTCACATATGTGATAGATAGGATGATAAATGCCTCTTAGGCACTGCTAGTCTCAATTAATAAGCTCGAGGACATGATTGATTGACAAAGAAGCTCTTTCCAACTTTTCATGGAGGCAAATATTCTCAGTCACTGTGTGGAAATGAATGACCCTTTGGATAATTTAAAGGAGGAAATTCTCCCCCCCACGGACTGAGTTGTTGCTTTGGAGATCTTAGCGTCATCTGCAAAGGGCAATTCAAATTAAGTTCAAGCCCCTTGGTGCCTATCTCCCAGGTAGTAAAAGAGCCTGTCACCAACGGGTCTAGACGAGGGTGGATGTAGTTTTAGGTGATTTCTCTCAGGCTACAAAGTTTTTTGGCTTTTGTGACTAGTACAGTGTTTTCCTCTTATATATATATCATGTTTTTGTAAGTGTGTTCTTCTGCTGGGATCCTTCTGCAGAATCTATAACCCTATTTTATCCCACTCAAAGTAGTAAACTCTCAGTTTACTATGATAAACATACATCTTATGTAGCTAAGATCATATATATTATATATATATATATATATATATCTATTATATATTCTTGTGCCTATTTTTTTAAAATAAATTTAAATGATAATTGGTTGGGGATCTGAGTACGGACCTCCCTAGGACCTTCTTTTTATAATTTCCCTTAAATTTGGCCATGTCAGTGTCATTTTAATTATCTTCCAACTTAGCCAACCATTTTAAGATTTTAGCCCACCTTAAGCATATCTCATATTTTACATGATGGTCTGATGAATGATCGTACTCACATCTCCTAATCAATTATCATTTTATTTTATTTATAAAATAAAATGATAATTGATTAAGAGATGTGAGTAGTACCATTATAAAATAAAATGATAATTGATTAGGAGATGTGAGTAGCACCATTCATAGGAGGGTCTGGAGTACGCTCTAAAACTAATTCTGCTTGGCTAACAACTCGTCTTTCTTGGACATAAGGAAACATGTTAACAACCCAAGACCCAAAAGCATCTAGCAAGAGTTAAAGCCTACACCCTTACAAACCACCAGCAGGGTATTCAAGGTGGCGTAATTTTACTTGAATAACAATGACGAGTTAGCCTGCATTCACGGTTAGCAGCTAGAGATGGTTGTCCTCACTGTTGGTTTGACAACTAAGTTATGATAAGTTTTCCCACCGTGAAAAAAAAAAAAAAAAAAAAAAAAAAATGCTTAAAGTGAACTAAATTCTTAAAATAAAAATGATAATTAATTAGGAGATGTGAATAAGACTATTCATAGGCCCATCATGTAAAATATGAGATATGCTTAAAGTGGGCTAAAATCGTAAAATGGCCAGCTAAGTTGTAGCATAGTTAAAAATACACATGTTATAAAGCTTTAGATCACGTGACTTTGATGGCAATCAATGATCCTTTATTTAGTTTGGGTCACATTAAGGGCATTATAATGCAATTTCAAACCTACTAAGTGAGGGTGCAAAGTCCTCCCTACCTTTGGGGAAGGAATTGAACATCAACGCTTAGCGTACTAGATTTGGCAAGACGAGGTTGGGGTAAACGAAGTTTGGTTTCGCAACTCAATGTAATTTAGAAGCACAATGACTAGCTGCTTAGCTAACTTTTAGGAGATAGGGATGACCATCCCAATAAAAGAAGTAAGAAGGGGACCTTATGCCGGATAGAAGAACTTTAAAGGGTTACTATTCTATAGTTATAAATATGATTCAGCTTCCAATCTATTCATTTTATTTTTAAGGAGAAAAAAAGCGGAATATATTATATTGAGATTATATAAATACAGATGTAGAAAAAACTTTTCTTATCTTGTATGTACATATATATATATGAATATATATGTAATGCATGAGTGCTGAATATCATTCATTTCTTGTATAATACTGATATCTGACATATATAGAGATAGTCCCGGATTCAGGATCCTAAAACAAAAAGGATAGTAGTTCAAAGTGGAATGGAGAAGTTCAGATAGACCCATAAATCATATGCCAATCTGTCAAAATGTTATCTATGATGCAATTTGGCGACGAGACCGAATCGTTGAATATGAAAGCGTTCCTTCATTTCCATACATTCCATAGGAATATGAGAATGAGGAACCGTCTGTTCCCACTTTGTCTGCTCCACCCAGTAAGCGCTGCACTAAGAGAAACATAAGCAGTCAGTGGGAAATAGAAAATGTTGGCCAATACATACCAGATCCGCTGTATGACTGAACAGTGGATGAACATGTGGAGATTAGTTTCTTCATCTGTTTTGCACACTGTGCATCTGCTGGGTCCATGCCAATTGCGTTTTCTGAGGTTGTCCCATGATAGATTTTTGTTATAGAAAACAAGCCATGCAAAATGAATGAACTTTGGTGGACAATTTGCCTTCCAAAAAATGTATGGGAAAGAAGGCAGAGAGTATGGAGTTCTGTTCCTGATCATGTATAAGTAAATGTCTCTGACAGTTACAGGCCTTCTAAAACAGCTGACAGTCCATTGGAGTTCATCTTTTTGTCCATGTCGTTGAAAACCGCTCCTAGATAGCATATCGGTGGTTGATTTCCATGTTCCTGTCCATATATTCTATAGGTTGAGATCATTTGCATTCTTCCATATAGGAGTGGATCCGCGCCACTCTTTAATGAGCTTATCCCAAGTGTATATACCTTGATGCTGAAACATATGGGAGAGATCCGCTGGAAGAAAAAGGTCTGAGTGATTGCCTGTGAGTGGATCAATACCAATATAGACATTGTTGCCCGTAAATATCCTCCAACGAAGGCGAGATAAAAAAAGAGTTTCTACTTTCCGCATGCTGTGCCATATGGGGGAACCATGCCGAGGACCAATGGAGCCTCTCCTGAGCCAATATTCAATGGGCATACCCTTCATATACCTGTGTCTGATGATGCTGCTCCAAGGGGAGCAACCAAATACTCCCCTCCATAATGTACGACATATGAGCGCACTGCCAAAAAGTCGTAAATCCATAATCCCCCAACCTCCTTACTGTTTAGGAATGGAAATGTGTTTCAATTCTGCTAAATGTATCTTTTGTTGCAAAGAAGAGCCGCCCCATACGAATGAAGCCATGATCCTGTTGATGCGCTGTATAATGTTGTTTGGAAGATAAAACAAATGTGCCCAGAAAACTGATAAATGTGTAAGAACCGCCTTGGTGAGAGTCACTCGGCCAGCCAATGATAGAGCACGGAACTCCCATAGAGAGATTTTTTTGAAGTAGCGCGCAATAAGCCATTCCCAATCTGTGGTTGAATATTTGTGGGATTTGAGATGGAAGCCCAAGTAAGTGATGCCATTCTGAATGGATTGAGCCTTAATCCCGAACATATCGGCAATGTCCAGTATCAGATCCGTGAGGGCTCCGTGGTAATACAATATGGACTTTTGTTTGTTAATAGTGAGTCCAGTGGCCTTTTGGAAGTTATTAAGAATTTCAAATAAGCAGTCCCATGAAGGTCTTTGAAGCATGGCACAGAGGAGAATATCATCCACAAAAAGATTGTGGGACAATGAAATATTTCGACTGATCCTGATGGGAATACATCTCTGTTCCTCCACAGCCTTGTTGATGTGAAGACTAAGCGAATTCATGGCCAGAATAAAGATTATTGGAGCCAGTGGGCACCCCTGGCGGAGTCCACGTTCAGCTTGGAAATAAGGGGAAGGAGTCCCGTTGATATTTATAGCATATTTCACGCCCTCAATACATGCCATAATCCATCCTATCATTTCTGAACGAAGGCCAATTTGTGCCAGTAGGCAGCGGATGAAGCCCCAGTCCAGGCAATCGTATGCCTTTTGTAGATCAATTTTAAGAACAGCTCCTGATATGTTCTTGGAGTACATCAAAAATATACATTCTTGAGTGGAGGCAACAGCATCCAATATATTCTGACCCTTCAGAAAAGCGTGTTGATCCCTTGATAGAGATGAGGCAAGGGTGCCCTTGATGCGCTCCGCGATTATCTTAGATATGATTTTGTATGATATGTTGCAGAGAGAGATCGGTCTATAATCAAAGAAGGAGTCTGCATCTCGCTTCTTTGGGATGAGAGCGATTAAAGTAGATGTAACATGAGGATGGATGTATCCATTGATGCGAGAGTCTTCAATCATGTGGATAAGGTCCTGTTTAATAAGATAAAAAAAATGTAAGAAAAATTCGACGGTCCATCCGTTGGGTCCAGGGCATTTGTCCTTGCTGAATGCCTTGAGAATACCATGTAATTCTTCCTCTGTGATCGGCTGATATATAGCATCGTTGGAGGATGTATCAAACATGGGGGGGAATAATTCGATCCCCCAAAGGATATCATGAATAGCACAACCCGCGCCACGGCTATATTGTTTTTTAAAATGGGATAGAGCAGCATTTGTGATATCTGTTTGAGAGTAGAAATGGCCACCCAATCCATCTTGAATTTTCCAGATTGTATTGATCTCACGTCTGAGATTGGCATGTTTGTGGAAAAATTTGGTATTACGGTCCCCCAAAGCAAGCCATAAGGCCTGACTCTTTAGTCGCCATGTAGACTCCTCCGTTTCTAAAATGAGGATCTTTTGACGAGTAAGATCAGCAATCTTACATTTGATTTGAAAAGATAATGAGTTTGGATCATATGTTGTATGGATGTGATCCAACTCGTTTTGGATGATCGTGAGGGCAGACCGATCCCACAGACGTTTCTCTCGTTGCCATATCATGACCTGAGATCGAACGTAACCCAAACGTTCACGAAAAGAGGGCCCATGGGATCCCTGCCTCGAATCATTCCATGCATCCGTTACAATTTGATTGAAGACAGGATCATTTATAAAGGAGTGATTGAACCTGAAAGGGTAGTGCTGATGAGGGAGCTTCTGCCGCCACTGGATGAAGATCGGACGATGATCAGAGATTGTGTCAAGACCAATGGAAAAAATAGGCATTCCCATAACATCAATGATCTCTTCCTGTAAAATGACGCGATCAATGCGTTTTGCTATATATGCCTTGTCAAATCGGCCATTCTGCCAAGTGTGGGTCGGAACATAGGGATCAATATCAATGAAATTCCTATGAAGCAGTTGAGATCTGAGATAATCGGATATCGGGTCCATTTTCCTGCCAGCACCCCACACTTCATCAGGGCAGAGTGTGAAATTCATATCACCAACAAGCATCAGATGACGAATCTCACAGAGATCCGAGGAAAAGAATCTGTCCCAAAAAGGTTGTCTGTTCATGTAGGGGGCGTAAATGTTGAGAATATGTATTGGGAGTCGATGCCCACGGAAGGTGGCAGAAAGCAAGATGCCTGCAAAGCATTTATAAGCAGAGGCGCGAATCCAAAGAGGATTCCACATAGCAACTAAACCGCCCGAGAGACCACATGCATCGAGTGCCACAATGAACCAGGAGGGGAACATCTTCCTGAAGTATGAGATAGAGGTGTACCTGTCATGCATCGATTCCTGTATAAGGATGATTTTAGGCCGTGCAGAAAAGAAAATATTCTTGAGCGCTAGGAATTTGGGGCCAGCGCCAAGCCCACGGATATTCATGGAGATAATATCCATCATGACTTGGAAGCACCAGCCATATCTGCTCTAAGGGGCAGAGAATGAGAAGTTGACATTTCAATAATCGGTACATCAATCAGAGATAAATATCGGACTCCCAATGCCGGGGGGATGGATCGCCCACGAAAATGACGTGAGCCGCCCCTGGCAGTCTTATGAACAGTAATATTGTGCCCCGATGTCGGACTGATGGTGGGAGATTTTCGATGGGATGGCTTGTGAATGGTGAGTGGCTCCAGCTCCACGGACCGGTGATGCAAAAGGAGGTCAACATCGCTGTCAAAAAGGTTGGCAGGCGATGATGAGGGGGAGTTGACAGGGGTATTAGCCAGCATGGGTTCCTTTCCTTTATTGGGCAGAGGGATAGTGGCTCGGGGGGGGGAGGAAGAGGATATAAAAATGGGAAGAGATCCGTTACAGATATCTCCAATCGGGATAGGAGAGGGGGAGCGGACGGGGGCATCATCGATAGGTTCGGGGATGGAAACATGAGGGGGGGGGGGAAGATGGGATATCAATAGGGATTTGAGCAGAGGGAATCCCAGGGGACGAGGATGTAGAAAGAGGCGGGTTAGCAGGCGGATGGACGAATGGAGGGTGACGACGGGATGTGATGCGGTGATGGGGGTAACGACGGCGGTGGGCATCCCGTCATGGGCAGTCCTCAATGAGGTGACCAGTCTTGTGGCATGCAGCACAACGGAAAGGAATGCCCCAGAAGTCCAAGCGCTGGGAGATCCGAATACCATGCCATGAAATGTCGATATGTTCTGGATAACCGCCTCGGAAGGCACGGTCGATGAGGATCCAAGCAATCCGCTTGTCCTTTTCCCCGAGAATCCATGGGTTCGCATATATAAAACAGCCAATAGAGTTCCCAATGATTTCTAATATCTCTTTAGACCACATTTCAAGTGGGAGGTTCGGGAGCTTCACCCAGATAAAATTATGTGAGGGGGTGTTCTTCAGAGGGTCGTACCCAATAAACCATCTATGAAGAGCGAGAAAGCTCCTTTTGAAGACCCAAGGTGCACGTAAAATGGTCTCAGAGTTCGCAGCATCAAGAAAATGAAAACAGTACCAATCTCGCATGAGATGAGAAATAATGGGAGTATATCTAATAACAGGCTTCCACCGATCAGATAGCCATTTCCTCATTTCCAGGTCATCCATAACCGGGAAGTGCCACTGACCGATAAGTGCACATTTTTGAAGACTGTCAATCCGCTCGGTAAGGTGGGCATTATCCAGGGCGATAGCAGGTGGAGGAGCAGATGACTTGGCAGGGATACGTGATCCCCGAGATGACTTGTGAGGGCCCGCGAGATGTGGAAGCGGATGGACCCGAGGGGAGTCATTGACCCGATCAGGAAAAGCCCGATGAATATCCGGGTGGATAGTGGAGCAATCCAAGGTGGATTGGTCTGGGATCCGAGATTCCTCAGCAAGAATGGCGGCCCGGATCAATGCCTCCGTGGCAGAAGAGTCAGATGCGGAGTCCATGTCGAATACAAAGCCAACGACAGATGAGAAGAGATGGTGTCAGAGCACCATCAATATGAAAAGACGTCGAACCATAAAATAGGAATGATGGCGAAGAGCTAATAATGATAGCAGGAGAAAAACACCTAGATATGAAGAAACCGGGGAAAAAGTCGAATGGAGGGTACAGCAAAAGAATATATCGAAATCAGAGAATAAGTTGGAAAGAAGCTTTGTAGGACAGTCATCGGGATGAAAAGGACAGATATTGAATGATAGGAGAAGAAAAAAGGATGACCGTATGCGCCGTCGAAGCCCAAAAGGAGATAAAAATGCCAGTAAAGGATCAAGTCGGATCTCAAAAGAAACTGGAGAAAATCATACGATAATGACAAATGATGTCATGCATCAGGGGCGCCATATACACGACGGAAAAAGAAATTCAGCGGGGAAAACAGTGCCGGAAAGAAGGAAATTCGACGAGGAGAAACCAGAGCAATTCAGAGGCCGCGAGGATCCAGGGGAGGCAATCATGGGGAGGGGTCGCGGCATGTAATGCAGCAGCAGTAAACAGAGATGATGCACCACCAGGTGCCGAGGCGAAAACGTATATCAGAGCAAGGTTGATATACGTAAAAGAAACGTTTCAGGAATATGAGACAGTTTGGAAACATGATGCTTTCAGGATATATAGAAAAAACCATATACAGAGAAGCAGAGTCAAGCAAGTTAATATACCGAAAAGAGAATTTATAATATGGAAAACAAACAGTATGACTTTAAACCAACGTGGAATCCCCTGATATTCTGCGCTATAGATTATCATGAAGAGCAAATAACCATATCATTCCATATCAAAAGAGTCTAAGAAAACCAGAGCGTGATATTTAAATGAGCATAAACTTTGGGAATTAACAGTGAGAGACATACCTGGAAGAGCGTCACCCCTAAAACGAAACACGTCGCCAGCAAAACCAAGGATAATGGAATCAAGCGAGTTGATAGAAAAACAAGAGAAGTCACAGGACGTGAATATAGGGAAGCCAGGCGAATGTGTGAACCGGCGAGCAGAACAGGCAGGAGGCCCGTGAAGGAGGGAAACCACAAGGTGTAAGACGAAAAACATACGCTAGCAGAAAATAAAACCCGGGATGAGGAGCAGGAATCCCAGGCAAGTCTAGCAGTAGAAGATACTGTGAGAAGGCGAGGATAACAGTAAATAAACCAGCAGAACAGGCAGGAGGCCCGTGAAGGAGATATGCCGAAAGGCAACACAGAAATCCCAGGATGTCCCGTGCCAGGAGGCACAGGAAGAGAAAAGGAGAACCAGAGTTCACTGAGAAGCGCTGTTTAAATAGGAGGGAGGTATGGCACGGCGGGCTTCCGCAGGCAGCCACGTCCAGGGAAGAGAAAACCCGCGAGCAGACAAGTGTCAACGGAATGGTATAACCAGGTTGGTGAATATAACGGCGGAGCAGGCAGGTGGCTCACATACGAGGAGAGCGGAGAGGTGGGACTTACCGTGGTCAGGTATCGACGGGCGATTGGATCAGACGCCCGGCATGGCCGCCTGGTTGGTCGATGGAGCGGCGTGTTCCGCGGTGGCGCTCTCCAGTTCGCTCCAACTCTTTGAAAAAAATCACCCAAACCCCAATAATATCTCGTGGGGAAGCTACTGGGACCGAGATGGTTTATTATTAAATAATTTTATACGAATTTTTTAAAATTATTTTTCAGTATTTCTCTATAATCGAGATATAGATTGGAATTGGAGCATTGCATCGCTCCGTTAGTAATCAGTTATAATGCTTAAGCTATTTGTATAATTGTATATTGGACATTTACATATTTATAATGCAATTTTTAAAACGTGTTAAAATATATCTTCTGATGTTTATTGAGTTTGAGATTTGGTGAGTCATAGCGATTGTCATGCCCCGTGGAAAGTAACTATGGCAATTATTGTTATTACTGTTTTAAACATAAAGTAGGGATGATTTAAAATTTAAGTTGAGTGGTATAATTATATAAATTAAATGAGCAATAAATATTGATATATATTAACACATAATATTTATTAAAATATTAGTTATATGAAATATATTAAAATATATTTATTTACAATATATTTTATATTGTTAAAATTAAAATTATAAATAAAAAATTATTAAATTATAATTTTTATTTTAAATTATTATTATTAGTGATAAAAAAGAATATGATGATGATGGTGGTTAACATTTATTGAGACTAAACTTTGGTCTATTGGATCTAAAGAAACGAATTATTTAGTTCGATTTAAGATTTTATCCATGTGCTCAAAAAGCTTGGAGAGAAGCTACCCGAGCTCACTATAATTTTGACATTGCAAAAGGCTAAGAAGGTCAGTGTTGCAACAAAGATTATGAAACTGAGATCTAATGTGGTTGTACGCGGGGCACTCTAAGAGGAAGTGATTTTCATCTTCGATGTTCATATTGTCACAGAGATGGCAGATCCTTTCCATCCATGGTGTTTTAGGAACTGCCCAACGACCCGTTTCACTATGGAGCTCATGAGAGTTCATTCTAATCTTTGGCTATATTAATTTTCTTCTTTGAGCTAGTTAAAACAGAGAGATACTTTTGATCTTCTGGGGTGGGGTTGATGACCTCCTTATAATATCTTAATTTTCTTTTAGCTGCTAAATCTTTCTCATGCCACATTTTTTCTTTGAACTTAGAAGTAACAATATTTTTAATGTTATTAATGTTTTGTAATGCAACATTCTCGTCAATCTCCCAATGGTTTAACGAGGCCCTCGTGTCTTTATACCAACCTCGTTTGAGCCCTAGGTGGTTTTGGCTGGAATTTAAAGCTAGCTTAGGAAGTCTATGGTTTCCTATGTTATTGAGTTTGTGCTTGTACAATAGAAGCCTAGTCATAGCTAGGCGCTCGATAGGGGAAAGACCCACTTCTATAAGGAGAGTATGATAGGGTGTATTGCTTTTAATTTTGAGGTTATACATTATAAAATGCTTCTGGATTTGCTCAATCTTTCTCCAGGATTCTTTAGAGATGCTGCAACCCCAAACCTCACATCCATATAAGATAACAAGAGTGACTAAAGTTACAAAGAGGAATTTATTTCTATCCCACATTACAAGGTTTTCCATTTTACAATTATTTTCAAGACCAAAATAAGCTTTCCACCCCCCATTAATCATTTTCTCAGTGCTATAGTTCCAGTTGAGCTTGTGATGAATATCAATTCCTAGGTACTTGTAAGATGAAACTTCCTCCAAGTTACTATTGTCATACATAAAATTAGCGTAAGTGTCCTCTTGGGTTTGATAATCATAACTTTTGTTTTGTAAGTGTTAATAGTCATACCCATGGTAGAGCAAAAATCCTTAAGAAGTCTAAGTTGCTTATCAAGATCAGATGGGCACCTTGCGAGAGGAACAATATCATCAACATAGAGAAGAAGGATGATGACTATCCTAGCTAAGATTGTGTCAGCACAACCTACTTCCTCTAAACAACCTTCTAGCTTGTCGATGTAAATGCCAAATAAGGTAGGGGAGAGGGGGCAACCTTGTTTAACTCTGATATTACACTTAATATCATTTGACCACCCCTCGTTGCTCTTTAACTTGGCAATTAAATTCTCGTATAACCTTATAGCGACATCTCTAAACTCAAAAGGAACATTTAACTCTTCTAATATATTCCATAGGTTGTTTCTAGGAATCGTATCGAAATCCTTTCTAAAATCCACAAAGAAACAAAAGAGATTGGATTTATCATTGCGTCGTTCCTCCACAATGATCCTAAGCATAACGAGGTGGTCTGTTGTTGAGTGTTGCCTTCTAAAACACGCTTGGCCTTTAGCCCGCTTACCTTAACTTTCAAGCCATATGCTCAACTTATTTTCCAAAATAATACCATATAACTTGGCTAAGAGAGGGCGGATCATAATTTTCTGATAATTAGAGGGGTTATTTGTATCCCCACTTTTAAAAATAGGGATAATGAGGATCTGAGCCCTATGGTTTAGGGAACCCTCGCTCGACCACTTTATTGAAAAGCTTGTGGATGTGGGGGATGAGGACAGGACCTTCAATTTTTAAGATTTCTGTCTGGTAACCTTCAATATCCTTAGCTTTCCCATTTGCCAGAGGTTTAACCCCAAAATCAATGTCTTCTAATGAGAAAAATTATTTCGTTGTGAGCAGGGTTTGAATGTTACCATAACATTTGGAGATTCATAAAGCTTTTTAAGATAGGAATTACAGTCATGTAAAGAAATTTTAATATTATCTTTAGTTTTCCTAGTTAGAATCTGCCTCCAGAATTTCGTAGGAGCTACCTTAGAGAGGTGTAAGAGATTCTCTTGTCCTTTACGAATATACTGCCTTTTTTTCTTTTAATTAGGGCTTTGTATATTTTTATCTTGCCAATTTTAAGAGGTTCATCAACAGCTTCCTTAATTGCTCTCCTCGCACTTTTACAATCTTTGTCATACCATGGATTGGTTTTGCTGTTTATTTTATTACTTGAAACTTCAATTGAGAACTTGTTAATAGAATATGAGAGGGTTGTAGTAAAATTATGATATAGGTCTTCTATGTTGTCTATACTAGATAAAGGAAGCAAGTTAGTTTTTAATTCATTTATAAAGAGATCGTTTTTATTTCTATCAAAGATTAATTTCTTTTGGCTATAAGGATTATCTTCTATGGGATCTCTATGCATGACAAAATTGAGAGTTATAAGTAAAGGCCTATGATCAGAGTCAGGCTCGTGGTCGTTTAACATGTCAAAATTTATTATTTTGTTGTATAAAGGGAGATCGGAAATAACATAGTCTACCACATTGCTACCAAGCCCATGGATGCAGGTCATCTGGATAGAATTGGGCCACTTCTTTAGACCATTGCAAATTATGAGATCTTGAGCACTACAGAGCTTGACTAGCTCCGACCTCAACAAATTATCCCCGAGGTCTTTAGAGCTCCTTTTGTACCGGCTAGCCAGAGTAAGATCTTCGTCTAACCAAAGAGGATTAGTGTTGGAACTTAGAAGAATAGCTTGGTTGCTTGAAGTTTGAGCATTAAAGTCACCCATTAACAAGATATTACCTTCATTCCTTAGGCTAGAAATATCATTCTCTAAACCATTGTAAGGACTATTTTTATCTAGATTCTTTTTCTTATAGAAGTTAGAATTGATGGAGGGCAAATAACAGATTGCTATGTAGGTCTTTTTATCATTAATGCCAGTAATCTCTATTCAACTATATTGGTTGTAAGGGTCGTTTTTATAAATCTTAGCATGGGGGAAGATGTTCTTCTTAATGTAACAAGCTATACCCCCAATGCCTCTACGGGAGGATCGCTTGTTCCAGGGAGACCATAGTTTAAAGCCATCTATGTTAGGGACCTTAGATTCTTCGTGCTCCCAAGTTTCAACAAGCAAAATAATATCAACATCATTTGAGATCCAACTTAGCTTGGGGCCTTTGTTCCATGGAAAGCCCTGACAATTCCAAGAAAGAATCCAAAGCATGTTGAATTGCTATTTATTACTATCTCTTTGGTTTCTATCTCGAATAACGGCTTTTCTATTTATGATTATTGCCCATTTTCCTTCCTAACTTCTTTTACCTTTTGAACCTCCTTTCTTAATTCTGCTTGATCTTCTAGAATGAGATCTTAATTTATAAATATTCCTGTTCTTTTTAGACTTGAGGTTTTACTAAGTATGTCATACTTATGGTCAATAGAGCTCACCTTTATTCGGATTAGCGTTCATTTATTCTCAGTTAATTTCCCAACCTTGTTTCTTCTGTGATACACGTTGTTTCAATTTGTAATCTATTATGTAATTATGTCTGGGCTATGGCTAAAGTAGCCTTGTCTACCTCCTCTTTCAAACCAAAGATTATAAGGTTCAAGGCCCTTTTGTTACGCTCATGGTCTAATTCTATCAATTTTTTCATTTCATTTTTAATTGGTTTGATATCTAAATTATCTGCCACAATATTTAGGGTGAGGTGGCTATTAACTTTTTCTTCTAGTTCTTTAATCATGTCCTTCATTTTAAGACTCTCTAAAACATCAACATCTCCTTGCTGGGATGTTTGGTTCATATCTTGGTTTTTTTTCTATAACCTGCAACCTAGTCTCCATTGCCTCCATTTTATTCTCCAATAGTTCTATTTTATTTTCTATTTGTTTTTGGATTTTGTTTTCAAGAGATGAGAATTTAGTTTGCAGCATGGCTTCTAACTCTATTTGTAGCTTGACTTCTCTTTCTTCTCTTCTCTACGTTTCTCTAAAGACTCTATATACTCATAAAGGCTCGGTAGAGTAACTGTGCTAGGTCTACCTTAGGTAATCTTTGGTAGTTGTGGTGAATTATTCATACTTGAAAATATATGAGCAAACATATATTAGAAAAAGATAAGGAACGTGTGCACCTGATATCAACAAACTGAACCACTGACCGCACGTGCCTCGGACAAACCGCAACATGCAAATAGGATTGGATCTGTGCCAAGATGTGAGCCTCGGATGTTTGTGAGAATTGAATGTGAGCCCTAGAAGTTATATGCAAGAACTATGCCAAGATGCAAGCCTCAGAAGTTTGCGGTGACCTCTCTAGGGTTTGTCAACACACCAACAGAGCAGTTCATTGTAAAATTTGATTGGATTGGACGTGGATTATTGTAATGTGGTTTATCGAATCGACAACGAACAACGCGCCCAAACAATAGTAACAAAAATGGCCTCACATATAACCGAGATGCGCCCACCAAAGTCTCGAATAATGGCTGTTCAAGGATGTTTATTGCAAGGCTCGTTGCAACAACGCTCGTTGCCCTAGAAGTTATATGCCTCAGAAGTTATGTGCGAGATCTGTGCCAAGATATGAGCCTCGAAAGTTTGTGGTAACCTCTCCGGGGTTTGTCAACATGCCAACAAAGCAGATCGTTGTAAAATTTGATTGGACCGGATGCGAGCCCTAGAAGTTATATGCAAGCTCGAGTTCTAGGAAATTTGAATATGAGCCCTAGAACTTATATGCAAGAATTGTGCCAAGATGCGAACCTCAGAAATTTGTGGTGAACTGTGCCAAGATGCGAGCCTCAGATGTTTGCGATAATGTGCTTTATCGAACCGACAACCAACAACGCGCCTAAACAACAATAACAAAAATGGCCTCACATATAACTGAGATGCACCTGCCAAAGTCTCGAATAATGGTTGTTCAAATATGTTTGTTGCAGGGCTTGTTGCCCTAGAAGTTATATGCCTCAGAAGTTATGTGTGAAATCTGTGCCAAGATAAAAATTATATATATAAAAGCATGTAACAAGATTTTTAATTATGGCTATTTATTCTCACTTTATTATGGGGATTTTTAATTTGTAAATAGATTTTATTACAATATCATGATATCATGACTTATTAATACCAATGCTCAAAAAATCATAACTCATTTCATATAACACTACTGTATATGTTACCACTCCATCATTTCTTGGAAGTTAAAAAATTAGTTGCAACTTGACGATTTCTTGCAGGTTAGAAATGTTATCTAGTTAGTGTTTTCGAGGTCAAGAGACCATATTTAATGTGTTACTCCAGACTTGTAACATCGTGTTTGTATGTGTAGTTCTTGCATGTGAGTAAAGCGATTTTTAGCAAATCCGGACGTAGCTTTAGAACTTAATAAACTAATAAGAAAACAGGGATAATTATAGCGGAGAAAGAATCGTTACGAAGAAAATTAAATATCAAAATCCTAATTACTTTTCAGTACACTTTTGGCATTGACATAATAAAAAAAATTGTGTTTTTGTTATAAATCAGATTTGTGGATCGTTATGAAGATAATTATATATCGAAATTTTAATCACTTTTCAGTACACTTGTGGTATGTACTTGCCATAATCTAATTGGTGGTATACATTATGGCTCCGGTTGGTAGTGCATGCCACACGTATACACTGTGGTCTGTGTGGTAGTACATGTCAAGCGTTGGATTACGTACTTGTCATAATTTAATTAGTGGCATACACTGTTCCTAGTATTAATGACTCAATTTCCCAAAATATAAGCCTTGTTACAATTTTTTTTGTAACAAAATATAAATCAGATTTATAGATATGTTTATATTCTTTTTTAGGTAATTCTAAAATTTATTTTTATTATTGAATATAACAAATAATTTTTGAAATATAATATAAAAATATTTTATTGTAATTTTGAAAATTAAAATATGTTTGGAAATATTATTTTATTTTGATAAGTTTTAAATTATTATTTTATGGTAATGATGAGTAAAGTGTGCACTTTAAATATAATTATTTCAAAACATTATATACAATTAAAAAAATTATTATTTAATGATAGTATTTAAAATATTGCAATGTAATTAATTGCAAATTATATTTGCATTTATTCAGTGTAGATGATATCATTATTGTGCCAAGAGTGAGAGCCGCTCAACCCAGTTCACCTCTTGAGAGCCCAATACATGAGGGTATATGTGTCAGACGCTCTACAACCCAGTGCACTAGCGAGGTGAGAGCCCAATACATGAGGGTATATGTGTCGTTAATATATGTATATGATGTTGTGCCTAGTGTTACTTTAATATATGTATATGTAAGATATGTTGTGTGCGTAGTGTTACTTTAATATATGTATATGCAAGATATGTTGTGTGCGTAGTGTTACTTTAATATATGTATATGCAAGAGATGTTGTTTGTAATGTTATTTTAAAAATCAATGTCAACTATTTTTAAATACTTAAATTTTCACTTTTATTTTATATTAAATTTTATGAGATAAAGCAATTAAAAAAAAATTACTTTTATAGTATGAGCGATAAATGTAATTTCTTCATTTAGGCAATATCTAATGTCTATAGTATGCTAGAAATGTGTAACATAAAGTAATATAATGTTAACATTTTGACTAGGTCAAAATAAAATTAAAATATGGTAGAGATGTGTAACTTAATGTAATGTAAACATTGTAACGTGGAGAAAATAAAATTAAAAAAAAAGTAAATAAAAAATAATC
>APFE031688126.1:267078-309892 GCA_000404065.3 Pinus taeda | reverse complement strand
TAGGTAAGGTCATTTCCCTCTCCTAGGGTTTTGAAGGCAATTTATCTTGGACGGTCAAATCATCGGCAAAACTTGTTTTCTAATGCTCATACACCTTCCCCTATCCTTAAAGTACCTTATCAAATGCTTCCCGTCACTGAGATTCCCCAAATTCCTCATTTTCGCACAAACCCTAGTTTCTAGCTACAACCTGGCAATTTTCTAGGTTGGGCCTGTGTTTTGCCCTTTTGGACCCCTTCCCCTCACTCAATCTTTGAGATTCCACTTTCCACTGCTTCCTAACATCCCTCCCTACTTCCAAAAATTTCCCCAAGAATTTAGAAGCCCCTTATCCCCTTCATTTCACTTCATTTCGACAAAATTCCTTGTTCCACACATCGGGATAAGTTTCACTAAAATGATGTTTCCAGAGAAATAAAAGATGAATTTTGGGAAACTGAGAGAGGTTTTTGTCCAAAATATTCCAAATAAGAAAAATCTCCTTCACGTTTTGCACAGGTGTCATGTTTTGAGAGAAATGTCAAGAATATTGTTGCCTTAGGAGAATCAAAGACACCTCTGAAGTGACCTTGGGAAAATCATGTTTTCTCCTAGCTTGGTTGGCCAAATGATTTTACTTATGGGTAACATGATAACTAGACAAAAATATATTTCCAATGAGCTATCATGAGCTAAATTTAGAGTTGAGGAAGGCATTCAAAAGTTGACTGCAACAACACTCTTCCTTGAGGCAGCCTCATTTGGCACTTTTTGACCAGTCTTGGGAGATTTGATATTTGACAGATCCAATGAACTCCAAATTGAAACATTATAGTTGGGTTGGAAAGTAGACTCAACTCCCTTTCCAACGAGCTATCTTGCACCCGATTCTGACACCGGGAAGGCCTCCAAAAGCCTCCAAAGGGGCGCGACATGTCAGGCAGAATTGCTTTTGAACTGCAGAAAGTTGTCTTGGGAGAATCGCTTTTTGACAGGGCAAATGAACTCCAAATCCAAAAATTCCAGTTGGGTTGGAAAGTAGACTAACATACCTTTCCAAAAAGCCTACGCTTGCCCACTTTTTCCACCTTCAAGTGCCCCACACATGGCTCCAAAGGTGCGCGACATGTCAGGCAGGGGGACGCGACATGTCAGGCAGAAATGCCCAGAAATGCACTGTACAGCCCAGAAAACGCAGATTTGACTCAGTTTGACTTTTTGAGGTGAATGATGATTCTCTTTGATGTAATTATGGTACTTTTATGACACTTTTACTCTTATGTATCTCTTCTATAAGATTCATTCATGAAATAGGTGAAAATTAAATAAATGAATTGGTTTCCAAGTTTATAGAGGCAAGTTGTTATGATTGCCTAGTTTGTAGTGCTAAGTTTAGAAGTGGTTGAAACAGCCCCTAGAAGGATGAGCTCGACCCCTAGAGGCAAGGGAAGAGGTTGGCTTGCCTATATTATGTATTTTCTTAGTCATTCTTAGGGGTTGGAAGGTTGGACTCTTGAGGGAGAAGCTATCATTGTATTATTTCACTGTATCTCTGCAATTTTTGGCTAAGGAAGACCAGGGTTTTGCAGTCCTTTTTGGGATTCTTGTGGTTACATGTATTGATGGTGTGTTTCTCTATGTACCTGTAAGTGTGTTATGTGAATCATTTCCTTTCTTTTCCTTCTGCATATTAAACAAACGAAGTGTTAAAGTAAGAATTCGTGACTATCATGCTCTGCTTTTAAGTTTGTTTAGTTTCAATGTTTTCTACTGTTTAGGGAGGATTCAAAGTTATTGTTTGCCCTCCTTAGCTCCTCACCTATCTTTCTCATCCATTCACCTCAGCTAAAGGCATCAATACGGTCTCCTATCTCGCCCCAAAGAACCCCCTGCAGAAACTGTGTCAAATCCCCGCACCCAAAATTGCCACTTCCTCAATTTGCCACCAAAAGCCCAAAAATTTTAAAATCAATCATTCTAATCAGTTTACTAGCCTAATATCACTATTACCTTATTGTTCATCTCATCCATTGAAGATTTTACGAGATAGACCGGAGAGAGCCTTCTCCTGCCCCGTAGGGCTAGCTACGAGGCTAAAAGGTTTGATGTTGACTTGAGGTTTGCCTTCTTCAGCCTAAGGTGAAATTTCAAGCGTTAACAAGTGGCGTTGAGCAGAAGTCTCAGCCGATGGAACCACGAGAGTTCTGAAGGGGAGAAAATGTCACTGGCGTTTGGACTTGGGTGTGGTTCTTTCAGGATTCAGGGAAGGCTTTTCCAGGGATTCAAATGGATTCACCAGGGATTTGAATGCATCACTTTTGGAAATGGGGCTTAATTCAGGCTGATTGGGCTTAGTATGACCTCATTCTCTTTTTCTTTTTGAGCCCACCAGGGCTTCCACAGGAACTGCTTTCTCTCCATCATTCAAACTTTCATCGGCTGTTTGGTGGAGTTCAGAAATAGGAGTGGGAGAGTGGGTAGGTGTAGACTCGGATTTGGATGGGGGCATGGCATCTTCTAATTTTAGGGAGTGGCCTATTCATCGTTGCCGACCCTTAGTCTGTGTTTCTTGCCCAGAGAATTCTTCAATTAGGAAGTCCTCCCACGACCATTTTCTTTTCTTGAGCTCGGTGACCAACAAGATTTTAATTAAACTATGGTGGTATAGTGTGGTCTTGAGATTCCTTCCCTCTGACTACACACCTCTAGCCATCTTGTTCAAGCATAACTTCAAAAAGTGAGGAATATTCAATTGTTTACCTTCTATGAAATGGATCATGAGTTAGATGTGGTATAGGAATACAACAACAAACCTTCCTTTCGTAGGTCATGAAGCATTGCAGCATCGTCAGTAATGGATGCCATCGTTCCTCTATGCAGTTGCGGAGCACTCCTTTCACCCAGCTGATTGACCAGTAGGCAAGATTCAAAAATAGGGTGCAATTGGGAATTTCTTGCTTCCCACCTTTGAAAAATTGCTTGCCCATGGCTGGTAACCCAATGGCCCTACTAACAGATTGCTTTGTGACTCTGAAGTTTATGTTGCCAACTTGGGCATGCTTGCCATTGAAGCTTCACACGAATGCCATCGCAAATTGATCATTATAGCCTTGAAAACTCTGTAGAAATGTCATCCAAACCTTCTACTCCATAATACCTTTGCATTGATCATACTCTATGTTACATGCAAACTAGCCAAAGGTCGGTTCTTGCCTATCCACGCCCATGGTGTCTATGTTCAGCTGTAATTCTCTTTCTCCCAATTCCTCTCTGTACCCTTGGCTCCTCCTGATTCTCTAACCACGATCACAGGCACCCTTGTATTAATTTTTAATGGAGGTTCATCATTATGACAGACGGGTACTGTGAGATCATTACCATTATGGTGATCATCCCATCCACAACTAGTTTGGAGTGCGAATGCTTGATTGTAATGTGCTATCATCTGAGGAAGCGTGTGAGTACCTCGATCGATAAGCATCTCATCCTCCTCATGATTATTGAGAGGCACTATGAAACAATGGACGAATGCGGAGAGGGCAGACATCATCACATGGTGAGGATAGATCATGAGTGAGTGGCGGATGTGGTTCGTGTCTTGTCAATGTGCTGGAGGGTAATCTCTTATGGAATTGGATATAGACAAGTAAGGAATCATGATATATGATTATGGGCGAACTTAGGAGGGATTCAGAGGTATACTTCTATGATAACATTTTAACCATATACTAGTTAAATTCAAGAAGAATACAAGAACGTACCTGAACCACTTTAGCGATTTGGTGTCGATTGTGTGGTCGGATGTGCTTGCCGAAGCTTGAATGTAAGTAGTGCTTGCTGCAATTGTGTGTCACAACCCTGATCCTGGAAATGGAACTCAATTAACATGTTGTATCGTTGGCAAATTAAGTACTAATCCCATGGATCTGTACTTACATATAATGAATTCTTAACCCCGATCATCTTTGACTACTAGTGAAGACAAGTCATGACTCAGGAAACATGTTGACATATATATAAAGATGATCTCTTCTGATCCAGAAGGCTTCTTCGTACAAACTGTGCTAGTGAATGTATAATTATAGGACACAGATCTAGATAGAATCTTAGGACCCCCATATGTACTAATAAGTTGTATTTTATATTGAGCAGAGAGTATAGGTTAAATTCAAAGGATCCTCATACATAAAAACCAATTGAATTTAGATAGAGCATAAGGCATAGGCTATTTGAACCATAATTTTGGGATTGTCATTCATAAAAGACCAATTGAATTTAGATAGAGTATAAGGCATAGGCTATTTGAACATGATTTCAAGACCTTCAGACTTAATGCCATATACCAAGCTACTCATTATCTTCAGAAAAAGGAACTGCTTATCAATCCATGGATTTTAACCAGGCCTGGAATGATGACTCCCTGGGGAATTTCTTTTTTAGGGAGTTGGAAATGACCAAAAAGAGAGCTCTGTGGGGGCTTCTTTTCCGTAGTTATTCCTTTGGGCTCGAAAAAGAATAATTCAATGTCCAAAGGATCCCTAATCTACTACTACCTTATTATTTTAACGAGCCTAAAGTAGTTAGGGATAAAGGCATTCATGTTTAGAGAGTCTGAATTTCCCATAGTAGACTCCAGGGGGTTTCCTTTCCGTAAACATTTCTTTGAGCCCTGAAAAGAAAAATTATATACTCAAAGAATCCCTAAACTAATACTGATCCATATTATTTGTGAGTCTAGATTAGTCAATTCTCGGGAGCTTCATGTTTAGAGAGTCTGAAGGCTTCCAAAAAAGTCTCCACCGGTTCCTTTTCCATAAATAATCGACCAGACCTGGATAAAGGAATAAACTTGCTCCTGGTGAATTCCTCCTTTATTCTACATGGGCTATGGGGAGGACCTCCTAAAAATATGAAAAGTGATATCCCACTCATTTATATATATATATATATATAGAGAGAGAGAGAGAGAGAGAGACATATATCCAGGTTTGGAGTTGATTCATGCCAATGACCAGCCCCTTGCTAGTTTCAATTGATTAATTTTTATAGTTATATTTGTCTGTATGTATATATTTATATACAGATATAACTACAAAAATTAATCAACTGAACCAGCAAGGGGCTAGTCATTGGCATGAATCAGCTCCAAACTTGGATCCCTTTGAACTTCCTACAAAAAATGATCACGTGAAAGTGGTTTATGATAAACTCTAAGCTAAAGACCATTTAGTACAAAAGAAGTCTTATCATCATTGATAGTACAAATATGAACTAAACCGTTATCAAAAACTTTAGATACCTCATACAGTCCTAACCATCTAGTAGAAAATTTACCTTTGAAATGCTTAAACTTACTATCATATAACAAGGCCCAGTGACCTAGACAAAAGACTTTCTTCTTAATAAATTTGTCATGCCATTGGGCTCTCTGATTCTGTACTAATGCAGTTCTGTGGTAGGCATCTTGTCATATCTCATCAAGCTCATTAATTTGCATCAATCTTTGTTCTTGAGACTCATTTAAATTCATGCCCTACTGAGTGGCAGTTCTAAATGTTTTTACTTGGAACTCGATGGGAAAGAGATCTTGTTTACCATAGACTAATTCATAAGGTGTGTGTCTGGTCACATTCCTCCAAGTGATCCGGTAAGCCCATAGTGCTTCTAGTAACTTTTCCGCCCAATCTTTGTGATGCAGTTGAAATGTTTTTGTAAGGATGGATTCCAAAACTTTGTTCATAGACTCCACTTACCCATTATCCTGGGGGTGGCAAGGAGTCGATTTGTGGTGCTTAACTTGATATTGTTCCATGAGTACCCTGACCAACTTTGATGTAAATTGGGTTCCTTGATCGGTGAAAATTTCATGAGGCACCCCAAATCTTGTAAAGATGTCCTGTAACAAAAAATCTACTACTACCTTTTCAGTGGTAGCATACAATGTTTTTGCCTCCACCCACTTGGTGACATAATCAGTGCACACCAAAATATATTTCTTCTTATTTGACATTGGGGAGATGGGCCCTACGAGGTCCAATGCCCACTTCTCAAAGGGTTCAATGGAAATTTGTCGGTGAAGAGGAATTTCATCAGAGACAACTGGTCTCCCCATTTGTTAGCAAGTGTCACAACTCAAAACAAAATTCTTAGTGTCTTTAAAGAGGGTAGGCCAATAGTGCCCAGTACAGAGAACTTTATGTGATGTTATTTTATTGGAAAAATGGCCACCACAAGGCTCGTTGTGACTGGCACTTAATATATCATGAATTTCATCTTCCTGCGCACACTACCTCATGATCAAGTCTAGCCGTATATAAACTAGATCTCCCTCGATCCAATAGAAACTATCATTGCGCTGCACTATATTATGCTTATCTCGGGCTAACATGTTTTGAAGTAGTTTTCCTGATACCAGATAATTGGCAACATCAACGAACCAAGGAGTAATAGTAGAGATGGAAAATAGAGCTTCATCTAGGAATTCGTCAGACATTGGTGTTGGCATGCTTCTCTGCTTAGGATTCAAACGAGATAAGAAATCAACTGCCAAGTTATATCTTCAAGGCCTATCAATTATAGTTATATTGAATTCTTGTAGAATCAACAACCATCTAGTTATCCTACTGTTAGTAATAGGTTTATTCATTAAAAATCTAACAGCATAATGGCTGGTATGGACAAATGTCTCATAACCAGTAATATAATGTCTAAACTTCCATATAGCATACCCAACTGCTAACAACTCCTTTTCAGTAACTGTATAATTTAATTCAGAGGGAGAAATATTTTTGCTAACAAAATAAATGGCATAGGGAAACCTATCCTTAGTTTGTCCCAAAACTGCTCCCAGTGCAATATCTAAAGCATCTGTACAAATATGAGACGGTAAGGACCAATTTGGCCCTCTTAGCACTGGAGTTGTAGACAATCATTCCTTCAGTACCTAAAAAGCCTGTTGACAGTCAACATTCCATAAAAAGTCAGCATCTTTAGTTAACAATTTAAATAATGGTGTTGCAATTCTAGTGAAATTCTCAATAAATCATCAATAATATCCTGCGTGCCCTAGAAAAGTTCTTACCTCTTTTTGCGAGCTTGGAATAGTGATACATGAAATTACCTCGATTTTTGCTGGGTCAACTTGAATCCCTTCAAATGATACATGATGGCGTAGAACAATTCCCTCAGTTTACATCATTCTACATTTATCGCTACTAAGGGCCAAATCAACTTCTTGACAATGAATCAATACCTTCTCTAGATTTTCAAAAGCTTGTGGGAAGTCATCTCCATATATTGTGAAGTCATCCATATAGACTTCCACATAGTCATGGATTAGATCAGAGAAAATGGCAAGTACAGCTCTTTGGAAAGTGGTGAGGGCATTACAAAGATGAAAGTGGAGGACTTTATATGCATAATTACCCCACGGGCATGTAAAGGTAGTATTTTCCTGGTCTTCTTCGCCTATTTGTATTTGATTGTACCCATTGTACCTATCTAGAAAAGAAAAATATTTCTTACCTGAGAGCGAGTCGAGAACTTGATCGATGAAGGGAAATGGAAAATAGTTGCATAATGTGGCCTTGTTTAGTTCTCTGTAATCAACGCAGATCTACCACTTTCCATTCTTCATTGGAACTACTACTAGAGGTGACACCCACTTACTATAAAAAATGTGGTAGATGAAATTTGTGGCCAAAATTTTCTGAAGCTCCTATTTGACAATGTCTTTTAATGTTGGGTTCACATGTCTTTGTGGTTTCCTAACAGGTCTCATTTCTTCATTCATATAGATATGGTGGATGCAAGTGTCTGGATGTATATGCCTCATATCCAAGTAATTCCATATGAATTCTTTGGTTTGTTCACGAATCACTCATCAACTGCTACTTTTGTTCTGCAGTCAATCCTATACCGATATGTAAAATTTTCCCTTCAAATATTTCCACAGATTCTGTGGTGAGCTCATGGCTTTCCTCCATTGCTGCAAATGAGGCAAAGATAGCTGGGTGGCAGGTTTCCTGAAACTTATCACTAAACACATTCTGATAACCATTAAAAGAGATCAGATAATCAATACGAGAGATATCAACTAAAAATTGCTGCAAAACAGAATGCTCCTGGAGACCTTTAGACTAATCTAATGTTAGCAAGGGGAACATCCAGTCTTCGTCTCCATATGGGTTTTCAAGCCATAATGGTACTTTGGCAGTTGTCTGAGCAAGTGGAAAAATAGACACTGTTTGGTTTGGAGGGCCATTAGAAATTATCACTTCCCCATTTCTGCATCCAATGACAGCATCAACAATTGCCCACCATGGCCACCCGAGGACTATCAAATGTCTGGGTGTAAAGTTTTTTGGAGAAATGACTATGAAATCTATGGGGTATTGCCAAGAGGCAATAATAACTACTATGTCCTCCAGGGATCCTATTGGTCTAATGATAGATTTATCTGCCATTTCTAAAAGGATAGGGGTGTTTTTAAGTCCAGGTAGTTGTAATGACATCATTGTTTCATACACCATTGCATTTATTGCTACCCCTATATCTACAAGAGTGTTTGGAAGAAGTATTTCGTTTATCTCAAAAGTGATAATGGGATTCCCAGGGTCATTGTATTTGGCAGGCATATCAACAATCATAGTGGACATTTGGCTCATGATTTTGACATTCTAGTTCTTATGCCCCTTCCTCCCTAGTTTCTTAATGCAGAAATCCTTAACAATTTTGGTGTCTATGGGAATGTCTCTAATTGCTTTTAAAAGTGGGATTTTAATACAGACATTCCTAATTTCATTTTCCAGATCATATTCAAGTGGGGTCTCTTCTTTCTTTATAATTAGTCTCTCCAGGTACGATGGTTCAAGTGATTCTTCTTCCTTCTATGATTGTTGTTGCTTTTCGTCTTGTGAATGATTTTTAGATGACATGGAGGGTACCTCTTCTTGGATTACAACAACTGATTTTCCTTTGTTGATTGTCATTCCTGATCCTAATTGGATTTCGTTCATAGGAATGGCAGTGATCATGTATGTAGGAAAAGGTTGAATATAAATTTTTTTCACTGGTTGAAGTAACCTATTATGACTTGGGTTAGGTACAGGTTGCGCAGGCAACAGTGTAGGACGGGGTGGGTTTATGTTAGCAGGTGCCTACGAATATGATGGGTTAGCAGGTGCAGGTAATAATTTATGCAAAGGAGGTGGTGACAGTGTAGGTTGTTGATACATATTAGGGATATGCGCTTGCTGATAGGTTTACATGGTCAGATTATCTGAAGTACTTGGCATATTTGGATAAGGTGCATAGAATTGGGGCTGAGGTTAATAGTTGTTAGCATAGGGGTTTGTCCTCCAATTTTGGCCCTAAGTACTATTTTATGGTTGTTGAGAAAACCAAGGAGGGTCGGATGCAGGAAAGGTCTATGGCTGAGTCTTGCTATATCCTTGAGGATTTGGATCTGGAAACACATTTTGACTCTGGCCTCTCCAAGGGGGTCTTTTGGTCGCTTGAGATTGGTCAACAGTTTCTGCGTTCCCCTTGTAGATGGCTTGTAAGCTAGGAAGTGATGGGCACTTCTCAATAGGGTGTTCTAGGGTATAGATTCCATAGAGCTCAATGGTGTTTAAAGGACATTCCTTTCTACATGTTTATGCCTACACTTGGAAAAAACACTGCCATGGATGCTTTCTTAGCTTCTTGCTTATGTTTAATTTTTATGGTGTCTAGCTGGTCACTAATTGTGTTCAAGACATCAGTTTTAAAATTTTCTAATAGGTTTCCCAGCTCGACTCTTGTAACAACATTAGCCGTGGTTTTCTTTTGCACATAGTCTCTAGAATTGTCTCTAAGTTCCCAAAGATTTTTACCTACTTTAGCTTGGCTTTTAGAATAGGTGCGACATAGCTCAATTACTTTAGAAAATTTCTTTTTTATAAATGTCTCCACCATTGAGCAGGTTTAATGTTTCAATGTAGTCATCTCCCAGCCCTTTTAGGAACATAGTTATGATAATCTTTTCATCTAGGTTGGACCCATAGGATTTGTGGAAGTCGTATAGAAGTTGTTCAAGATACTCTTCTAGGTTTTCATCTTCATTTTTTTGCATCCTAAGGATATCATTGATGTCCCTACTTTTACAAAAATCTTGATACTTTTTAAGAAAAACTGATCTCATGTCATCCCATGTGTATATAGTGTGTTGCCCTAGACTCACGAACCAGCTAAGTGCTGCATCTTTTAATGTGGCAAGAAACAATTTAAGTTTATGAGCATTGTCATAATAATTATAAATGTGACATAAAATATCAAATTAAAAAAGAAAGGCATTGGGACCTTCAGATGATTTACCATAGAATAATGGGAGAGATTCCATTGGAATGCTTTTCATTGTGACGTCACGAGTCACATATAGGATAGGGAATCTAAAGGTAACCTCCTCTTCATCCTCCTGGTTGCCCCCTCTAAAGAGGTTCTCGTTCTATCAAGGACCTTCTCCCTCTTCGTGGCATTCTTCATTGTGTTTGTCCTCCCCATCTTGATGATCCATTTCTACAACTGGCACCTAGTGGGGTTTGTTGGTTATGGTATGAATAGGGGATATTGGGACACGGTTGATGTTGGTTGATTGCTCATCCCATTTGTCTTGTTGTTTCACTAGTTCTTCTACAGGGTTGTTAGAGACAATCTGCTGAATGATCCATTCCCTCGATCTAAGAATTCTTGATCTGAAACCATGTTGGCATCAACACTTCCTCCTTCTTGTCTCAGAATTACATATCGATTAGAAATAGTAAGAATGGGTATATTAACTGATCCAAAATTTGTGGGAAATTTAGAACTGGAAATAAATCTACCTTTTCTATCCCTAGGTCTACTTGTACTCCTACACATAAAGATAAATGAAATAGAACTCAAGAACAAACAGTGATCAGTTAGACTTTCTAGCAACCCCACAAAAGTGGATGCATGGCTCTTCACTCATGTCCTACCGTACTCTCTCCACCCTCTGACAATCCTGCAAGATCCTGAAACTCAAATGATAATGGTCACCTAAATAAGAAATGAAAAATTCCCCGGCAACGATGCCAAAATGTTGAGAGACTAAATTGGTGAATTAATCTCCTAATATGTATATGTCAATCCGAACTCGTAAGCACGAGTTTTATTGCGCTTTCTCTGTTTAGTTCTAGATTAGAGTTTTAAAATTTCCTTATCATGATCATTGAGGTAATAAACACACTAATTTTTTCAAACTTAAAGGAAATCAAATATCTAGTTGTCATAAGCAGACCCAACAATCAAATTTAATCTAAAGCCTTAAAAAATCTTTACACACTTAACATAGGATTGAAATCTGAACTTAACAGGTTGTTGTACTCTTCACCACTAATTTCAAGTGATGAGAATCAGTACCTAGTCACACAAGATTTAATCAATCAAAACACTCAAGTTTTGGTTCTAATTCCTATAGTCCATACTGAAAAGAAATAAAGATTCACTACTTGTAATAGCAATCTAATCTAGCTTAAACAATCAATCTATACTAAATGATTTTGTTACTGTACTAGCTCATCACACCAAATATCTTGAAGTTAAATACTAAACTGGACACTCTATTTCACTCTTGACTTACCAACTTGATTTTGTATTCTCAATCTAGACTGCATCCAGGTCCTTAATTGATCATAGTAATGAGAGAGGTTTCAAGCATTAATTCTACTTAAACATGGAAATCAAACAAATAACTTTGAGAAAATATAACCTAAATCACTGTACAATCATATTAATCTCGAAACAATGACTAAACCTATTCAAAATCAATGCTCTGCTATTGAAATCCAATCAGGCATTTAAACTATGGGAAATTTAACCAAGTAATCAAACGAGACAGAGGAATCAATAGTCCAACCAAAACTAAAGAAATTGCTTTAACACTAACAAACAAAACAAGGGAATCAATAGTCAAAATGAAACTAGTGAAATTGCCTTAACAACTAACAAATGAAATAGTCTGTTGCATTCTGAGGTTAATCCACACAGTCTACTTATCGTTTGAGAAGTCTATTTGACAAATAAAACTAGTTGAAGCTATAAAAATCACTCAAATCAACACTCTGAACACAGTGATCCTTGTTGGTGTCGGTATCTTCATTTCTCCATCAGTGATCAAAATTCTCTTTGTTGCATTGCATTTTAGGTGTCTCATTCAATCAGCTACATTCCGTTAGGATCATTGATCATCTGATGGCAGTGGCATATTATCAATTTTCCCTCATGGGCTTTACTTGCTGGCCTATTTTCACAAATTTAGGTCATTTAAAGTCATTTTCGACTTTACACTTGCAAAAGCCATTTTTATTGGTTTAAGGTCTCATTAGGTCTAGAGTTTGTCATCAAAGTATTGTGAAAACTCAATAATGGTTAGCAGGCACATGAGGAAGTCAAATAAGGTCTTAGCATCAAAAATTTCAATAATGATATTCTCAGTAATTAATTTTTCCTCAAAAACCTGTTTTGAGGAAAAACAGACTTTTTATGTATTATGTATAAAATTTGATGTAATTTTATCTTCCTATATGTAATAAGTCCGGAAATGCAGCTTTAGTCACCTTGCCAAGCTCTTGCACTTCCGTTCTTGCAAAAGAGACAAGAAATTCAAAGCATTAGTCCATCAAAAGTCAAAAAGCAAGTAAAACTGCCAAAACAGAGATTTAAAAGCCAAAGTGAAAAGTAAACATTAGAAAGTGGGTTTTTTTTGTAAATGAAAAATCAAAGCTAGTTGTATATAAAGTGTTTCTCATGTTGAAGGCTTCATTTCTTATGTTAAAGAGAAAAGAACAAGTCAAAATTGTGATTTTTAGACAAAGGAAGGTGATTTGCAGCAAAATTTGCAAATCTTACTAAGCACGGCACACCTGGGTTGAGGCGCGGCACACCTGGTCGGTGCGACACACAGAGCACATAAATCGCATTGAAAACCTAATGGGTGTGGTGCACCTGAGAAGTGTGGCACACCTATGTATGGGCGTAACACACCTGCCTTCCAAGCCCGAATTTTATCAAATCGACTTTGCAAAGCCCCCAAATATTGCAAACTTTGTTCTTTCAAGTAAGTAGAAGCTCTCATATTGCCATTGAAAAAGTATTGATCATCTTTCATGGTGTTTCAATAGGTGAAAGATAAAACACTAGTTTGTTGCATAGTCCATTGAAAAAGCTATCTAGGGTTTTCAAAAATTGTCATTGTTGATGTTTGCTCCCTGCAATCACTTTCACATTCCTCCACTACACTCCCCTCATTTCATATCCCTTACCCCTCCTTCATTCACATTCATCCTACCCTCCTCATCCCCGAAACCCTAATACCTAACCAATTCCCTCTATTCCTAGACCCTAATTGGCATTCCCAAAACCTTGCCACTCCCAAAAAACCCTACAACCAGCATCATAGCCCCTCATTCACAGTCCCACTCATCAATACCTTTCATTAAACAACAAACAACTATTCTTCATTTAAAATCTCTTCATACTCATCATTGAAAACACTATACAATGGAAAACATGGAGACAGATTCACCTTATGAAAGGGATGAGGAAACAATTGGTGATTCCTGCCAAGAAATTTACGCACCAAGAAAACCACACAAGGGAGAAAAACACATCCAGGAGGAGCCCACTATAATTACAGAGCTATTGGCTTGTCCTCTTGTTGTAGCATGTTTCAAACATCAATCTTGCTATCAATTTTGTGAGATGGTGGAAAGAGTGAAATATCACCATGAGCTTGCTAAACTTTTTGTCCTTCATCTTCATAATGGCTAGGTCAATTTGGCAGGTGCTACATTCACTTTGACACCTAAAACTATAGCTGAAGCAACAGGTATTTTGAATGTTGGAGAACAATGGAACAAGGGATAGCTAGTGGGAAAAGAAAATTATGAGCCTTATATCAAGGCTAGCTATCAGAAGCAAATCAGTAGGGTCTTCCCTTTTAGATACCTACAGGATACATATGCTCCACTTATGAAACTCATAATCAAATACTTCAGCTGTGAAAGCAGATTTTCTCGCTTATACACCTATCATGTTAGACTATTGATGCATTTCACTAGAGTGAGGATGATGAACCTCCCTTATTTCATATGTAGAAATATTGAGAAAATGACCACATTGGTGCAAAGAAAACCTCCTCATCAACAGTACAACATCATTGATCACTTTGCATTGATCAAGATTGTGGTTTTGCATTAGCTGAGTTTGCTGAATGTTTCATGGGATGATTTCATTTCACATGAGGTTTTCAAAAGCCCTCAAGTGACCCCATCAGTTTTTCAAGAGGGCCTTCAAATCAGCAAGAGGCTCATGAGACTCAAACCACTTGTGTGCCAGTATTCATCACTTATGAAAAGAGGACAAGGAGGCTATTTGCAACTGCAAAATGAGTACTATCTCCACCTGGGGTGGAAAGGGTCTCGTTTCATTCATCTAACAATAGGAAAATGCATGAGGTAGGGCCAGGATAAAGGG
This sequence comes from Pinus taeda, assembly GCA_000404065.3. NCBI lineage: Eukaryota > Viridiplantae > Streptophyta > Pinopsida > Pinales > Pinaceae > Pinus > Pinus taeda. The sequence goes on along the minus strand of APFE031688126.1, from coordinate 295,378 downwards.
AAAAAACTATTGCATGAGGTAGGGCCTTCTGAAGGTTAGGAGACAGATTTCATTTTGATTCAGGATGATGATGCTAATTTGGGCCCCCAAAGCTCGAGACTTAAGGAGATCATCAAAGAATAGGAATTTGACATTCATGCCTTAGCTCTTAACCTTGAAAGGGTTAAGTGGATCATCAATTACCTTGAGCAAAGGAACAATCAGTTGAAGGATAAGCAAACGAGCATGGAGCTGCAAAACATAAGAGAAAACTGGCAAGCAGCAGAGAGGAGGAAAGTCAAATTGACACTGCTTGAGCAAGAGATTGATGCTGACAGGGAATCTTGGCTAGAGAGGACAAGTATGCACTCGAATAAGATACTTGAGAAAGAAAATAAGGAGAAAAAGATGTTGAGGCACATGGCTTTTCATTATTTTGCAAAAAACAAGATTTGCAAAGCAAGAATAAGGAGCTTAAAAGCCAAATTGAGGAAAACTTTGAGGAGGAAGAAAGACCAAGATAAACTCAAAATCTTGACTGAAGCTTCCTTGGTCCAACATAGTACTTAATGTAGGTCACACAGTCCAAATTTCAAGAAATTTGGCACACTTTTTGTCAATTTTGAATTTTTGAAGGAAAAAACAAGTGTTTTTGCTTGGTGCGTAGCGCCACCCAACACTTGCTTTTGCTAGGGACCTCCTTTGGAGGAAACCTATACATTTTTAGATTCCTTGTGTAAAATTATGAATACCCAGAAATTACTAGAAAGTTTTGTCAAGTTTTGGGCCTCCAAAAGGGTCAAAAACACCTCAAAAATGCCCTCTCTTCCCCTTTTTGGCCACACAAGAAGTAATTTTGTGAGAACTCACCTTAGGAGGGGCAAATGGACACCAAATTTAGAAATTTCACTTGTTCTTGAAAGTAGACAGATAGACCTTTCCACAAATCCCACTTGGAGAAAATTTGGTACACAGTAAGGCTTCCAAAATCAGATAAAAAAGGTGCTACACACAGGGAAAGTGGCGTGGTGCACAGGATGGAAAATTGCTATTTTTTCCAAAAAACTCTATTTTCACCTAGTTTTTTCTCAGTTTGACTTTTTTCTCTCTCATGGTCAAACTCATGATGTAAATTGATGGAATTTGATGTGAAAATGTTGAAAATTCACTCATGGAGGTAGATACATCATGAAAAGGTAGTTTTGAACTGAATGAATCAGTTTCCTAGGTTTTAGAGGCAAGCTATTCCACTGCCTATTTTTTAGTTCTTAGTTTAGATCTTGTTGAAATATCTCCTAAACTCGTGAATTTGACCCCTAAAGGCTAGCATGGGTTTTTTGTTGCTTATATCTAGTACTTTTTCAATTATTTGTAATGGTTGAACTCTTGTGAATTCTTTGAGCATTATTGTACATTCATCTCTGCAGTTTGGCAATGAAATAGACAAGGGTTTGCAGCATTTTGTGGGTTTCTTGTGGCAAGGTGATTTTGTATTGTTTCTCCTTCTATAATTCAAGTTATCATGTGTTTATGTGTGCCATTATCTCTCTCCTTTCAGCTTAACTAAATGAATCAAGTATAAAGGTATAATTCATTGAGGTTGCAGTGCTCTACCTTAGAGTTTGTTTAGCTTTTTCATGTTTTCTACTATTTGAAGAGGATCCCTTATACTTTCATGTCCTCTCCAACTCCTCACCAATCTTGAGACTCTCCATTTCACTTATTTCAAAGTACTAAAGAATTTGCCTAACTTTCCCCACAAAAATCTCTGCAAGACTGAGTCCATTCCCTAGACCCAAAATTGCCTTTCACTTTTGATCCAGTGAACCAACATAAAACATAATCAAAATCCTCTAAGCATATAGCTAGCCTAAAATTAGTTTTTATATCAATCACCTCAAGCCTCATTTGCTATATTTTCCTGAGATTGACAAGGTGAGAGCCCTCTCCCGACCTAGTAGGGCTAGCTACTAGGTTAAGCATGGTTTGATGTTACCCTAGACCTGCCTTTCTCAACCTAAGGTGGATTTAGGCCTTAACATAGTGGAAACCATACTGGGGAAGAAACGTTTTTGGTTTTCTTTATAAACTATAGACAGAGTCTAAAGTTAGCCAGGTACCCTTGGAACTGCTCTTGCTCTGCAAGTGCATAGTTGATGAACGCTGCTTCAGTTAATCTTCGGTTTAGTTTATGAAATGCACATATGGTTTCCTCAACAAAGTGTAATCAAGTTCTGATCTGATTGTTGATGGTGGACAATGATCAGACACCTGAAGGCTAAAATCATTCACTCGTTGATTCCAAATCAGTCTCGAGATTATATCCAAGGACTCCACTGGAGGATGAACACGACTAGCAGAAACATGAAAGGATGATATGGAAAGATCATGTATTCAAGTTGGAATTTCATCCAAGACATTTTGTTCTTTGTTATAAATTATTTCTTCTCTTTTCCCGAGAATGTCAAGAAGGCTTTGAAAAGTATGTTTTATTTGAGAAGAGATCCTCAGCCTGATTTTGATTCCTTCCCTTTAAAGATTGTGAAAACCAAAGATTTGCATGCTTTTGAGCTTGATCAAGACCCTTTTTTTTAAGCTTGCAATGACCGTCCTCAAACTGATGAGCCTCAAGAGACCAAGATTGATTCTACTCCTTCTGTACATATTCCTATACCTTGTAAAATTTCAGATAGTTACAAGCCTCTATTTTTACCTCCTATATTCCATGCTTTCCCTAAAACTCATGACCTATATCTACCAAGATTTGATGGTGACTATAACAACATCACTGCTGAGAGACATGTATTGAATTTTGAGTCTTTTCTTGACCTTTTTGAAGTAGATGAATAAGATGTCAGTATTAGGCTTTTTGCTCTTTCTTTGCAAGGCAAAGTCAAGAGTTGGTTCAAAACCCTGCCTGATGCGAGCATCTCAGATTTCCAGTAGTTTGTCAAAGTTTTCCTCGATAGGTGGGTGGTCAGACAAAACCCTTTCTTGATTATAGAAGAGTATAACCAGCTGAAAAGACTACCAGGGGAGATATTACAACAATTTTCTAATAGGTTTAACCAAGTCTATTTTTCAATGCCGCCTAATATAAGACCTCCTCCTCGATTTGCTCTCTTGCACTACCCGGGTGCCTTTGATCCGGAAATGGAGTTTCAGCTAAGAGAAAGGAACCTTGAAACACTTTTGGAGATGCAAAATAGTGCAGCAGATGTAGAGGCTCATTTGTTGATCAGAAGGGCAAAGTTGAAGGAAGAAGAGTGGAAGAACATAGATCCATAGGAATCGACATCTTTAGAGGTAAAGCTCGATATTTTGGTAAGTGCAGTGGAAGAGATGATGCAAAATATCACCACAAGGAATGATTATGATGTTCAAGATCATAGCTCGCTGATTGAAGAAGAACAAGTTGCTATTCGAAAACATCTTCTTTCTTATCCCAATTGTCATAGATCTGATAATGATTGTGTTATAGATCATCTTGGAGAAGAGAGATCTATTGATATGACATGTATGCTTGATGATGTGTTTTACACTGATGATTTGCGTAAGTTTGATTAGTATGATGATGATGATGATTATGTTCTCCAAACAAAAGCTAGTCTTGCAGACAAATCAACAGCTGGTTTGTGGGAGGAAGAAGTTCACTTTCAGCAGCTCGAATATAGTGATCAGTCGTTACATATCAGCTATGAAAGTGAGGAGGAAAGTGCAGCAAATTTTGAAGTAAGTGAAGGATCTTTACCTTTTTATTTTGCTTTGTTTCAGTTCATGAGAGACAACTTTCATGCAATTAGAAGTCAATCGTTGATAAGTTTTGATCTGAACCATCTTGAGGGCAATGAAAACCTTGTTCAAGCCTTTTCATATCTAGATTTGCAGCCTCGAATGCCATTGATTGTCAAGTTTCAAATGAAGATTTGGAAGCTGGACCATATGATCAAATGATGCAAAATGATTTCGTACCATTTTGTTTTGAATCATTTCAGTTTTTGAAGGGAAAATTGCATAGTATATCTTCAAATGAGAAACCTATAGAAAATCATGCAATCTCATCGGAACCAATAGAAAATGGGTTGCAATAGTCTTTTCAAGTTTTTCATGATCCAATAGTTGATGTGTTGGATGATGTCTATAGTCAAAGTCCTTCTCCACTAGCTAACTGTGAGCTTGAAAAAAGTGTTGAAAGTTTGATCCGGCAGCCGATTTCTTTGTCATTTTCAGCAGGAGTCTTGTCACAAAGCTCAAATGAAAGTTTACATTCATGGTATGAGGAGAAGAAAAGTAATCCATTGGATGAGCTAAGTCCCAGTGCACATGAATTTCAAGATCCTTTTGTAGTGTTTTTGGAGTCAGATAGAGAATCCATATCATTCAACAGATCTGTTTACAAGTTTTCATGGGAGTTGCCTTTCAGTAGTTCTCTCTTGTTGATTATAAGCAAGCACTTGTGGAGAATGCAAACAACAACCAGAATGCTTACTTGGTTTCATTGGTTATTTCACTTCACTTGATCAAGTGGTGAATGGAATAGTTAGAGTAGGTTTTATTGAATAAGCTCCATTTTGAGCATATTTTCCAGTTTGTTAGTTGTGTTTTAGTATTGAGTCGGTTTCAAGTTATTTTGCATCATCAAGTCATCAATTTTCAGTCATGCATTTTAGATTGAGTTTTTGACTCCATAGCCCAATGGAAGAGGCATTGTCTGCTTTCTAGAGATCTATAGTTCTTGGCACCTCCAAGGAGCTACCATCCCCATTGGAGCCAATGTTAGTGTCAGTATCTTCATCCCTCCATCAGTGATCAAAATTATCTTGTTGCATTGCATTTTAGGTGTATCACTTGATCAGCTGCATTGCATTAGGATCATGGATCATCTAATGGTAGTGGCATATTATCAATTTTCCCTTATTGTCTTTACCTGTTGGCCTATTTTCACAAATTCGGGTCATTAACAGTCATTTTTGTCTTTACACTTGCAAAAGCCATTTTTAGGGTTTTAAGGTCTCATTAGGTCTAGGTTTTGTCACCAAAGTCTTGTAAAAACTCAATAATGGTCAGTAGGCACATGAGGAGGTCAACTAAGGTCTCAGCATCAAAAATTTCACTAATGAGATTCTCAGTAATTGATTTTTCCTCAAAACCATGTTTTGAGGAAAAACAAAGTTTTTATGTATTATGTATAAAATTTGATGTAATTTTATCTTACTATATGTAATAAGTCTAGAAATGAAGCCCTGGTCACCTTTCCAAGCTCCTGCACTTCAGCTCCTGCAAAAGAGACAAAAAATTCAAAGCATTAGTTCATCAAAAGTCAAAAAGCAAGTCAAACTGCCAAAACAGAGTTTTAAAAGCCAAAGTGAAAAGTAAACATTAGAAAGTGGATTTTTTTGTAAATGAAAAATCAAAGCCAGATGTATATAAAGTGTTTCTCATGTTGAAGGCTTCATTTCTTATGTTAAAGAGAAAAGAACAAGTCAAAATCGTGATTTTTAGACGAAGGAAGGCGAATTGTAGCAAAATTTGCAAAGCTTACTAGGAGCGGCGTACCAAGGTTGAGGTGCGGCTCATCTGGTTGGCATGGTGCACCTAGTTAGTGTGGCACACAGAGCATAGAAATCGCATTGAAAACCTAACGAGCATGGCACACCTGAGCAGCATGGCTCACCTGTGTCTGGGTGCGGCGCATCTGCCTTCCAAGCCCGAATTTCATCAAATCAACTTTACAAAGCTGCCAAAGCTTGCAAACTTCATTCTTTCAAGTAAGTGGAAGCTCTCATGTTTCCATTACAAAGGTTTTGATCATCTTTCATGGTGTTTCAATAGATGAAAGATAAAACCCTAGTTTGTTGCATAGTCCATTGAAAAAGCTATCTAACATTTTAAAAAATTGTCATTGTTGTTGTTTTCTCCCTGCAATCACTTTCACATTCCTCCACTACACTCCCCTCATTTCATATCCCTTACCTCTCCTTTATTTACATTCATCCTACCCCACTCATCCCAAAAACCCTAATACCTAACAAATTCCCTCTATTCCCAAACCCTAATTGGCATTCCCAAAACCCTGCCACTCCCAAAAAACCCTACAACCAACATCACAACCCCTCATTCACAGTCTCACTCATCAATCTATTTCATTAAATAGTAAACAACTATTCTTTATTTAAAATCTCTTCATACTCATCATTGAAAACATTATACAGTGGCAAACATGGAGATAGATTCACCTTATGAAAGGGATGAGGAAACAATGAGCGATTCCTCCCAAGAAATTCATGCACCAAGAAAACCACACAAGGGAGGAAAACACATTCGGGAGGAGCCCACTACACTTAAAGAGCTATTGGCTTGTCCTCTTGCTGTAGCATGTTTCAAACATCAATCTTGCTATCAGTTTTGTGAGATGGTGGAAAGAGTGAAATATCACCATGAGCTTGCTAGACTTTTTGTCCTTCATCTTCATAATGGCCAGGTCAATTTGGCAGGTGTTACATTCAATTTGACACCTGAAACTATAGCTGAAGCAATAGGTATTCCAAATGGCAAAGAATAGTAGAACAAGGGACAGCTAGTGGAAAAAGAAAATTATGAGCCTTATATCAAGGCTAGCTATCAGAAGCAAATTAGTAGGGTCTTCCCTTTCAAATACCTACAGGACACATATGCTCTACTTATGAAACTCATAATCAAATACTTCAGCTATGAAAGCAGATTTTCTCACTTATACACCTATTATGTTAGACTATTGATGCATTTCACTAGAGTGAGGATGATGAACCTCCCCTATTTCATATGCAGAAATATTGAGAAAATGACCACATTGATGCAAAGAAAACATCCTCATCAATAGTGCAACAACATTTATCACTTTGCATTGATCAAGATTGTGGTTTTGCATTAGCTGAGTTTGCTAAATGTTTCATGAGATGATTTCATTTCACATGAGGTTTTCAAAAGCCCTCAAGTGACCCTATTAGTTTTTCAAGAGGAAGGAGGGCCTTCAAATCAGCAAGAGGCTCATGAGATTCAAACCACTAGTGTGCCAGTATTCATCACTTATGAAAAGGGGACAAGGAGGCTATTTGCAGCTGCAAAATGAGTACTATCTCCACCTGGGGTGGAAGGGGTCTCGTTTCCTTCATCTGACAACAGACAAATGCTATCTTCACCTGGGGTTAAAGGGGCTTTGCCTTCTTCTTCAACAGAGCAGGTATAGGATAAAGGGAAACAACTATTACATGAGGTAGGGCCTCCTGAAGGTTAGGAGACAGATTTCATTTTGATTCAGGATGATGATGCTAATTTGGGCCCCCAAAGCTTGAGACTCAAGGAGATCATCAAAGAACAAGAATCTGATGCTCATGCCTTAACTCTTCACCTTGAAATTGCTAAGTGGATCATCAATTACCTTGAGCAAAGGAACAAGTAGTTGGAGGATAAGTAGATGATCATGGAGCTGCAAAACATAAGGGAAAACTGGCAAGCAGCAAAGAGGAGGAAAGTCAAATTGACACTGCTTGAGCAAGAGATTGATGCTACCCTGGAATCTTTGCTAGAGAGGAGAAATATGCACTTTGAGAAGCGGCTTGAGAAAGAAAATAAGGATAAAAAGGTGTTGAGGCACATGGCTTTTCATTATGTGCCAAGAAACAAGATTTGCAAAGCGAGAATAAGGAGCTTAAAAGCTAAATTGAGGAAAACTTTGAGGAGGAAGAAAGACCAAGATAAACTCAAAATATTAGCTGAATCTTCCTTGGCCCAACATTGTACTTAATGTAGGTCATTCAGTCCAAATTTCAAGAAATTTGGCACACTTTTTGTCAATTTTGAATTTTTGAAGGAAAAAACAGGTTTTTCTGCCTAGTGCGTAGCACCACCGGGTGCTCGCTTTTGATAGGGACCTCCTCTGGAGGGAAAATCTACATTTTTTAATTCCTTGTGAAAAATTATGAATACCTAGAAATTACTAGAAAGTTTTGTCAAGTTTTGGGCCTCCAAAAGGGTCAAAAACACCTCAAAAATGCCCTCTCTGCCCCTTTTTGGCCACACAGGAAGCAGTGTTTGGAGAGCTCACTTTTGGAGGGGAAAATTGACACCAAATTTAGAAATTGCACTTTTTCTAGAAAGTAGATAGACAAAATTTCCAACAAGCCCACTTGGAGCAAATTTGGTGCATGGGAAGGCTTCCAAAATCAGATGCAAAAAGGCGCTACACACAAGGAAAGTGGCGCGGCACACAGGATGGAAAATTGCTATTTTTTCCAAAAAACTTTGTTTTTCACCTAGTTTTTTCTCAGTTTGACATTTTTCTCACTCATGGTCAAACTCATGATGTAAATTGATGTAACTTGATGGACTTTGATGGAAAAATGTTGAAAATTCACTCATGGAGGTAGATACATCATGAAAAGGTAGTTTTGAACTGAATGAATCAATTTCCTAGGTTTTAGAGGAAAGCTCTTCCACTGCCTATTTTTCAGTTCTTAGTTTAGATCTCTTGTTGAAACAACTCCTAAGCTCATGAATTCGACCCCTAAAGGCTACCATGGGTTGTTTTCTACCTATATCTGTACTTTTTTAGTCATTTGTAATGGTTGGACTCTTGTGAATGCTTTGAGCATTATTGTACATTCATCTCTACAGTTTGGTAAGGAAATAGACCAGGGTTTGCAGCATTTTGTGGGATTCTTGTGGCGAGGTGATTTAGTGTTATTTCTCCTTCTTTAATTCAAGTTATCATGTGTTTATGTGTGCCATTATCTCTCTCTTTCAACTTAACTAAATTAATCAAGTATAAATGTAGAATTCATTGAGGTTGTAGTACTCTACCTTAGGGTTTTTTTAGATTTTTCATGTTTTCTACTATTTGAAGAGGATCCCTGATACTTTCATGCCCTCTCCAACTCCTCACTAGTCTTGAGACTCTCCATTTCACTTATTTTAAAGTACTAAAGCATTTGCCTAACTCGCCCCACAAAAATCTCTGCAAGACTGAGTCCATTCCCCGACCCAAAACTGCCTTTCACTTTTGATCCAGCAAACCAACATAAAAATTAATCAAAATCATCTGAGCATATACCTAGCCTAAAATTAGTCCTTATATCATTCATCTCAAGCCTCATTTGCTATATTTTCCTAAGATTGACAAGGAGAGAGCCCTCTCCCAACCTGGTAGGGCTAGCTACCAGGTTAAGCATGGTTTGATGCTACCCTAGACCTGCGTTTCTCAACCTAAGGTAGATTTAGGCCCTAACAATCCTGTTTTACACCTTTATGCAAATAATCTAACATCAACCCGATCAACTTAAATTAAACCAAGCTCACACCAATCGCATTACTCAATTAATCTAGAACAAATGCTTCCTATGTCGCATACACCTACAGAAACAATCCAAAAGAGAGTGAATTGATTCAATGACTAAAGGAAACATGAGAATGATTTCAAAATTGAATGATATCCATCTAAATTAACTCAAATTCCATTCATCTCTAGTCTCTAAATACGTTGACTGCTTTAATTATTTGAAAATAGTTTTTGTGCTGCCAATAGATAAACTAAATCTTCATAATCATTACATGACAATGCAATTCAATAAACTTCATGTACATCGATGAAAATCATAGTTCAATACAATGTGTAAGCTTCATGAACATATTAGGTCTTTGTCTAAAAGTAAAAATGATGATTTACACCAGGGATTTAGATTCATATTGCCGAAGCAACGAGGTCTAAAAACATCATAACATCAACTTAATGCAACTGATCAAAAATTGAGAAAAATTTCCACTCAGTAGGAGAACTAAAAATTAAGTGCAAATAACTGAATAATTGACTATTTCTACCACACAGAGATACTACTAAGAAATATTACAAAGCTAAACCCAGATGGGTGGGCCCAGTGACACCTGGGAGCTAGTTCACTTACAACAAGTAAGAGATTTTGATCACGATTAACTCATCATCCACAGCGAATCATAAAATGATTTACACCAACTTAACGAAAGACCATTGTGGACATATTTTATTCAAAAATAATAAGTAAAGGGATACATAGTAGAAATTTCAACTTATGTTTGCTGGCTCTAATTTATTACATTGCAGCCTTTTATAGGCATTTAACTAAGTAAAAACAAACTAACTATGGATAGTGACTCATAATAGCTGAGCTAATCTATTCCTTTAGATCTAATGGCTTCGAACAACCAATCCAAATTAGTTTAACAACCTTCAACCAACCCTAATCTTGGTGTTTGCTCCATACAGAGAGGAAAACGAGGATCTTTGCTGAAATATAACATATTCAAGCATGGTTGGAGGGAGCTTGCCATCTAGAAGCATACGACCTCTTATCTCCTACGTTGTTAGGTATTGAACTCAAAGATGGCTCTTGAGTATGAAAGTGGGGAACCATGGTTCAATGCCTATGTTCTCCTACTATCATCCTACATATTTGTTGAAATATCTACACTTCGACCATAGTATTTAGTTAGTTTAGGGATTAGCTACTCATATCTAATTAAATTCACTAATAAATAGAAAAAGGTTATCATAAAAGACTTTGCCTCATAATGAATATTAGGATAATGATTAGGACAAGAAGAATGACAAGTGAGTAGTTTTAGTGGGTGCCAAAAAGGTCAAAATAGAGATGGAAAACAGTAGTTGTGTGAACAAAACAAGTGATCAATAGAGGTAGTGCAAGTCAATAGGCTATTGGCGCAATCCACTCAATGATATTGAAGGGTCCACAAAACCATTGATCCGGATTTAAACAGGAACGCAACAAAATATAGAGATAACCATATACATAAAGATGCAGCGGAAATAATGCTTCATTTCATTAATGGAAAATACCGAAATATGCTTACAACCAGAATTGGAAATAAAGCAGCTAGGGCGATGGTAGCTTATCTCTGAGAAGAGATGTGCGGCTACATGCCTCTGAACTGTTCCGAACTGTATTACAATGAGGCTCGAAGGCCTATTTATTGTTGAGAAACAATGGAAAACCCTTCAGATTCCAAAACCTACCCCTAGAAGATGAAATGCCAAATTGTGGACCCCGTTTTGGGTAAATTGGTACATCAATTTCCCGGGGTCGTAACTTTGGCATACGATCTCCGTTTGACGCGTATGATAGCTCGTTATAAAGATCTATCCGAGAACTACCACTTTGGGAAGGGCAACATCGGTCCATGGACCCATGTTGTTCCCAGATTTCCCAAAAAACGTCGTTTAGGGCCTCAAAACGGCTCCGGAAGTTCAGGACCCGAAAAAAACTGCTAAAAATAGTAAATTGTGCTACAATTACAGAAACTGAAAAGACTGAAAGAGACAGTTGTGGGGGTCCAAATGGGATAGGTGGGTGGCCACCAACATCCACCTGGATCAATGGAGGAGGATGTGCAACCATCCTTTGGGCTAGACATTGATGAGGGGCAACTTAGAGACCACATGTTGGGATTTCAACACAGTTCGCTTTAGAGGCGCACTGACAAGATATACAACGTTATCAACCCATCCCTACGCATTGGATTGAGAGACGCAGAGTTATCTAGACATCCCAAAGGGGATGATCAAGTTAGCAGCATCGTTGGGTCACCTTAACCCATTGGAGAGAGAGAGAGACAGAGCTACCTAGTCAAATGTCATGTGTTGACATGGGTAGTAGGATGAGATAATCGAAGTTGCATAGGGTGTAGCATCCGCATGTTGGGGTTGTTCTATGTGCAGGAGTTTGTCCACTCGATCCCTCTCTTGGGGTTGGATGGCGAAAGATTCTGAGTTGGTACTCTGTGGAGTGGGCTATGGAGATGGTGGTGGACCTAGGTGTAGCTCAGCAAGAGCTTCCAAGCACTGGGGATACCGGCAGCGGAGACTGGCATTGGGTTCCGAGTAGGACTACCTATTGGGTTCCCAGGTATGTCAATTGGCTACAACCTGGATAGTACAGTTGACCTAGCAGTTGAGGGTGCACATTAACTAGGGGAGTCTCAGTTAGCACCAACGACCAACCAGTTTATGCACAGACTCCTTTGGTTTTCTTGGTATGACGTTTGTACATGGGATCACAGTGTGATCAATATACTTTGGTAGGAGTTTGTTAGAGGAGGTGGCATTGGCAGGCCACCTGATGGTGCCTTGTATGGAGCTGGGAACTCTTCACTTTTGTGTGGGGCACAGAGTATGCAAAGGAGCAGCGCAGTGGTAGCATCACTACTAGCACATAGGGAGATTCACTTCTCTGATCCCTCAAGGGGGATTTGGAGCCAATATCCATTCATCAATAGGTATAGTGATGCGATGGTGGAGGTGATGATACCGATCAGGTGTGGGCCGACACGTAGAGACAGCTTTAGGCCATCACATCTAGGTATTTGTGGGAGCATCTAGTATTGAGCAGTGGACTACAGGTGGACATGGAGATGCATGGTGGTGTACTCTAATGTGTTAGATCACAAGGTGGAGTAGGAATGCCTTACATCACATTGAGTACATGCGGGGAGTGGCTGGTGCCTTGACACAGACAGGACACGGGGTGGTGCAGGATGGTATAGCCTTAGCCAGGGGTATCCAGTGGTGTACAAGGACAGGTTGCAACTTACAGTGGCATGACGAAGAGTACAACGATACTTGGTGGTATGCGGTGACACATGATGCAGTGCAGCAGACACTTGGAGCGTTGCCCCCAAGGAGACTTATGGACTGAGGCATTAGGGCTCCCTTTAGACTGCTTTAGGGTTGCCTTTAGACAGCGTTTAGGGCTGCCCTTTAGACTACATTTACGGTTGCTCTTAGATTGCTTCTAGGGCTGCCTTTTGGACATCGTTTAGGGCTGCTCTTAGGTTGCATCTAGGTCTACCTTTTGGACAACATTAGGGCCTCTTATAGACTGCGTCTAGGGCTGCCTTTTGGACAGCATTAGGGCCTCTCTTCGTTGTTATACGATTACTCCAAGACTGCAGGTAGGGCATGCTTCCTTGACAATGTTTTTGACTTCTTCTTTGACAGCGTCTAGGGCTAGGGCATCTCCTCTAGGGCAGCTCCCTTAGTCTTCTATCCTCCAATGTCTAGGGCTTCCACTCCTAGATTTCCCTTCCACTATAACCCAAGACAAATGGAGAGAATTCAAGATAGAAGTGTGTGTGATAAATTGACTCTCAAGTCAATCTCCTTTTATACTAAAAATGTTGAGCATTGTGGGTTTATTTGGTTGTTGGCCGACCTGACGAATTGTCTTATAACACAAATAAATTCATATCTCCATGAATACTTATCAGAATCGGATGATCTTTAGATCAATCCTACACCTCTCGATGAGAGGGAACCAAGAAAAATATCAGTTGCCATAAATAAGATGACCCACATGGAGTTTGGCCCTAGTTTCCAATTTTAACACTCCCTCTCAACTAGGGAGAACTCCATTTGTTGATCCATATGTCCAATTGTACTATCTCTGCCATCATTGCCTTGCACTGCTCCGCTCTATTCTACTCTGCTATGCTCTGTTCTGCTGAACCATGAAGAAGAAGAATTGATCGAGAATGTCTCATACCATTCTCTACTGACCCGAAGTCAGTTTCATACGAGGAGAGTGTGTCATACCACTCTTACTGACCCAAAGTCAATTTCATTGATCCTAGATCAATATCACAAGAGAGTGTCTCAAGCCACTCATATTGATCCCAGATCAGTTTCATTGATGCCAGATCAATGGAGGTCATCCTAGCATAGGGAGTACGGTAGATAGAACAATGCGTCCATCGATCGTACTACTATGGTCCCTAACCCCATTTCCCTGCTCATTGATCCGATGAAAAGTACTCCCCATGAGTCTCATACTGCGTGGGTAGGATGCCTCGACAGGAGAACTAATCATCTTGTCCACAGGGGAACGAATCATCCTGTCCATTGGTCACCACAGGAAAACTAATCATCCTGGCCCACAAGAGAACTAATCATCATGTTCCATAGTTGCCACGGGATAACTAATCATCGTGGCCCACAAGAGAACTAATCAATCCTGTTCCATAGTTGCCACGAGGTATCACAAGGAAAGGTTGAACCTGTCACCCTGTACATAACGCACCACCAGGGGAGAGTGAGTCGCCCTGTGGTTGTATGTCACTCCAGTAAGTACCCCAAGCCCCCCGGAGCTTCCAGAGCTCAATGCATGCAACATGTAGGACCCTTATATGAAGGTCTCTCAACGACTCCAAGTCGTTCAAGAAAATCACAGGTTTGACCTTTCCCCAAGGCTTTGACAAAGTGTCTGCACCCTATACATCAGTCTCAATGCGATGGAGCCTCCTCGCTCATCGACTTACCATATCCCGGATAAGGTAGTATCTAATGTCTATCTACTGGAGCAATCATCAAATACGGGTTTCCTCAACAAACGAATCCCCCCTAGTTGTCACAGAGGATCACGGTGGTATTCATCATATGTACAAACAGCTCACTGAAGAGCTTCCACAACCAGGCAGCTTCATACGAGATCATACTCATAGCTATGTATTCGGTCTCAGCGGTGCTTATGGCAACCGACTTCTGCTTCCTACTCATCCATGATATTGAAGCAGAATCCAAAGAGAACCAGCACTGAGAAGTGCTCTAGTAATCCTCCACACTGCCTGCCTAGTCAGCATTCGAATAATCATGTAGCTTCATATTTCCGGCAGTGTATCTCAATCCATGAGAGATTGTGCCCCGAAGATATCTCAGAAGATTCTTGGCACCAATGCAGTGAGGCTCAACCAAATATGAGCTCACCATGCTAACTGCAAAACATATGTCCAGATGAAAGTTCACCAAGAACATCAATGCAAATGAGTTTATGAAACTTAGAGGCATTTCTCAAATCTGGTCCGGCATCATCACCATATAACTTCTGAAAGTTAAGATCCTCGAGGTAGTCACAGGTTTGAAGTTTACCATTCCACACCCTGAATCCAACTCCCTCTAACTTCTGCAAATGAGAAGGTCTGCATCTGTCAGAAAAAGGTTGTCCTCATAAGGTGCCAATATGAGAGGTCTATCATCCATAACCTTCAAGCAATGGTTTGGATCGACTTCACTCCTAGTGAATCTCAGCTTCATCAGACGGTTATCAATCCTCTCATATTACACCCGGGGTGTTTTGCTTCAAGCCATAGAGGGCTTTCTTCCACCAGCATACATGAGATTCTTGATCATTAACCTCAAACCCCTCGGGTTGTTACAAATTTGTGGACCTGCTACCTGAGGGGAATGATCCCCTTGTAAAATTTTCATTCGGTACATCTCGGACATGTACCTTCATGCTCTTCTTGAATTCAGGCATCCCTATCACCATTAGACTCACATCAGGTAGGGTCCCATAATAAGTAGACCTCCGGCACTATAGATGAGATATGTCAATTGACATGATCCCCAATGGACCATCCTGCAACTTGATACAAATTGCCAACCCTGAACCCATGAGAAAAAGTATCTCTGAAAATTTCATTTTCAAACACGTATCTTTTCATCAATGAATGCCACTCTGTAGCCTTTGACTTCCATTGTCGAAATGGACACCAGGTTCTTCTTGCGATCAGGTAAAGATTCTGTAAATGAATCGGGTTACCCTCATTCAATTGAGAGGTAACATTTCCTACACCCTTTCCAAGATAGGTGGCATCGACTCCAAGTATAATCCCATGGTTGTTTCCATCTCTACGAAATTCTAGAGAGCACCCTTCTATCCGATGAGGTGCCTTGAAGCACTACAATCAATACGCCAGATTCCCAAAGAATCTGAAGGAGAGGGCCAATACAAGATAACGCTTCTTTATCTTATCAAAAACAACATTTGATTCTTCATACCTGGGGTTCCTTGCTTTCTCTAAAGAGTCAGTCGTTTCCTTGATGACCTGAACTGCCTGTCATTCTTTTGCTAAAGATGTCCCTGGAATGATTGTTATCATCATCAAGTGATGTGTCCCGACTCCCTGCCATTCGGACACTCCTTCGCATAATGGTCGAACTTATTGCAACCAAGGCATCTGCCTTTCCTTCCACCCTTAGATCCAGACTTCCCAATGCAGTGATCTTTAGGTAGGCCATCAGAAGCTTCCGCTACGCTATTATGATAATATTCTCTGCTTCGATTTCACCCTAGGTGAATTTGAAGAGGGATATGGAATCCACTGATCCTTTTGTCCTTTTCCAACTGTCTTCGGTGATTGATCTTCCACTCTTGCTTGGGCTTTGTCTTCACCTCAGCTCTGATACCATGTTAAAATATGTTCTATGCTTAGAGCAACTTATTTCAATTTTCACAGTTAGCTCAATATCTTTTCCAGATTAGCAATCACATCAACATTAAAGTAAACTGCAGATAGAACATAAACATAAATAGCAGAAGACAAGTCAAGACAAGAGGACACAAGATGTGGTGCTTGCTAGGGACAAACCCCAATGTGGGGAAACCCTTGATCAATTCTTCTTATATGTTCTTCAATAGTTCAGCAGAGAGAGAGAGAGAGAGATAGTAAATTTACAATAGAAGTCAACATTTTGACTTATCTCAATAACAGCATAGATCATCTCTAAGAAGATGATACATGAGATCAGTTGAAGACATGTTGCTTCAACTAATTCTCCAAGGTGACTCCTTCACCTATCATTGTGTTGCATATCGTCATCATGCTGCACCTCACCGTGTTGCACCATACTGCACCCATCACCACAATGTTGGACCTCATGACCAGGTTGTACACATCATACTGCTGAATCGTTGTCCCATGTGCCATTGTTGCACCATGCTAGCCACTGCTGTCCTATGTGGCATAATGCTGTCCCATCAATGTCATTGTTGTCCCATCATAGTATGTTGTTGTCCCATCAATGTCATTGTTGTCCCATCAAAGTATGTTGCTGTCCCATCAATGTCATTGTTGTCCCAATTGCCATTGCAGCACCATGTCTTGCTGTTGTCCCAATTATTAGCATCGTTGTCCTATCATAGTATGTTGTTGTCCCATCATAGTATGTTGTTGTCCCATCAATGTCATTGCTGTCCCATCATAGAATGTTGTTGTCCCATCATTGTCATTGCTGTCCCAATTACTATTGCAGTGCCATGTCTTGATGCTGTCCCAATTGCTATTGCAGCACCATGTCTTGTTGTTGTCCCAATTATTACCATTATTGTCCTGGGCATGTTTGAGTCCTCAAACTCCTAAGTTGTCCCTGTTTTGAGGGTCACCTGCAGCCCACCTTTTCAGCCGTATTAGTCCTGCATCTAGGGCACCGTAGGTTAGCGTTAGGGCTCCCTTTACACTACATTAGGGCTGCCTTTAGACAGCATTTAGGGATGCCCTTTAGACTACATTTAGGGCTGCTCTTAGACTGCTTCTAGGGTTGCCTTTTGGACATCGTTTAGGGCTGCGTCTAGGGCTGCCTTTTAGACAGCGTTAGGGCCTCTCTTAGACTGCATCTAGGGCTGCCTTTTGGACAGCGTTAGGGCCTCTCTTAGCTGTGATAAGATATCTCCATGAATACTTATCGGAATTGGATGACCTTTAGATCAATCCTACACCAATTTTAACACTTGAACTTGGAGAGGTCTTTCTTCTTCCGCTTCTCCAGCTTTCCCTCAGATGCTAGGGCCACATCTTCCTCCTCCTGCTTGACTTTGATTCCCTTGCTGCTACTACCTATCTTTGACTACCATCTGATCTCTTCCTGGCGAAGAGCTACCCACATCTCGTCCCAAGGTGGAAGTGTTCCTCTGCCCAGTATCCTCTGGACAAACACTTCCCAGTTTTCTGAGACAGCATTTAGGGTTGTCCTCACCATTAGCTCCTAACTCGGTGTCGCCCCTACAGTAGTCAATTGATATCGGATCTCATTTAGTCCTCTGAGGAAGGTGTCTATCAATTGTCCCTTCTTCATCTGATAAGACCTCATCTGATTCTCGAGTAGCATTCTTCTCTGCACAGAAGTATGCTGATACAGCGTCTTGAGAGCCTCCCACATCTCAAATGTCGTTTCCTTCTCGGCTATATGTGGTACCAAATGATGCTTGACCATGTCAAGGATAATGCACTTGGCCATCGCCATCGCCTCTTCGTACCTGTCATTATCATTGTGGTCGACTGGTACAGCTATTACCTTCAAGATGAAGTTCTTGACACGATTCCTGTCAAGCACTGATAAGATTCTGGCCTTCCAAACTGCGAAGTTCGATGCTCCGTCCAATCTATCCTAGTCTCTTACCCCGTGTAGTGCCATGATGCTCCTTTACTTCCCTTTTGAGAGTTCTTTGTTCCACTCCTCTGAGTCTCTACTTCCCATCTGGAAGTTCTCTTCTAGACTCCCTCTAAGTCCTGATTTCCCTCCTGGAAATCCTTTTGCCGCTTTTCGAGATGCCCCCTACTCTGATCAACTTGTGCAACTGCACTTCTGATCTGGATTCCTCGGCTAGAAACCCTCGGTAACAACTCCTCTGGCCCTGCTCTGTCAGGTACTGTTCTGACTACAGTACCTCACCAGCTCCATTCTGCAATATTCTTGCAGCCTTCTAGACCCTAGCAACTACCTCTCTGTAAACTGCGTCAACCCCTCTCTACCTTACGCTAGCTCTGCGTCACCCCAGATGGGTCTGCATCAGCCCTGGGATGTCATGCGTCAGCCCTCTGGCCCTCTGTGTCAACAATGCTGGCCTTTCTGAGGCTCTACGCAACTCTCGGCTTCCTATGCGTGGCCCTGGCTGGCTCTGCGTCATACTCCTTGGCTTTTGTGTTGCTAGAAACAGCGTTTGTCACCTCAAGGCAGTTGTTTTATGCTGCTATTGCTCTACTCAGCTGATGTCTTTTAGTCCCCCTGTGATCTGCAATCACGCTCTGATACCATGTTGAAGTTTCTAAGTTTACTTAGTTAGAAACCCTCCATGCACTTTATCTTATTTATTCCTACCTACTTGTTATTTTCCTTAACAAGTTATTTACAATGTAAACACTGAAAATAAACACTAGTGCATGCTCAACATATTACAGATCAGCCACTAAAAGAAACAAGAACAAACACACCACATCACATCATTATTTTTGGACTAATGTCCCCGGAAAAACCCAACGTGGGAAAATCGGTGCAGCTATCTGAGGGTTTTCTTATTAAGCAATATCAGAGTACAATTTGGGTGTCGAAATTGGCCTACCCAACAGAGAATTTCCTTAATAGTAATACCTCTCGGTTTCTGACAAATTTACTGGCTGAAACCCCGAATAATCCTTTCGACAGCTACTCAGCACCAATCTGCCCAGAAACCCCAGCGTCTACTCAATCTAGACTGCGTCAGCCTCTCCTGGGCCAGCGCTACCACTACGTCAGCCTATCTTGACCTGCATCAGCCCCAAGAGGTCCTGTGTCATCTCTCTGAGCCTCTGCGTCAACTACGATGCCCCTCTGGTGCTCTGCGCAGCAATTAGCTGCCTCTGCGTGGCCCTGCGTGAGCATTGGTTGCTCCTGCATCTCTCTCTCTGGCTGCTCTGCTGCTATCCCGGCACTATCTCTGCCTCTCTGTCTCTCTGTACTCAATGCCCCTCATCTGCTCTCCCGATCACTGATTCTATCTCTCTTAACAAACCCCGCTCTAGAGAATAGAATGGTTGATCACTCTGGTGTGTTTTCCAATTGATCCTCAAGCCTCCTCTTATACTTTCACTGTTGACATCTCAACGGACGAGATTAAGTCCCTAATCAACGGCTAAGATTAGATCTGGCTTGATCCATGTCTTTTGGACCATTCTAACACAGATTCGTATTAATACACATTAATATTTTATTTTCCCTAAGTTTAGACTTAGGGGCTCCATTAAAAATATTAATTATTTTAATATCTCCTAATCTATTTAGAATTTGCCCAAACCATTTCTGGTTATTGGAGATCTCATGTGCCCCAACCTCTCCACCAAATTTCAGAGCTAGAGCACATCTGATACTACCCCAAATCAACAGTTGGGCAATGGTGAACCAGGTGCATCTTCCTCATCCAATAGGTGAATCTCGAGTAATCTCTGAACATCTCTGGGGATCCATGGAGTGTTGTCTACTATTGTGGAGGCCCATGTCTCTCAACACACACCCTACATGTGCCAATGTAGCCCTCTGGAGGGTTAGGACCAAGTATAGGGAGACCAAACCCAAGATGGAGACAACCTACAATCCCGCATAAGATCCAATGCGTCCCCTTGCCTTCCAGTACAACAAGTCATCAAGGAAATCGAGTAAAAGGGCTTACAAACCATGGACAACAAGTGGGGACTTCATAATGGCATGCCCTTCCATAATGGGCTTTGGCATGTGCTAATGTCTCCAATCTCCAAATGGGTTTAACCAAGTATCCCATTAGGTGGTTTCTACTTCTAAAGGGGATAATATGTCCAAGGTTACATCCTTTAAAAGGTGGTGGCACGTGATAAAAAGATGAATGGAGTAGGGAGTGAAAAGGGGTAACCCTAGGTCACATGTTGGGGTACAAGGGTAGCTAAGTAAAGGAGAAGCCCACACTTGAGTATATAATGTATAGGAGAGAGCAATTGTGGTACATGAGATGCCCCGGCCTTGACTTCTCCACCCTTCTTTATATGCCTTTTTCCTTTTATCATTTTTCTTTAATTCACTACTCGGGGCTCAAGGGATAAGAGCATGATGTGTGAGACGTAGCAATGGATACCCCTTTTAAGGTAGGGCGGTTGATTGCCCACCAAGGGTTGAGACAATCATGGGTTCCTAAATGATAAGAGGAGGCTCATCTAAGGCCTATAGTAACCAGGGTGATGGCCATGATGATGGGGTAGAGCTCATGTATTGACTTTTGCCCATGTGCTAAATGTGTTTGTCTTTGTCATCTTTTGCATTTTGTGGTACATTTTTGTGTTGAATATGGCCAATTATGCTTTTGCTTTTCTTTTTAGCTGCATCAACCTCCGAGGTATCATTCCTGGCCTGACCCAACGTGTGGGCAAGTGTAAGGGGAAGGCTAACCCTATGTGGATCCAGTGGAGGAATGTGGACCCAGGTGGGAGAAATGATGAATGGGGTTATAATGAGTGGAAGGGGAGTAATATATGTTGGTGAGGCAACAGGACCACGCAACCAAAATCAAGGTTTCCCATGTAGTACCATCCTTAAATCCCAAAGGTAAGTAAAAGAGATCCCACGAGACTAGGGTCCAAGGTTAACATCCAAAAGAAGTTTAGGGGACAAGAGCACAGACCTAGCCCACTCTTCCCGCCGAATGCCCCCATTAATCCATGCCCAAAAGTGTCCATGATAAGCAAACTACAATACACAATTACCAAATGACAAGGCATACCTTTAGGTTCGCGAGGCCCACCTTCAAACACACAATCATGACAGATGGGTGAGGGACCACATGGTTGGCTCAAGTGGCGGAGAAGTGGCACAACGAGTTAGTTGGTGCCTACAAGAGGTTGTTGGTTGCTGGTTGAGGACCATCTTGGAGAAAAAATATTCTCCTAAGGATATCACCCACGAAATGGTGGGTAACAGACCCCAAATCTTTACCTAAGAAATACAATAATTGGTCGCCCAAGTTCAAAGGCAATGATACCATAAGTGCCCATGACTTTGTTGAAGAGTTCTATTAAAGATAAATTTCCCATTCCTGTCATAGATGAATTCTTGGATGAATTACATAGAGCAATTTACTTCACCAAGCTGGATCTTGGTTCAGGACATCATCAAATTAGAATGAAGACTGAAGACATTCCAAAAACAGCGTTCAGAACTCATGAGGGTCATTATGAATTTTTGGTCATGCATTTTAGCCTTACTAATGCACCTTCCAAATTTCAATGTTTGATGAATTCCATTTTCAAACCCACCCTTAGAAAATTTGTGTTAGTATTTTTTGATAATATACTAATCTACAGCAAGTCTTGGAAGGATCATGTTCAACATGTTGACATGGTGCTCAAACTATTACAGGAGAAACACTTATAAGCAAAATCCTCCAAATGTTTCTTTGGAGTACAGGAGGTGGAATAGTTGGGTCATAATGTATCTCATGAGGGTGTTAAGGTAGACCCTAACAAAATTAAAGCCATTAAGGAATGGAAAATCCCCATAACCATAAAGCATCTTCGAGGATTTCTCAGGTTGACAAGGTATTATCACAAGTTTGTTAAGAATTATGGGAGAATAGTGACACCTGTAACATCATTACTGAAGAAAGATGCATTTTCTTGGACTCCAGAAACAACAAAGGCCTTTGAACATCTTAAAGAGGCAATGTGTAAAGCACCAGTCTTAGCTACGCCAGACTTCACAAAAACTTCTATTGTGGAGTGTTATGCTTCAGGAAATGGAATTGGTGTTGTTTTAATCAATGTTGTTAAAAGCGCGAGCGGGATTAAATCGGCGCGGGGAATGAAGCGGAAAAAAGCGGAAAATCGAGAAAAAAGCGGAAAAAAGCGGGAAAAAATCGTTTGGTACAAAAATATTCATTTTTTTTAATTTTTTTTCAAAAATCCCTCTGCCCAGACATCACGAGCTTTTTTCTGAAAAAAAACGGGCTTTTTTCGAAAAAAACGGGCTTTTTTCAAAAAAGCGCGCTTTTTCAGAAAAAAGCGGCAAAAAAATTATGCGCTTTTTTCGTATAAAACGCGTGTTTTAAGCGCCATGGGGAAAAAAGCGCGCGTTTTTGAAAAAAGCGCGATTAAAACGCGCTTTTAACAACACTGGTTTTAATGCAAGAAGGAAGAACCATTGCTTTTGAAAGTCGTCCAATTAAAGGAAAGTATTTACACAAACCTATTTATGAGAAGCAAATGTTTGCAATACTACCTGCACTAAAGCAATGGCGACCTTACCTAATGGGAAAACACTTCAAGGTAAAAACAAATCATGATAGTCTTAAATACATTTTGGAACAAAGATTATCTTCAGAAGAGCAGCGAAAATGGGTGACAAAGATGTTGGGTTATGACTTTGAAATCATCTACAAAAAGGGAAGCAAAATGTTGTTGTAGATGCAAAATGTTGTGGAAGCATTTCTTTGTGCCATTTCCATTATCCAACCTTAGTGGATAACTGAAGCAAGGGATGAATGGAAGAATGATGAAGTGGTGTGGTCACTCATTCAGAAGTTGCCACGAGATCCCAGTACATCTAATACATTTAGCTGGAAAAATGATTCCTTATGGTACAAAGATCACTTATATCTTTGTAAGAATTCCCAAATCAAACAAAAGATTATTTTGGAATTGCACACCTCTCCCTAAGGAGGGCACTCAAGATTTTTAAAAATTTACCATAGGGGCAAGAAGGAACCTTTTTGGGATGGCCTTAAATTGATATTCAGAAGTTTGTGGCAGAATGTTTGGTTTGCCAACAAAATAAAGTGTAGACAATTAAGACACCATGACTATTACAACCTTTAGCCATTCCAACTCAAAGTTGGCAAGAGGTATTAATGGATTTTATCACAGGTTTACCCAAGTCTAAAAGAAAGAGTGTCATCATGGTGGTAGTTGATAGACTTACCAAGTATGCACACTTTTTTGCATTATCTCATCCTTTTAAAGCCAATACAGTTGCTACTGCATTTATGTAAACAATTCAAAAGGTTCTTGGAAATCCAAAGATTATAGCAAGTGACAAAGATCCCATTTTCACTGGATATTTTTGGATGGAATTATTTTCTTATCTTGGTACTCAACTAGCTCATAGCTCATCTTATCATCCTCAATCTGATGGGCAAACTGAGATAGTGAACAAATGTTTGGAAGGTATCTTCGTTGCTTTGTATCTCATAAACAATTACAATGGTTCAAGTGGTTACCTATAGCTGAATGGTGGTATAACACTTCCTTCCATATAGGAGCAAAAATGACCCCATTTATGGCACTTTATGGATATCATCCACCATCCATCACATCATCTTTAAGAGAAAATTCTAAGTTTCAAGCAGTGGAAGATCACATTGAGCATCGACAAAAAGTTCTCCAACACTTAAAGGATAACCTCACTCTGGCGCAGAATCGAATGAAACAACAAGTAGATCAGTGTCGTAATGAAAGAAGTTTTGAGGTAGGTGATTAGGTATTTTTACGGCTACAACCATACAAATAAATGTCTCTCAAGCAAGCTAAAAAGGATATTAAATTATCACCCAAGTACTACAGTCCTTACTGTTGAAGAAAGTGTAACTAGGTTCGGTCTTCATAAATATAATTTTGATCTTTGTACTTGTAAAAGAAAAGAAATATTATTATTCCTTGCTGCATGGGTTTCATGAGCAAGAGGTTTATGTATTAGTAGCTCCCATTGAGAGCATTAGGAAGTAAAAGAATCAAAGAAAATATTAAAGAACTCTTCTTGAGCATTTATGAAATGTATATGAGTCAACCTAGTGTCTAAATCGGCCCTCCATGACAAGCACAATCCTCTCCTAGAAGGCAGCCAGCTAATCGACACAGAAGACAGTCATGTTGGCCTCAAAGTATATACAAATGACATGTTAGCTCAATAAAAGAGACACATCAGTTCACATTCACATGTTGCCTCAATAAAAGACATAACCACTATAAATACCCTACTAAACTTCGCAAAATTATAGACAAAATTTTGGATTCCTCTAAAACTTCAGAGGTGCAAGGAGGTACAGTCTCGATGATGATTACAGTGAAGAATCTCGGAGAGGTCTGCAATCTTCGATGGTTACAAGAAGGTACAGAAACTCGGTGACAAGTACAATGATCTCACGGCAATCTTGGCCTAGTTACACGATCACTGTAATATAGTCTCGGTATAGTTGCAGTTGACCTCGATGCAAGGAGAACAAGGCTACAATCTCGATGAAGACCACAGTACAGACAAAGATACAATCATAATCTCGGCATTCCTGATAGAGAAAGGATCTCGGTGTAGTATATATATATCCTAGACACAACATGTCCTGAGCATTACTGTGAGCGTGATAACAGTCATGATCCTAACGAAGATGAAGATTTCAGTACAGCTATATATATACCTCTAAGTGGAGATCTCATTGATGTTATAAGATTCTCAGTGAAGGTGAAGCAGCGGCACATCAAGTTCTCAATGAACGTGTAGCATTGGCACAGCAGTGATGAAGGTCTAGATGAAGGAGCAGTCATGGTATAGCAATGATGATGATGATCTCAGCAGTGATAAAGAAGAGGATTGGTGTCTTGGTCTTGGAGGGGCCTAGTAGGTCAAGGGTCATGACCTTGGTATTCGTCAATTGAAATCTTTATAAGAAGAATTTTGGGCAGGTTTTCCTCTCCAAGAGGGAGAGGTTTTGGCCCTGCTAGAATGCCAACATCTTGTGTTCTTGTCTCTTTGTTTTGATAGAAATTTGATGAACTAAAGAAGACACACTCTAAAAATAATAAGTGAAGATTGGAATAAGAAGAAAATTGAAAACACCTCACAAATAGTTATCATGCTAAGAAGAATCACATTAACTACATTTGCCCTAGATTCTTCAACACTTACAAGGTGTTGCAAAAGATTAGTACTATGGCATACAAATTGGAGTTGCCTACATCTTCTTGAGTACACCCAGTTTTCCATGTTTCATGCTTAAAGAAGGTTATCGCTGACAAGCTTCCAGTTCAAACAGTGTTGCCAGAACTTGATGAAGAAGGAAAAATCATATTTGAGTTTGAAGCAGTCATAGAAACAAGAACCCGACAGCTACGAAATCGATCAATTTCAGAGTATCTCATTAAGTGGAAGAACTTACCCACAGAAGATTTCACATGGGAGGATGAGAATTTTATACAGAAGTATCCAGAACTACTCAAGACTTGAGGACAACACTTTTTTGAAGGAAAGGGGCATGTTAGGTCCCTATAATACTAGTGTATCCCCCTTATTGTTATTGTTGTACCCATGTAGCCCCCATATTGTTATTGTTGTGCCCCATAGAAGCCCGCTATTGTTATTGTTGAGCCCTTACATTATTATTGTTATGTAGGCTCTGATTATATTGTGACCCCTTAGACTCCTATATATACAAAGGAGGTCTTGTCATTTGTATCATCCAAGAATTGTTCATTTATGTAACGTAAAGGAAGTTCCCCCCTCGAAGAGGATAATTTTTAAGTCGTTGATCTATCTATTTGTGAGTTGGTTCCATAATACATTTTTTGCCCTAAATAGGCCTCTTGGAGGATGTGCATTGCCTTATTATTCTAGCTAAGCCCTGTTCCTAAGAAGAGCAACCATCGGCTTATTTTGTCACCTCTATCCCTTGGACTACATCTATTCTTTAAACGACCTAATATTAGGAAGCCTCCCTTGTGAAAATCCACTAAAGAGCACAAGGTAGTCACTTTGGTGACAATGGGCCACACCTCATAGTGTTGTCACTTGGTCTATCCCTTGCCTTGTGAGCTCCCCTCACAAGACCTATTAGATTTTGAGGCAACATCTTATGGTGTTGTTGCTAAGGAGGATTTTAGTTAACCTTCCTTTGATTTGAAGACTAAGCTTCACCATTCTTTGAAGAGAACATTTAAAATGACAAAATAGATTCTCTTCTAGAAACTCCTGAAACTAACCCAATCAAAACCTCGATATTTCTTTTGACGATACCATAGCTCCAAGAAAGAGGAAGACTACCCAAAGGGTTTTTGAAGTAGCTATATCACCCATCACTCCTAATAGTCATATGGTTAGAAATATCATTGTAGACAAAACCACCCCTAACACCATGGACCATGGCTAATAGTTGTATTTAAGTCGTTGGATGTAAGCCAATTCCATGATGCTCTACATCCCTTACCTGAGAAATATTGTGAATGGTTGCCTAAGTTCAATGGTACTAATACCACCACTGTAGAGAAGCATATACATGAGTTTTATTGGGCAGTGAGTGTTAAGCTAATAATGGAGGAAGATGTGACGATAATGTGCTTTGCCTTGACTTTAGAAGGAAGTTCTAAGGATTGGTATCTTAGCTTACCCCAAGGTAGTATCACTGATTGGAATGCCTTTCACCAAGCCTTCAACAAAAGATGGGTTTCTGCCAAGAAAGGAGTTATCCTTCTTGAGAAATTCCTTCAAGCCACTAAGACTAAGAAAGAGACTATTAAGGTATCTCCTCAAAGATTCGACAACCTACTCAAGAAGATCCCTGAGCGATACAAGTCAACTAATGATATTATCCTTAATAAGTATGTGAGATCTCTCCTTGGGCATTTCACATATGCCCTCAAAGACAAAGGGCCTAAGAACTTGGCAGAAGCAAAACTACCAGTTACTAAAATAGAGCAAAATATCAATGTTGCCAAGATTTATTTTTCCAATTATCCTAGGGCTCGAATTCAACCTAAGGTTAAGCCCAGCGCCCAGGAGAAACCTGCTTTGTAGGCATTTTCCCAGAAATTCGATAAAGTTACGAATGAGCTAATGCAAGGGAAATGACATTAATGAACAAGTTGGCTATGATGGAGAGGGAAAGAGGTCTCGCTCAAATTTCCCTCCTAAACCACAATTCAACAAAGAGAAAAGCTAAATCTCTCAAATGCAAGCTTGGGCTCCTAAGTTATGCACCCAAATCAAAGCATTATCATAAAGAACTAAAAGGCACACCCAAGGGGTGGAGAAAGTAGGCCAAGGAAAGGGGTAAATCATGCCTCCATGATTCCTCCCTCTTTACATCCATATACTCAGGATGTTGGACCACCATTAGCTGGTCATTTGACTATGGCAACTAGCCTTGAAGTCATGCACACTCCATTCCCACCATCTTCACATGCACCTATGGATTGATGGGTTAACACGAGGCCTATCACTTCCCCTTGTTGAAGATTCTAATTCTACCAATTAGAAAACCCTCCATGCACTTTATCTGATTTATTCCTCCCTACTTGTTTCGTTACTTAACAAGTTATTTACAATGTAAACACTGAAAATAAACACCAGTGCATACTCAACATATTACAAATCAACAACTTAGGGATTGGAGTAGCATGATCCGGATTATCCACAGTATCATGTTTAATCTGTCGACGTTTCAAACCCCAAAGGGGGTCCATCATCAGGACTACAGATCTCATTCCATGTATCCCCTCCGTATAGGGAAATTATGTTAGATTTTAAGCTTCTGTGGCTGTTTCTTGGAGTAGCATGATCCGGATTATCCACAGTATCATGTTTAATCTGTCGATGTTTCAAACCCCAAAGGGGGTCCATCATCAGGACTAAAGATCTCATTCGATGTCTCCCCTCCGTATAGGGAAATTATGTTAGATTTTAAGCTTCTGTGGTTGTTTCTTGGAGTAGCAT
>APFE031688126.1:230654-262119 GCA_000404065.3 Pinus taeda | reverse complement strand
TTGGGGTAGCATCGGATGTGCTCTAGCCATGAAATTTGGTGGAGAGGTTGGGGCACATGAGATTTCCAATACCCAGAAAGGGTTTGGGCAGATTCTAAACAAATCAGGAGATATTAAAATAATTCATATTTTTAATGGAGTCCCTAAGTCTAAACTTATGGAAAATAAAATATTAATGTGTATTAATATGAATCTGTGTTAGAGTGGTCCAAAAGACATGGATCAAGCGAAATCTAATCTTAACCGTTGATTAGGGACCTAATCTTAGCCGTTGATCTGTCAACAGGAAAAGTATAAGAGGAGGCTTGAGGGTCACTTGGAGAACACACCAGACTGATCAGTCATTCTATTCTCTAGAGCGGGGTTTGCTAAGAGAGATAAAATCAGTGATCGAGAGAGTAGCTGAGGGGCATTGAGTACAGAGAGACAGAGAGGTAGAGATAGTGTCGGGATAGCAGTAGAGCAGCCAGAGAGAGAGACGCAAGAGCAACTAGTGCTTACACAGGGCCACGCAGAGGCAGCTAAGCGCTGCGCAAAGCACCAAAGGGGCCAGCGTAGCTGATGCAAAGGCTCAAAGAGCTGACACAAGGCCTCCTGGGGCTGACGCAGTGCCAGCGCTGGGCTAGGAGAGGCTGACGCAATCCAAATTGGGCAGACGTTAGGGTTTCTGGGTCAGATTGGTGCTGAGTAGCTCCTGGAAGGATTATCCAGGGTTTCGGCGAGTAGATTTGTCAGAAACTAAGAGGTATTACTGCTAAGGAAATTCTCAGTTGAGTAGGCCAGTTTCGGCACCCAGATTGTACTCTGATATTGCTTAATAAGAAAACCCTCAGATAGTTGCACCGATTTTCCCACATTGGGTTTTTCTAGGGACATTAGTCCAAAAATAATGGTGTCATGTGGTGTGTTTGTTCTTGTTTCTTTTAGTTGTTGATCTGTAATATGTTGAGCATGCACTAGCGTTTATTTTCAATATTTACATTGTAAATATCTTGTTAAGGAAGATAACAAGTAGGTAGGAATAAATCAGATAATGTGCATGGACGGTTTCTAACTAAGTAAACTTAGAAACTTCAACACTGCAGTCTGCTAGCCTCACACTCTCTCGGGACTCCTGCACTGTATCTCTCTCTGCCGCTCAATCCGCATCCATCTCTACCCGACTCAGCCAGTCCTGCTACTCTTCAGGGCTCCCGTGGCAAGGTCTAATCCAAGAGGTTGGGTACATCGAGGATCCTACCCCTCATCATCTATAGTCCGCCCGACTACAGCTCGATGTCTCCCCCCTTCCGCTCAAGTGGTGCGTGTGCACTCATGGCACAGTCATCGTCTATCTCCACTTCCTTCTCTACCCTTATTGGCGCTACCTTAGTCTCGGAAGACTCTGCCTTACTCTTCTTCCTTGGACACTAGGCCGCATAATGACCCAGCTCCCCAAAATGGAAGCACTTGATCTTGGAGGGATCCTTCTTATTCCGCTTTTCCTACTTTCCCTCAAATGCTAGGGCAACATCTTCCTCCTTCTGCTTGACTTTGATCCCCTTGCTGCTGCTACCCATCTTCGACTGTCGTCTGATCTCTTCTTGGTGAAGAGCAACCCACATCTAATCCTAAGGTGGAAGCGTCCCTCTGCCCAGTATACTCTGGACAAATACCTCCCAGTCTTTTGAGACTGCATTCAGGGTCGTCCTCACCATCATTTACTGATTCAGCGTGGCTTCTATAGCAGTCAACTAATCTCGGATTTTGTTCAGTCCTCCGAGGAATGTGTCAATCAGTTCTCCCTTCTTCATCTGATACGACCTCAACTGATTCTCTAGTAACATTCTTCTTTGCACAGAAGTACGCTGGTACAATTTCTTGAGGGCCTCCCACATCTCATATGTTGTTTCCTTCTCAGCAATGTGTGGTACTACATGGTCCTTGACCCCGTCAAGGATGATGCTCTTGGCCCTCGCCATTGCCACCTCGTACTTGTCGTTATCATTTGGATCGACTGGGATAGCTATAACCTTCAAGGCGAAGTTCTTGACACGATTTTTGTCAAGTACAGATAAGATTCTGGCCTTCCAGACTGCGAAGTTCGACGCTCTGTCCAGTCTGTCCTAGTCTCTTACTCTGTGTAGTGCCATGATGCTCTTCTACTTCCCTCTTGGATGTTCTCGATCTGACTCCCTCTAAGTCTCGATTTCCCTCCTGGAAATCCTTCTGTCGATGTCGAGATACCCCCTACTCTAATCGTTTGTGCAACCACACCACTGATCCGAGTTTCTCGGCTAGAAACCCTCGGTAGCAACTCCATCCTCTCGGCCTTGCCCTGTCAGGTATTGTTCTGACAACAGTACCTCACCAGCTCCACTCTGCAATGTTCCCACAACCTTATAAGCCCCAGCAACCTGAAGGTGAGAGCTCCTAAGCTTTGCGCAATCTCGGCACCAGCAACTCGACCTCCTCAACCAACTGCGTCAGCCCTCCTAGCTTCTGCGTGAGGCTACCTTTGCCTTCCTTAGCCTCTGCACTGCCTCTTCCTGGCTCACCCTTGATGACACAGGCACTACGTCACCCTTCTCTTGTTGCTGCTTTGATAGAAATAGCTTCTGTCACCTCAGGACAGATGTTTTCTACTGCTATTGCTCCGCTTGGCAATGTCCTCAGTCCTCCTGTGATTTGCAATCATGCTCTGATACCATGTTGAAGTTTCTAAGTCTACCAGTTAGAAACCCTCCATGCACTTTATCTGATTTATTCCTACCTACTTGTTTCGTTACTTAACAAGTTATTTACAATGTAAATACTGAAAATAAACACTAGTGCATGCTCAAAATATTACAGATCAACAACTGAAGGAAACAGAAACAATCACACCAAATGACATTGTTATTTTTGGAACAATGTCTCCAGAAAATCCCAATGTGGGAAAACCGATGCAGCTATCTGAGGGTTTTCTTATTAAGCAATATCAAAGTACAATCTAGGTCCCAAATCCGGCCTACCCAACAGAGAATTTCCTTGGTAGTAATACATCTTAGTTTGAGACAAATTTCTCGGCTAAAACTCCGGATAATCCTTCCGGCAACTCCTCAGCTCCACTCTGCCCCAGAAACCCGAGCGTCTGCCTTTCTGGACTACGTCAGCCCCTCTCTGCCCAGCGTTGGCCCTGCGTCACCCTGAATGGTTCTGCGTCAGCCTTAGGAGGCCCTACGTCAACCTTCTGGCCCTCTACGTTAGCAACACTGGCCTTTGAGGCTCTGCGCAGCTCCCGACTACCTCTGCGTGAGCCTTGGCTACTACTGCGTCACTCTCCCTAGCTACTGCGCTGCTCTCCCGGCACTATCTCTGCCTCTTTGTCTCTCTGTACTCAATGCCCCTTAGCTACAACTCCGATCACTGATTATATCTCTCTTAGCAAACCCCGCTCTAGAGAATAGAATGACTGATCACTCTGGTGTATTCTCCAAGTGACCCTCAAGCCTCCTCTTACACCTTTCTCACGACCGAGATTAAGTCCCTAATCGACGGCTAAGATTAGATCTGGCTTGATCCATGTCTTTTGGACCATTCTAACACAGTTTTATATTAATTCACATTAATATTTTAGTTTCCCTAAGTTTAGACTTAGGGACTCTATTAAAAATATTAATTATTTTAATATCTCCCAAACTGTTTAGAATCTGTCCAAACCCTTTCTGGGTATTGGAGATCTCATGTGCCCTAACCTCTCCACCAAATTCCGTGGCTAAAGCACATCCGATGCTACCGCAAATCAACACCCCTTGGGGGCTAGAAACACCTAATTGGATTATCCATCTAGCCATCCCACACATAAGAGAGTGAAAACTTATATAAGATTTCGTCTAGTTATATATTTGAAGGTGATCTTTGTGTGAAGTATTAGTTGTTCCCGTAACATTAAGTATGGTCCACTATGATGCATCTATGGTTTTTTTTACCTAATGATTGTTGATTTACACTTGATCTTGAGGAGGTTTTGTCAGATGGTTCTCATCATAGCAGCAGAGGCTTCTTGAGGTGATTCCCTACCTCCTTAGGAAAGCAACAAAGGCCATACTAACCATTGCACATAGAGAGATTCACCTTGTTGATGCAGTGTCGCATACCTAGACCAAAGCGTTGAGCTATTTGATGAATCCATGTGATGTTTAACACCTTGAGGGACCCCCATATGTTGAAGCATTGGGCCCATAGAGATTGGTGTTGGAGATATTGATGATGTTACCAATGGACCCAGGATGTCCCCACATTGGCCTTGACATTGTTTGATGGGCTTCACTTGTTCTAGTCTCCAAAGCCTAGATGATGATGGAAACCCTTGAGATGACAAGGGAGGACTTGTACATCACCTTAGAGCCCCAATGCTTGAGTTATTGAGTGCCACGCCACCCCTTTTCCTTCTTTAAAGGTGACATAGGGCACTTTGGACATGACGTGTTGGTGTGGAGTGACTTGGGATGGCTCGCACATGATCCTTGAGAAGCATCTTGGATTATGGAGCACTCATTAGTCATTAGCCCTTATCTCACCTTTTGGTAGGTTATTGACCTCATTTGCAGGAGGACATCATGCATTAGGAAAATTTATTCCCGCACATGAGAGCTTTTATGGCACTTATGTTATGTGTTTGAGCTATGAGGTTGGCTTGTAACCTCTTTCTTGTGCAACACTTAAAGTAAACTTGTCAATAGGGCTTCATTAGTTGTTTTATTGTAAAATGAGTGGGAGAAGGCTCATATAAATAGAGTCTCCCCTTCATTTGTCTTTTCAACATCACACACATGTAATTCGGCCTCTCCTAAAAAGAGTGTGACTTGACTCTTTTTTGCTACATTGGGCATAATGTTATATTTGTGGATGCAACTTATTATTGGAAGTCATATTTGATTGGAGATATTATTTTGGGATTCAAAGAAGTGCTCTTGTGGAAGATTGCAGTAAGTTTATTGTCTATCATTGATATTTTGCATGCTTTCATGTTTAAAGTAGGGTTTCACTTGTTCTATGACTACATGCTTATCAAGGAAACTCTATATGTGCAGACCTTTATACTTAAATTATTCCCTCACAAGACTAACAATTAGGGTTTTGAAGTGGATGGCCTAGAGGATCCCCCTTTACTCCATTATTCTTCCTTGGTATTTTGTACCATAAAGACTCCATTAGCCCTTGTAGGATAAGGCATTGGTCCAAAAGCGCATTGATCACTTTAAAACCTAAACAAAATCCTTTTCTTTGTCTCTCTCCTAGATGGCTAGGGCAACTGCTAAAGTTTAGGAGCTTATTTATGTGTAAAAGTGTTTTTTTATTGCTTAAGGGTGACCATAAAATGTAGGTTAGTCTCAACAAATTTTATAAAAGCAAAATCTACCATAGTGGATTACCTTACATACCCTCACAGGGCTGATGTCATCCTCTTTTACTGCTTTTATGCATATCTAACAGCCATGAATCTGTTCGCCCTAATTTAACCCTAGTCACTCTTTGAAGCCCTCACTCCTTTGCTGTTGAGGATTCTTTGTAGGGATTTTCTTAGGCAGCTATATGCCATTGCATGCCCTTTTTATTGAAGAACATTCAAACCCTAACTTATAGCAGTCCTCTTATTGGTCTAATTTTAGAGTGCTTGAACCCTAGCATTAAATACTTTGGTCATATTTGGACTTGCCAAACCCTCCATCCAGCTTTCGACCTTCAAAAATTAATCACCTTGAGCCCTAGTATTAGAATACCTTTTAGGTGATTTAGGGAAACCTTGCTTGTGGTTGAAATTCCACTAAAAAGAAAGAGGAAGGTTGTTGAGGTGACAGTGGCAACCCTCCTTCATTGTTGCCATAAGGTTTGGCCCCTCGCTCGTTGAGGCATTGCACCAGTCCTGCTAGATTTTGCGGCAACATGGTTTACAATAGTGATAATGTGAGGTGAAAAAATCTGTGTGTCCCTGCTGACATGAGAGGTAACACCGTGTACATGAATAGCTTTGCTTCCTATTCTTTGCTTATCGTAGCAAGCATAGAATTTTTTGTCAGCTCCTAGAGAAACAAAGCAATGCTTTTCTTGCACATTTATTACTTTGTAATGCATCTGATTTGGCATTCAACATTTAATAGGCAAATAGAGACTATAGACCTTTGCTAATTGAACGAATTTTATTAGTTTCTTGAACGTTTATATTTCTATTTATAGCAATATTCTGCCATATAATTGTAATGTTATTTTCCTAGTATATATATAAATATAACACTCTCATCTTTGAGCAAGAGCTACCCAATTCATCACATTTGTTGTCTACATTGCTCTTACCATGTAATTTAGTTACAACCCCTAGGATACCTATTTAAGCTTGCTACTTGAGTATTATATATAAATTGTTTATTTGAAAGTCTGAAACATAGTGATATGCATAATCATTATTTATATCAAGTATAATCATACCGTATTATCACTATTCTCAAACTCAATTTATGAGCATTTCAACAAATGAAAGTGGCATCACATATTTATATCATAATCTTAAAGAAAATTCACCTCTGATCGGACAATATCCAAATCTTGAGTGGAGCAAAATATGGAACCATTTGGAAGCGTGACGAAAATCCTGAACGTCAAGCATATCTTCGCATCAACAAGCTCACAAGGTGTTGGCCCTCCAAGCACCAACCTTACAGCAAATACCCTAGGAAACAAACAGACAATGCCATGCTTCAAATAACAATATTAACAAGTAATATAACAAAAGAAAACTACTTGCTGCAAATAAACTTTCACAAAACTGTATGAAATCCAAATATTGGAATAAGTGGCAGATGACAAAACAATATATCTACGCTGCCATAATAGAAGTAAACAAAAGGTTTTTTATTTGATCTTTAATACATTAATTATATTAAGATTTACAGATGGCTTTGACACTGCAATCTACATGTATTTTCTCTTAATGTTTAACGAATCATGAAAGATGAGGCTATCATTTTAAAAATTGTAACAAAAGCCAAGTAGACAGATGGATGAGTAAGGAATGGAACACATCAGGGAAATAGAAAAGCAATATCCCAGAAAATAAGGAAAGAAAGACATTTATAAGTACTAAGAACAGTTAGTTCAAATTCACAGGTAAGCAAGAAGCCCAAGAATGTAACATAGAAACAAGGAAAGAAAGAACCTGTACGAAGAGAAAGTAGATACTATATCTTTAGCTATGGGCCATGTGTCAAAGTATTAAATAATGAGTTTCTCAAAATGCCAGGCATTAGAAAATACAAACTAAATAAAATATACGAATAAGATTAAAATAGGCCATCTGCAAATGCCCATAAATCCACAGAAAGTCTAACTTGCTGCCAGTGA
This sequence comes from Pinus taeda, assembly GCA_000404065.3. Lineage (NCBI taxonomy): Eukaryota > Viridiplantae > Streptophyta > Pinopsida > Pinales > Pinaceae > Pinus > Pinus taeda. The sequence continues at coordinate 254,760 of APFE031688126.1, read as the reverse complement.
CAGTAAATTCGCTGCAACTCTAATTTTTGACACGTTTCTGTCATCTGGCATTGTGGTAAGTTGGTAACAAATTATAATCCAAGCCTTTATTCAGAAAGAAATTATCAAATTTTTGCAGCAATAAGAAAAGCTACTTAATAACTACAATAAACACATCCTTGCAAACGCTCGTTACAAAAAACAGGAAAATAAAATAATAAGGTAATGTGAGTTGTTAAAAGTGACGATTAGTGATTAACATGCAAATATAAAAGCATGATCAAAGTAGTTAATCTGCTGAAGCAACACTGCCGCAACACATAGGGCTTTAACAAAAAATGGATATTTACAAATCCTAAGAGCTCTAAAAATGGTATTGTCAATGAATACAAACTCCTTTTTCCATCATGCCAATGGCATGTCTATGAATTTCCAGAAGCACAATGGGTAAAGACCCTTGAAACTATCAATCCCTCTGTTTTATCAGTGTATATTGCATGCCCTCTGTATTAATTTTCTTCCATTATGATGAAGAACATTAAAATTCCATTTCTCAAAATTCTTTAACTACTCAGAACCACTAAAAACATACCTGAACTTTTCTTCAGAATACTCTACTGGATTGACAGTAACATCATCAGTCTTGATTATTGCTTTCTTAGCACATCGTATCGGCTGTGACGGTTGTGACATGCGTGCAAAAACTGTAATGACCAAACCAACATCATTAGCTTTTAGTGGATATGCAATGACCAAACCAACATCTTTAGCTTTTAGTAGATATGTACAAAATAAAGTACCAACTAACAAGTTGCTAGAAAGTAACTTCCAATGGATGCCATTGCAGGATGGTTATACTATGTAAAAACAACATTAAAGTTAAAACTGTACCAAAATTCATAAATATTCTCTTTGTTAACAGGATACCATTAGGCAAATCCTTGTCTCAGATGTTATTCACATTGTGTAGAATATATAATATATGTCTGGGGCAGTGCATGTACAAGAATCGTAGTCCACAACTTACATAAATGATAACGTGTATGATAGAATAATGAGCAACAATAACTTAAGTTTGTACATAGACTAAGTTGCCTGATTCATGTTAGTGTTTAATGATAATCGGACACAATGGAATTTGAAAAAAGAATGACAGTGGAAAATAAAAAGTTTGGTATAAGAGAACTTTCGTTATGAGTTCATTTATGCAAACCAAAAGCAGATACAATATTTTTTACTTCAAATTTGACCAGAAAATATGCCATATTAAATGTTAAGACTCAACAAATGTTAAAGCATAATTATATTTTTTCAAGAGCATGTTATATACTATGTTGCATTGCCTTTGGGGACAGGGAGACAAGTTTCCGGTACGGCTAGAGCACACCCCCAAATTTTCCAGGGGATAGCAAGTTGGGGACAGCAATAATACATATATATAGATAGATAGATAGATAGATTGATTCAAGCCATCTTCACCTCCATCATCCAGCCATGTAAACGATGGAGTTAATCTTGAGTAACAAATTCCAACATCTCATTAACAACCTTCTCTCCCTCTAAAAATCCATGTTGTTGGCGAAGATGAATATCTTCATTAACAACATTTTCTCCACCCGAAAATTCATGATGCTGTTGAAGATGAAAATCTTCATGTCTGTTTTCAGAGGCTATTTCCACCTGTCACGACAGTTGGCTTTGCTGTGGTTTTGATAACAAAAGCTGGCTCATATACTTCTGAAAAGGTAACTGGTGTTCGTGGTGGAGGTGAAGATGGATGTGAGGAAAAACCAGTATCCATGTCTATATTTGTAAGTTTTACTTTTGTTACAGCATCATTTATTTGCGGAAGTGGCATTGAAATGCCAAGTCCAAATACTGCTCCTTTGCGAAGCGTATAACTTCCTCCAATCTTAACAGTAACGAGATATCCTGCAGGGAATGATCCATTGAGTATTCCATGGACAGTTTGGCCAATTAGAGAATCGATACCCAGGCCAGCCGATGAATTGCCCCCATTTTCATTACTCGGATTTTGTGATTTATCATTAGAGGGAGGAGCATATGGTTTTTTCCTCGGGGACAGCATAACAGTACCTGAAAAGTCCCCAAAATATGCCCGGGATGGATTGGGAACGGCTTAGAAGTCCCCAAGTACCTGATGATGTTCCCAAGAAATTGGGGACGTTCCCAACCCCTGTAAAAGTCCCCGGTACGTCAGAATTTCAAGTATGAGGGATTTTTTGGGGGGGACGGTTCCCCGTGCAACATAGGTTATATATACTTATGGTTTTGTTTTCACGTGTTTAAAAGTTCAACAAAAAAACAAATCTTGACACTTTTTTACAAATTTTATTAAAAAGTTTTAATGTTTATCATTGCTTGAGAAGTTGAGATTTGATAACATGTCAATGCTTTTTAAAATTTTCCAAATTTAATAACTGAGGACTTATTTTTATTTTTCCATTCCAATGCCCCTTAAAACTATCACAAGTTCACACAGTTGAAATTGCCAACGAAATTAGATAAAATTTACAATCGTAAAATCCCAGAAATTAATAAAATGCTGCTACTCCAACAATTTTATCTCAGGAAGAATTATTATATAAAATATCCTCGAAATGGAACTTGGAAAATAAACCCTGAAGGTGCTCGCTTCTCCAACTGAGAAATTCGACTGGCTTGGAGAAGACTACTCATACAACCTTGCTGGTGCAAATTTGTGCCTCCTTAAGACTTGAACTCGGCCCTCTTTTACTCATGTAACTTGGCCCTAGAATCACAATTGAACTTGGCCCTCTTTACTGAGTAACTTGGCCCACATTTTGGCATCCCAAAACCCTCATGATTTTCACCTTCTTGCATTATTTTTCGCTCCTGCATAAGTGACACAACTTCCACAATTAGGGTTCGATTTGCCCCTCAACTAATGGAATTCAGCCCCAACCGAAATGCAAAGACTCGCTCTTGTAACTGCAACAATTTAGCCCGAGAAATTGCCAAGAATTTGGCCCACAAGATTAACTGCAAATGACAACACAACCCTCAAAAATTTTACTCCTTTTGGATGCAAACTTGACCAACAAAAACTGTAGGCAATCCACTCCTCAATTGGTTGGCAAATTGCATCTGTAATTTTCTTGGAATTTGTCATGTCCCCATTTTTATTCTTCTTTATGGTACAGCCAGGGTGGATTTCCAGGACAGGGGATGGCCAAGTCAATGAAGCAGGGTTATGTCATTAGGGGTCCCGATGGATTTTTGAGGAGTTTTTATGGGATTTGATGACATTCGCTTGGCATATTCCATTACCAGCACAGTTTGCCTTTCGTTCTGTTGCATTCCGACAACTTTCAAAAATCAGCATTATTATTGGGCATAACTTAATTAATTATGCTCTAGGTGGCATTACGAGGAGATTAATTGATGGAACACCTCAGCGTAATAGCTCGTTGGAACCGGAACGAGAAGATCTACATGATGGGACTTTTGGATGGGAGTTTCAGTGACCAGAGGAGACATGGTGACCAATTTACCCTTTTCCCGCATTTAAAAGAATATTTTAATTAAAATAAAATAGGGAAAAGTGCTCCATGTTAAAATAATAATTCTAGAGGGGTCCATCAGATCTATAAAAGAGGAGGAGGCCATTGGAGGACATCTTGGTTTAGAAATTGTTTCTTGTATGTGAGGTTGAGGACCCGATTCTCTACTCCAGCGATAGCCCAAGGACAGAAACCCTCCGGTGATTCAGTGCGAGTGGGCGAGCACCCATCTCATCCCTTGGTGAATCCATTCAAGGTTCACAGGTTGCAGTGTATTGGTTTTCAGTTTGTTTTGGAGGCCGATTGTTGCATTTTTGTAGATCTGTATGAGGCCATTTATCTCAGCGATATGGGTTGTATTTACATGTAAACCCCAGTCCTTCTAATATAATAAAGCTGAGAATTTCTTGTTCATTGTGTTATGAGATTGCAATGTTTTATTTGCTTACTTTTACATGGCAATCTTATGTTAAATGTATGCCATATTTTAGGTGAAGAGCTCGTTCCAAAAATTGTTGATTTGGGACATTACAGTGGTATCAGAGCCTTGTTCTTGGCTCAGCCTGCGGGTTTTCAGTTACAACTATTATGGTTCAAGGGTTCCAAGATTATTCGTGGTGATTTTGCAAAGTGCTAAAATTGTTGAACCAGATCCATTGCGGGAATGTGAGCAAGGATTTTCTTAAACAAACCTTTGGTCGAAAAAGAGCCCATTATCTCTTTTGGAGATCGAGTTTCTGGGTTTGCCATCAATACATAGAGATCAAATTTTATTTCTGAAAGGGCTGAAACTTCAATTGTGTCGTCACGCCAATTTTAAAGAAAGGGGTCCATTACATGGTCTGAAGGCCATTAAATAAAAGATATTGATGGCCAAATTACTAAGAGCCAAGAATTCGTGGTCAGGCAGAGATATAGTTCCCGGCCACACTTCTGGTGCAATTTGGAGGCACGTCATATGTTGGCTTATTGGGGCCTAACCCAAGTACAGAAGTGATTTAGCCAAACAAATCCTGGTACTACTAGCCCTTTCGGCAACAGTCCGCGAAGCGCAGACTGAGGTCTCACCCGAAGTAGTATGGGAAGGTGCTAGAACCAGGTTTCCGCACCCTGGAGATGTCTGATGAGTTCAAGTGGTCCACGGTTGGACCCTGCGCGCACGTCGCTATGCATACTTTCCCGTACCTCGTAGCCTGAAATGCTGCCTTCGTGCAGCCCTACTCGGGGGCCTAACGTTGTTATTACCCAAGTACTTACTAGTATTCCATTGTTAGTTGATTAACTTAGCCTACTTGTATGCGTTAAGTTATACTTAGCAATATAAATCATTCATACAGGTGCGCGCAGGAAATAAACAATATATTTGCAATTTATAACAAACATGCATTAACCCAAGAACAGATGCACATAATTATGATAATACTTCTCTTTATTATTTTCTTCCTTGGTTACAAACTTGACTCCGCCCTGCGCACTCAGCTGTAGGGGTCTGCGCACTCAGCTACTAACTACTAGGCCTCTGTGCACTCAGCTGCAAAGCCTTCTCCTACCCTACGACCCAAAGACACACTTAGATACTTAGACTCTTTCTTCTCTCTGCTTCTTCGCTATCCTCTATTAGTTATCTTTTACACTTAGAGCCTCACTCTATTTATCCAATCCCATGGTCCGTGGACCATGGGTAGGCTGACATTACATTACAAGACTAGGGCGAAAACCTTGTGACTCTATCATACATTTCGCGCTCCGTGCCCACAATTCGCGGAGTCTTTACAACAAGATTAGGTCAAAACTTGGGCTTTGAGCCCCAAAACATGCCTTGGGGGGATTCCATGCCCAATAGGCCCCCAACACAAACATCATGACTCGCCCTTGAGTCACTCGGTCGGCGTAGCGATCTTGGCGCAGAGTCCCTCCAACTATTCTTGAACTGTGCTGAGGTCCGCAGCGCACTGAGTTGCTGCTTGTTGAATCTGCTGCATCTGCTATTCCAAGACCTCTGTTTCTGGGGTGCTTCTCTGCATCTGTGCATGCATCCCTTGTAAGCGTGCGAGCTTTCCTTCAATGGCTGCCATGATAGTGAAAGCCTCGTCGATCCAAGGTTGGATGCGCACTTTGAGATCTGCCTCCTTGTGTCGCGCCGCGTCCACCTGCTCCTTCAGTGCTTTAGCTTGTTGCATCCTTGCAAGCCTCTGGGTGAGGACTACTGTCTACACAGTTCGTCAACCACTGTCGTATTGTTGTTGGAGTTCTCGCGCTTCTCTCTCCAAGCGCTGGATGTTGGGGTCCTCCTGCAGAGTCATGAGGACCTCAAGTGCTTCTTCCAACATGCTAGTGCGGTCTCGCACTGCACCTCCCATTTCCTCCAATCTCGTTGTGATAGCGCTAGCACTGTTCTCTGACTTCTGAAAGAGTAGATGGATGCGCCTTTAACCGCAGCGCGGCAATTTGAAGATTCAGCTCCAGCTAAACCTTTGTCATTTCTTCCCTGGCCTCGCAGACTCCCGTTACTAACCTGTGGATCCGTACCTCCACTGGTAAAACTACTAGGATGGCCAGCTCCGGGACGCTTCGACAAGCGTTGTCTACCACCTGCACCAACTGTTGATTTTGCGACACCAATTCGTCGCGCTGCAAGCTGAGTTGTTCCATGTTTATCTTTTGCTCGCTAAGGACTTGGATCGCGCGGCTCTCCCTAGCACGCAACTCTACCATTATCCCATCCTATAACAGATATAGTGTCTCACGCAAAAGGGCAGCTAGATTAAGGCCAAGGCCTTTCATCATGCTAACCGAAAATCTATCGACCTCATTCGCTGTCACTAGGGCCCCTTTCGGCGACACTATTGTGTTTGCCATCCGTGCGCGCAGCATCTGCTCTACTGCCGAGGATCCTGTTGCACGGTGGGTGGAAAGGGTAAAACCTATGTGGGCAGTTTTGTCGCAGAGTGTGTAGGTTGAATATCCTCCTCCATGCCTCCGTCTTCTTCCTCTACGATGATAAGGGCTTGCAAATCTTCTTCTTCCTCATCTGTTTCTATCATGACAGCTTTCCCCTTCTCTTCCATCGATAGTTTGTTGCGCAGCGGGTTCCTCGGGGACACGCGTATAGAGGCCATTGCTTGTTTATCCTTCTTGGGTCTTGGCGTACGCGGTGATTTGGGGATCTCTACCACAACCCCGGCACCTTTTGGAACATCCTCCACAGTTGGGGTCTACGCGGCCTCGCCAGCGGTTACCTCTTCTATTCTCAGACCATCCTTAGTTGCTGTCATCGTATCTGGGCTGTAATCTGTCACTCACGAATTCAGGAGCTCAATCAACACTCGACTCACAATGCTCAGGGCTCTGCTCAGTCGCTCAATTCGCAAATGACCAAATGTTGTTTGTTGGGCAGCCCTTTACATTTTATAGCGCCTTTTAAATTCGAATTCGACCATTTCCCCCCCATTCTGATTCATTAATGCTTTCTTGGCGGCAGATTTTTCCAAATCTTGCCCATAAATCGCGTCTTAAATGTCTGTCACCCGCTCCATTTGGCCTCAAGTCGATCATCCCATCGTGAACAGTGACTTCAATGGTCACTTTCTGGGCAATCTGCGCGGCAGCGCAGTTCCCCGTGCACAGTCGTAGACCTTGTGACTCTCTACTTCTGCGCATCTCCAACATCGCGCAGCTCCCGGCAGGATAGTTTATAGTCTCGCGCTTCCTTCCAACTGCCTGGAGCGCTAAGACTGTCCTTCCCTTGGCTAGTCAGGTGGTCGCACCACCCGTGAGAAGCTCCATCCTATATTCCATCACGGTTCTCAGAGAATCCCCACCTTCTATTGTTGTGGTTAGCATCGCGCACTTCACCATTTGCAACACGCTACCCTGGTCACTACGCTTGGTGATATAAATTTCAAGCCAAGGCATCAGACTAACCAATTCACGGCGATAGTTCTCAAACTTGTCAGTATGATCATACGTACCTTGTCATACCATCCTAGTGTTTTCGGCGAGAAACTCTTCCTTTATCTCATCCTCCAGCTTCTTGACCTCCGCATCCATCAAAGCGTTTTTCTCTCTTAACCATACCCTTTCTTTTTCAAGTTCGCGGAGTCTAAGGTTTCCCTGTTGGATATCTTCCTCAAGTCTCATGTGTTCTGTCTTTTGCAGCTGTGCGATTCCTTCTTTCCGGGCTTCGCAAACTGTCGTATCTATAGGTGCTGCCATGTGCAGACTAGGCTTTCCATGCTCCATAGGGATTACATCATCCGCTTCATACTTCAACGTCGGAAGTGCCCGCGTGGTCAGGGTTTTGCACATGGTCCTATAAGCCCATAGAACGCTAGTACGCGCAGGTCCCAGTCAGTGCGTCTCACCTGGTGGACCGTGTTCAGTACTTCGCATATTTTGTCAAAGGCTTCCCCACGGATAATCTGCGGCGCGCTTGGTCTTATCATACTTCGTTGTTCGCACCATTGTCTTGCCCACTCCTGCTTGTTGATCTTGTTTCCTATCGCGAGGACGGTGTGCGTTCATGCAGGTTGTGTATCATACGCCTGTACCCATCTGGAGAGGTGGGCGCACACACTATTTCATCCGTCCTACCCGGCTTTCATCCTCATCTGAGGCTTTCCAAACCGCCTGAGCATCATCCTTCTGCATTCGCGCCAGTCCTCGAAACTTCTTTGATGTGTACCCCACCATCTTGCGGGCGTAGCGCACAATGCCTATTTTAGAGCGTCGAAATGTTGTTGTTTGGGTACTTTGCTTTCAAATTTGTTCAGGAAATCATCCACCTTGCTCAACCCGTCATACATAGGCAGATCTCTTCCCTCTGTTGTCACGCAACGCAGTGACCTTATCATCATGTTGCAGTTGAGCATGGTTACCTCGTGTAACCGGCTCTGCCATCGTTCTATTTCCTCATCCGAATCTGATGTGCAAGAGCTTTCGCACTCCCACGAAATCCTGCCATCCGCTATTGGATTCACCCAATCCTGCTCCCGCACAGTTATCTTGTAGATACAGTCTAGATCATTGTCGCTGTCGCAATCGCGCACCGGCTCTGTGTAGCGCGATCCTTCCGCAGGGTCTAAAGGAACCACTACGCGTAATGACTTTTTCTCAAAAATCATCTTGCACTTCTTTAGATTTATCACTCCATTCATATCAGTGGCCCAATCTATTCCCAGTAGCGCAAGATAGGGATTGTTGTCATCAACAATCTCTATCACTTCGAAATCTGCAAGCGCGCTCGCACCTTCGATATCTATCGTGATTCCCTACAATCTTCCCATGGGTAGGATCTTTTGTTGGTTCGTCATTCGCAGTTGAATAGGAGACCATTGCAACGCGGGCCTGCGCATGCGCTCCCATGTCTGTTTTGGCAGGACGTTCGCGTCCGATCCTAGATCAAAAATCACTTGATCCATTTCATATTCCCCGATTTGCGCAGTCAATCTCATCTCTCTTCCTATTCGCGTTGTGTGCTTCCCGAGCTTCCGGACTACGCGTGGTTCTCCTAGTCCATCACATCTAGTGATGAGTTCTTGCAGCCCCTTCACCGCTTTGCTGTCGCGCAGCAGCTTCATGCATGTCTCCAAAAAGGTAGTGAGCATTGATGGGTCCATCTCCAGTTCTAGTTTGTCTTTACTACCTGAAGTGGAGGCCTCCGTGAATCTCTTCTTAGCTTCCATGAATGTCTCCTTTGCGCGCTCCAAATCGAACTTTGTTCCTTTGTTGGAGCCTTGCGAACCCAGGCACTCTCTTCGGGTTGCTTGCCCTTGTCATCTCCTATCGTAATACCACTTCGGAGCACGATGTTGATATTCAGGTCCTCTTCACACGGCTCAGACCTCATCATTTGCAGGTTCTGAGTCAGGGGAGGTTGGAGTGTTCCTTTATCGCACAACCTCCCTATCAGTGTGGGGCGGTCCTCCGTCTCATGATCAAACTGGGTACAATATAAACATGATGCTCTCGTCGGATTTGTACAATCGCGGGCATAATGCCCTGGCCCTCCGCAATTGTAACAAATCAATTGTTTGCGACCCCTTCTTGGTCCCATTCCACCTCGACCTCGTCCACGCCCATGAAATCCAGTGCGCGCCATCCCTACATTTTGATCGAGGGCTCGTGTTTTGGCCTGAACTCTATAGGTAGGATTTTGATCCATCATTACTTCATAACTTCTACAGGTGTGCTCATCATGGCCTACTGATTTGTAGAAATTACAAAACAACTGCTAGGACGTCTGCGTATACTTCTGTAATAGGTGGCAGTTATCTATAGCATGCTTCCCTTCTATTTGACAAATCGCGCACCAAAATGCAGGTGCCACGCTCGGTCCTGCTTGTGCCTCTGGTCTCAATGACATTGGCCCTCCTGCCGCCAGGTAGTTCGCGAACACTGGACAATGGTCCTTGTCATGTCCCTAGCCTTTGCACTTGATGCACCATACCTCCTCCACGCTTCTAGGCGAGTTGTTATGTCTTGTTTCAAACTCTGCATCTCAAGACACAAGTTTTTCAACTACGCGTGGATCTATTGGACTCCCAAGTTAGGATCTTGTATTGGGGTCTCGTGCAGGTCTCATTGCGACCTCCAAAGCTTCGGCCTGGGTGGATAGCTTCTGTTGTGGCAGCGCGGTCCTTAGATGCGACATTAGTGACGCTACAAACCATGCACGATGTTGCCCATCTGTCAGGGTCATGTTGGCTTCACGAATCATACCCTTCAGTCTTTGATCCAACTCCCAGGGGGTCTCGCCTGGAAGCATCGCGATTTCCTTAAACCCGATAATCGACTGTGTTTCTAATTTTAGCCTGTTAAATTCCCTGTTTAGCGCAGCTTGGATATCCGCGATCCCTGCATTTGGATTATCATTAGAATGCTTAATGTACCACATCAGTGCGCAATCTTGCAACGTGCTTACCAATGTTGCCTTCTTTATATTGTCATCCGTGACTCCTTGTGCTTCCCATACAGCCTTTACCATGAACCAAAATTAGTCCAAATCTTCGTTCCCTACTCCTTTGAACACCGACAACTTTATTGCGCTCGCCATATTGAACTATAGTGGTAGCGGAGGTGGTGTGGGCGAAAATGGGGGTGAAAAGGGTGAAACTAGTGGTGGTGTAGGTGGGGGTGGTATGCGCAGAATTCATTGTCTTATCAGACTGATCGCAATTCTTGGTGAAACTTTCGCAAGCTCTTCCTCGCTTTCTCGCGGAGGTAAAATCAAGGGGCTAGTTTCTATCTCTGTGCTACCTTCGTTTCTGTAGATTCTCCCACTTCGCGTAGCCCCAAACATCAATTTATTCGCATAACCCGCTTTTCACACAGCATCTTAATCCAAGTGTTCAAAGATTTAACGTACTTACCCCGCGATCCTTTGAGGAAGCGGCCTCGTTGTAGCTGACTGAAGTATCTACCGCGAACTCGGTGATAAACCCTCCTATAATTCGATCGAGCCAACGGTTAACAGCGCGCGCGATCTTATCTTCCAATGCTTCCAGTCTGCACACCAACTCTGGAGTCCACACAATAGGTTTTTCAAGCCTACACCTTCCCTGATTGTCTACTAGCTTCGCGATCCACTCGTACAACTCAGAGGGGAAGGATGCAAAGAAAATTTCGTGGATTTCCATATATAAGTAGCGCTCTAACCACTCTTCCTTCGATACTCGCGGATTCTTGTTTTCCTGCGCCGCGAAATCGTGAATCTTTCTGTCCAACCACTCTTCAATTTCTTTCTTTGTCGGATTCCAATGACACGACATCAGGCATCACTTATGCAGATCCCGGTCCCGGCAACGAAAACATTTGTTGGCTTATTGGAGCCTGACCCAGGTTCAGAAGTGATTTAACCAAACAAATCCCGATACTACTGGCCCTTTCGGCGACAGTCCGCGGAACGTGGATTGAGGTCTCACCCGAAGTAGTATGGGAGGGTGCTAGAACCAAGATTCTGCACCCTAGAGATGTCTAATGAGTTCAAGTGGTCCGCGGTTCGACCCTGCGCGCACATCGCTACGCGTACTTTCCCGTACCGCGCAGCCCTACTCGGGGGCCAAACGCTATTATTACCCAAGTCCTTACTAGGATTCCACTATTAGTTGATTAACATAGCCTACTTGTATGCGTTAAGTTATACTTAGCAATATAAATCATTCACACAGGTGCGCGCAGTAAATAAACAGTATATTTGCAATTTATAACAAACATGCATTAACCCAAGAACAGGGGCACAGAATTATGATAAAACTTCTCTTTATTATTTTCTTCCTCGATTACAGACTCGACTCCCCGCTACGGACTTAGCTGCAGGGGTCCGCGCACTCAGCGCCGGACTACTAGGCCTCTACGCACTCAGCTGCAGAGCCTTCTCCTACCCTACGACCCAAAGACACACTTAGATACTTAGACTCTTTCTTCTCTCTGCTTCTTCGCTATCCTCTATTAGTTATCTTTTACACTTAGAGCCTCGCTCTATTTATATAATAGGCCGACATTACATTACAAGACTAGGGCAGACAACCCTATGACTCTATCATACATTTCGCGCTCCTCGCCAGCAATTCGCGGAGTCTTTACAACAAGATTAGGTGAAAACTTGGGCTTTGAGCCCTAAAACATGCCTTGGGGGGATTCTATGCCCAACATCATCATATTGAGTTTCGAAAGAATTGATCAAATGCCCACTCTTTATTTTTGCCAAGCCAGGAACGTGAAACTCCAAGCCATGGAAGTAGTCAGGATGAGCGCAACAATCTGTCCAATATCATGTTGTGGATGGCCCTACCTGGAAGGATCAGTGGTGAGTGGATTGTCTCCTCGTCCAAGAAATTAGCAGTTCGCATCTTCGACTGTTGTCTGAGTTTCGGGGTGCATTAAGGGAATTTCGCACTTGTCATATGTCTCCATTGACCAGACTAATGTGAATCGACTTGTCCAAATTAATGCATAATTTTGTAGTTACTGTTAGTTTCTCTGGAAGTTATCAAGGCACTCATGTCGTGAAATTGTTACAGAATATAATGGCCACACCGAGAAGTTGATCTAGGGATACACATTACATCCACCGCACAAGTCAATATTCTGGTGTAGACCCGTGGCTGTGAGAGAGGAGGCGATCGCGTAGCCATTCGAGCCCACGTCTTCTTCAATCCACAATTAAATGATGTATGGATTGGGGATGCCCGCATGCACGATCTTGGGTTGACATAAGTCAAAAGGAGAAATCAAATGAATTAGAAGCATAGGAACGTTGTGCTATTGAACAGTTTGAAGAAGACAACATATGAAGTAGAACTCAATTGACAAAATCGCGTGGGAAGAAGTCGAATCACTGGCACAAGTCAGATTTGCTTATGCATAATCACCCATGCATATGTAACAACTGATTTGGGGAGCTCAGCATACCGAGTAGTCATCCTTCTGGTCACACGCAGCACTAAACTATCATTCGTGCAGCAAATCCGTGAACGCCAAGTTGTTGTGCGTAAAAGTCGCCTATGTTGTTGTTGTTGCAGAGCGACTAGAGGCAACAAGGGTCGTAAAACATTTAAAAGAAGAGTCGCATCAGTATCATCAAACCCTTGAAGGTGGAGCGCATTTAGCTTTCCATCGACAAAAAGAACCGCCATTTCAAATTCAATACTGTACCACTAAGACGCCCAAGCCGAGTTCCAACTATGATCATAGTTTCCTGCTACAGAGGAATGCACAGTCACATAACTAGCTGCTGGATGAATCTTACTGGTCGAAATTATAGTTGGAATATTTGGGGAGAAGACCTAATCTGACAGAGGATTGTCCTGAAAGCCAAGCCACTCTCCTTGGTAGCTGGACATGCCATTATTTGTTGTGCATTATTGTTGTTGCCAGAAGACGTGGTTATTGGCTGAATTATTTCCTTTAACAGAGTTGAATTTATTCACTGTGTGGGCATACATTTCTTCTACCGGACGAGGGTTTAATTACTGAGCTAGTGCATGGCTTCTTCTCTCTGTGCGTGCTAGATTACTTCTGGAGCTGCAATTCGCTAAAGCTGAAGCACACCCTGTAGCAGTGGGTTCCTCTACACATATACACACATGCCAGGTTCCTCTTGTTACACATTTATTAAGTTTTTTGTGGGATGATTATCATGTGCTTTATTGGTTGTTGTTACGAAATTCTAAGATATGAAATGGAGTAGTAGTGGTTGATTTGAGCCTGTTTCCTTTATATACATGCATTTAGTGCCAATAATTACATCTCACCTACAACAGTGCTCCCTAAAAATACCAGTGAATATTTTCATATAAAACCAGAAAGTTTGTTGAAATTTGAGAGTTGAAGGGAAAGGAATGAACAAAATCATTATTGGATAAAAGAGAGTCCATAGTTGCAATACATAGCATTGCTATCATATTATCCCCATAGCCTTGTATATGTTGTTGTTGGGGCAGTAGCAGAATTATTGAATGATGGAATATTTAAAGCTCCTCATGAATCAACCCAATAGTGGTCTAGCAGACCACAACCCAGACCGGAAAACAAAATTGAACAGCAGACCTTTCTCAAGAGAGGTTTATGCCACTCTTTAGAAGGAACAACCAAGAGATTTGCATAAGGAACCCAAGATAGAACACAAAGTATTTTCCCTTGGAACAGATTTGAAACACATGAAGGTCACATGGAAATTCCTCTTCAAACTTGATGAGCTTGATGCCCTCGTTTCTGAAGTGAACCAGTTAGAAGGGAGAAATCTGATTTGGGCGCTAAAACCAGCGATGCTTGCTCTCATACAACCCAGGTTATTGGGTGAACCTTGTGAAGGGGTCAAACTTCCAATTGCATCATGTCTTAGTGACATTGTGAGGTTCGCTGCACCCATACCTCCTTATAATGATGATGTTATGAGGAGAATTTTTAGGTTGATAGTAGAGACTTTTCAGGACTTGGGCAACAGTGTGGGTCCTACATTTGGGAAGAAGCTTGAGATTTTAGAAGTTATGGTTGTAACCAAGACTTATGAAGTCATGTTTGATCTAGAGTGTGATGGTTTGATCTTGCAGATGTTCCAATGCTTCTTCAACATTAGAAAACATCATCTTGACAAAGTCATAGCACACATGCAGTGCATCTTATCCCCATGTATGAGAGGTCGTAATGCCATATGTCGAGAGTTGCAGTCTCGATTGTTATCTGTTTGGAGGAGAGGGCAGTTGATCTCACCTATTGCTTATGATCTAGCTGAGAGGTTGGTTGAGAAGAACATTGGGTTGTTCAGGAGACAATTGACCAGGGAGGAGCAGCTCAGGTTTGGGGGCACATGCAGCAAGAATGAGATGAGGAAGAAGCGACTTTGCTTCATCTGCAAAGGACCTTGGGGACATGACCACTCATACTTGAGTGACACTGAGGAGATGACAGCAGTAGAGCAGGGAGATATTCTTTATGTCTGTCAGGATGAGGACTCTTTGTTGGACGAGTCCATGGGTTCATATGATGATAGAGGAGCACGAACAGTCATATGGAGTTGATGGCAATAGCCCAGATATGCATCCATGTGTGGTAGAGGAGTACGAGGAGCAGTTGATTGTTCCCATGTGGGAAAAGATCAAGGAGCAGATGAGCGGCTGATGATTTAGCATAAAGAGCACATAGAGGAGCATGAGTCATGGCAAGTCATTAACATCAGCCCAGATTCATATGATGAGCATTCCATGGGTCCTAGGAGAGACATTCAAGATAGTGTGTCACCAGTTATGAGTCAGCATGAGAAGCATATGATGGAGCATGAGTCAGCTGAGGTGGATGAGGCGCACAGTATGCATGATGAGCCTTTTTGGGAGAGCCAATTGGAGGTTCATATTGAACCTATGATGGTGGAGGAAGAGCAGCCACCCTTGGGGTCAGTCGTTGATGAGGAGCAGACAAATGTACAGACAGTTGCAGGGTGACGATGTTCATTAACACTTGTCCTCAGGAGATGCTAGAGTATGACAGGGCAGTTGGGTAAGAGATTGGTGGATTGGAAGAGTGTGGAGTTTCCTATTAGGCGAGGGAGATGGCAACACATTCATCTTTGGGTCTACCCATTGATGAGGTGCAAACAAGTGTAGTGGGAGCTAGCCGAGCTGCAACATTTTTAGGCAGTAGCCCTCTCCAGGATTACATAGACAGGGTTTGCAGCACAATTTGGCTATTTTTACAAGGACTTTCTCAATGGACATTGTTGACCAACCAGATAGGGCAGCATGAGTTGAACATGGACCAACATCAGCATAGTAGACTTGTTCCTTACACAAAAGTCCATGACGTAGATTGGAGGGAGATCATGAGTTGGTATCCTATTGATGGAGTATCATTCTTAATCGAGAGCAGTGTACTGCAGGACCCCTTAGAGGTGGGGGATATTACATGCTCCAATTGGCAGCAAAATGTGGGTTGGCCACTCATCAGTACCTCAACGCAGCATCAGTATGGTGAGACTAACCTTGGGGTATGCCAAGGATTGGATTGGAGAGAGGTGATGAGCTGGTACACAGTTGGTAGGGCAGCATTCACAATTGGAGCTACAACATAGCAGGAGCCATGTAGCATCAATGCTCCTTCTTAGTGGCATTGGGATCCAGGTGGATGTATTGGCAGCAAGTTGAGTCAGAGATGGACATGTGATTCAGGTATTGGAGAATCCAATAATGTTTCGATAGCTTGGAGACGTGACGTGGACCAATGGTTCGTATGGAATTCGGGCATTGGGTCTCAGTGGCATTGGGCCACCAGATTGGTCCACAGATTTGTACTGCTTGCGAACAAGCAATCTTGGGGCAGGAGGACTGTCATGTCCCCATTTTTATTCTTCTTCATAGTACAGCCAGGGTGGATTTCCAGGACAGGGGATGGCCAGGTCAATGACGCTGGTTTATATCATCAAGGGTCCCGATGGATTTTTGAGGAGTTTTTATGGGATTTGATGGCATTAGCTTGGCATATTCCATCATCAACACAGTTTGCCTTTCATTATGTTGCATTCCGACAACTTTCAAAAATCAGCATTATTATTGGGCATAACTTAATTAATTATGCTCGAGGTGGCATTCCGAGGAGATTAATTGATGGAACACCTCAGTTTAATAGCTCGTTGGAACCGGAACGAGAAGATCTACATGATAGGACTTCTGGATGGGAGTTTCAGTGACCTGAAGAGACATAGTGGCCAATTTACCCTTTTCTCGCATTTAAAAGAATATTTTAATTAAAATAAAAGAGGGAAAAGTGCTCCATGATTAAAATAATAATTCTAGAGGGGTCCATCAGATCTATAAAAGAGGAGGAGGAGGCCATTCGAGGACATATTGGTTTAGATATTGTTTCTTGTATGTGAGGTTAAGAACCTGGTTCTCTACGCCAGCAGTAGCCCTAGGACAGAAACCCTCGGGTGATTCAATGAGAGTGGGCGAGCTCCCATCTCATCCCTTGGTGAATCCATTCAGGGTTCACAGGTTGCAGTGTATTGGTTTTTCAATTTGTTTTGGAGGTCGATTGCGACATTATTGTAGATTTGTATGAGGCCATTTATCTCAGCGATATGGGTTGTATTTGCATGTAAACCCCAGTCCTTCTAATATAATAAAGCTAAGAATTTCCTGTTCATTGTGTTATGAGATTGCAGTGTTTTATTTGCTTATTTTTACATGGCAATTTTTTGTTAAATGTATGACATATTTTAAGTGAAGAGCTTGTTCCAAAAATTGTTGATTTGCGGCATTACAGAATTTTGGCCCAAAAACTCTAAAGATTTCAACCTCTTAGATTGATTAATTTTGTCATTCCTACGGCATCTAAATTAGGGCTCGATTTTTGGGCTCTCAACTAATGAATTTCAGCCCTATTTGAAAGGCGAAATCCGTGTTGATTTTGGGTAGCATCGGATGTGCTCTAGCTCCAAAATTTTGTGGAGGGGCTAAAACACATGAGATATCCACGACCCGGAAATCATTTGGTGAAATTCCTCTTGGATTGTGTTTTATTAAAATAATTAATACTTTTAATGGGGTTCCTAAGTCTAAACTTAGGAAAATAAAAATATGGGTGAAGCTTCTAAGTGACGAGGATCAAGTCTAATTTAATCTTAGTCGTTGATTAGAGACTTAATCTTGGTCGTTGATTCATCAACAGAAAAAGTATAAGAGGAGGCTTGAGGTTCAATTGGAGATACACCAAGTTAATGAGTCAGTTTGGCTTTTCTAGGCATGGTTTGCTGAGAAAATCGAACCAGTGATCTGAGTTGCAGTGAGAGGGGCAGAAGCAGAGATTTGGATCGGAGAAGAAGTTCTGAGCCAAAGAGTACGTAGCAGAGAGGCGGCTTGAGCATCAGAAAGGCAGTGTAGAGGCCTACGCAGCCCAGGAGGGGCTCAGACAGAGTTGACGCAATCCAGAGGGACTCTTGCAGTGGCAGTGCAGAGTATTCGTCAATAGTCCGAGATTTTGTTGAAGGGAGCTTTTGAGTTGGGAGGGTTGAACAGCAGTCTTTATCCAACAAATCGATCCAACAGAAAGAGTGACGCAGTCTTCTAGAGGCAAGACACTAGCCCACGCAGGGACTTCGCAGTGTTTTCCAGGAGGGTCAGATGACTCATTAGATCAGCTATGACTTGGGGAACTGTTGATTTGGGGTAGCATTGGATGTGCTCTAGCCATGAAAATTGGTGGAGAGGCTAAAGCACATGAGATCTCCAAGACCTAGAAATGGTTTGGGCAGATTCTAATCAGTTTGGGAGATATTAAAATAATTAATATTTTTAATGGAGTTCCTAAGTCTAAACTTAGGAAAAATAAAATATTAATGGGTATTAATATAAAACTGGGTTAGAAATTTCCAAATGTCATGGATCAAGCCAAATCCAATCTTAGTCGTTGATTAGAGATTTAATATCAATCGTTGATGGACCAAAGAGAAAAGTATAAGAGGAGGCTTGAGGGTCAGTTAGAAAATACAACAAATTGATCAGTCAGTTCGATTTTCTAAAGCAGGGTTTGCTGAGAGAATCGAGCCAGTGATCTGTTGCAGCAAGGGGCAGTTCGGCACGAGGCCGAGAATATATAGCAGAGAGGCAGAGATAGTGCTAGCGAGACAGCGCAGAGCCTGGGGAGGCTAACGCAGAGGCAACTGGGACTTGTGTAGAGGTTGAGGAGGCCAGTGTGGGTGACGCAAAGGGCTAGAGGGCTGACACAGAGAGCCAAGGGGCTGACACAGAGGCATCAATAGCTGCGCAAAGGCTAGCAGAGTTGACGCACGGCCAAGAGGCAGCACTGGGTGATTTTCGTGGGGCACACTGAGTGCTGGTGAGCTGAGAGGGTGACGCAATCCCTATCAAAGTGACGCAAAGCAGTGGAGAAGCTTGGAGCAGCTTTCGCTGTCCAACTAAGGAGCTACCGTAGTTGCTGCGGGATCAATCATCCGGTGACTAATCAGCCAGAATATCTGTCTCCAAGGAGAGGTACTTCTACCGAGGGAATTCTCTGTTTAATGAGCCATTTCTAGCACCCTAGTTGTATTCAGAAACTACATAATAATAAAACCCTTATATCTGTTGCACTGGTTTTCCCGCATTGGGTTTTTCCAGGGATGATTGTCCAAAAATAATGGTGTCACTTGTGTGTTTGTCTCAGTTATTTCAGTTGTTGATCTATATATGTGTTAATGATGCATTTGTGTTTATTTTCGATATTTATATTTATAAATAACTTGTTAATGAAAAGAACAAGTAGGAGAAAATAAACCAGATAATACAGTAGGGATTTCTGACATGTCAGACTTAGAAATTTCAACATGGTATCAGAGCATTGCAGATCACAGGAGAACTGAAGGCACTAGCAGTAATCTGAAGTATTTGCAGCAGTAGCAGCGGTCCCGAGAGACAGCGTTGTTTCAGAGTAGAAGCAGCAGAGAAGGAGTGACGTAGAGGGCTTGCGTCATCATTTCGAGCCAGGGGGGTCAGTGGAGAGGCAGAGAGGGGCACATCAGTCCTATGCAGTGCCCGATCATCTTTCTCAGCCAGGAAGGATCGACGTTGTGGCCAAGAGGTGCAAAATCTGCTATTGTCGGAATTGCGCAGAGCCTGAGAGGCTCAGTTTTTCAGTTGCCCGGGCTTGGGGAGTTGTGGGCAGATTGTGATTGAGAAGCTAGTGGGGTGTTGTTTTTGTCGGTGCAGAACAGTACCTAAGGAGACAAAACCAAGGTAGAGGGATTCGCTACCTTGACAGATTTCTAGCCAAGAAATCCAGATCCGAGTTGCAGTTGCAAGGAAGATTGGAGAGGAGTGGTTCAACAGCTGGCCAGAGGATTTCTAGGAGGGAAATCAGGACTTAGAGGGATATTCCCAAGAGGGAAGTCGAAACTCAAAGGGAGTCCCCAAGAGGAGCTGAAATGGCAGTGAGCAAATTGAGGGATCAGGACAGGTTGGACGTGGCTGCCAACTTTGTCATCTAGAAGGTCAGGATCTTGGCAATCCTGGATCGACATCGTATCAAGGACTTTGCTTTGAGAACCATGGCTATCCTGATCAACCCAGCTGAGAATGAGAAGTATGAGGATGCAATGGCGAAGGCGAAGTGCATGATCCTAGACGGGGTCAAAGATTATGTCATACCACATATTGCTGAAAAGAACACAACAAAGGAAATGTGGGATACTTTGAAAACCTTGTATCAGGGCACTTCCGTGCAACGGAAGATGCTATTGGAGAATCAGTTGCAGTCGTATCAGATGCAGAAGGGAGAGCAGATAGATCCATTCCTTCTCAGGTTGCAGGAGATTCGCGACCAACTTACTTTTGTGGGGTCTACAACAAATCCAGAATTTATGATTAGCACTGCGCTGAATGCAGTGTCTGAGGAGTGGGAGACATTTGTCCAAAGTATTTTGGGCAGGGCCATTCTTCCAAGATGGGAGGAGATGTGGGCATCTCTTTGCCAAGAACAGATCAGGCGGATGACCAAGGCGGGTAGTAGTGGCAAGGGAGGTTGAATCAAGAAAGAGGAGGAGGAGGAGGAGGATGCAGCTCTAGCATCTGTGGGACAGCAAGGGAAGAGGAAGAAGAAGGACATCTCCAAGGTGAAGTGCTTCCACTATGGGGAGCTGGGACATTATGCATCCCAGTGTCCCAGGAAGAAAAACAAGGGAGAGGCTTCAAACTCGAAGGCAACGCCTGCAAAGGCGGAGAAAGAAGTCTAGGAGGAGGACGATTGTGCCACGAGTGCTCATGTGCCACTTGAGAAGAAGTGGGGAGACATTGAGCTGTAGTCAGGAGGACTACAGGCAATGAGGGGCAAGATCCTTGAGGTACCCAACCTCTTGGATTATACCTTGCTACGGGAGCCCTAAAGAGGAGTAGCAGGACTGGCGGATGTCGGTAGAGACGAATGCGGATGGAGCGACAAAGAGTGCTACAGTGCAGGAGTCCTGGGACAGCGCGACGCTAGCAGGCTACAACAGTGTGAGAGGCACGAGAGTGTTGCACCAGTGCAAGATGGCACAGAGAGGTGTGCGATGGTGCGAGATGCAGGGAGTTGTTGCAGCAGCACAGAGGTCAGTAGAGGGAGCATTTGTTAGCGACAAAAAGAGCTTTAGCATCGGGAGTGTTTCTAGCCTGACAAGGATGTCAGAAGATGGGTGGGTCAGTTACTTACTTCTCAGTAACTGAGTTGCAGTGCAGTAGCACGATGCAGCATGATGAGAGGGGATGCAGTGCAGTAGCATGATGAGAGGGGATGCAGTGCTGGGAGGATGGACCAGCAATAGCACAGATGCAGAGGGAGCTGTCGTACAGATGCAGCAGTGGCAGTGGCAGTGGCAGGGCCATGGGCAGCAGTACAAGATGCAGCAGTGCAGAAGATGTTGGACGAGGAGGCCTAGCATCAACACAGGGACTAATGTTGGATAATCAAGGTGATGCTCAAAGTGGAGTATTTTTAGAGCATAGTCCTCGCTAAGAGGGAGTGTTGATTTGGGGTAGCATCGAATGTGCTTTAGCCATGAAAATTGGTGGAGACGCTAAAGCACATGAGATCTCCAAGACCCAGAAATAGTTTGGGCAGATTCTAACCAGTCTGGAAGATATTAAAATAATTAATATTTTAATGGAGTTCCTAAGTCTAAACATAGGAAAAATAAAATATTAATGGGTATTAATATAAATAGAAGGTTCCAAATGTCATCGATCAAGCCAAATCCAATCTTAGCCGTTGATTAGAGATTTAATCTTGGTCGTTAATGGACCAAAGAGAAAAGTATAAGAGGAGGCTTGAGGGTCAGTTGGAGAATACACCAAATTGATCAGTCTGTTTGATTTTCTAGAACAGGGTTTGCTGAGAGAATCAAGCCAGTGATTTGTTGCAACGAGGGGCAGTTCGGCACAAGGCCGAGAATACATAGCACAAAAGCACAGATAGTGCCAGAGAGACAGCATAGAGCCTGGGGAGGCTGACGCATAAGCAGTTGGGACTTATGCAGAGGATGTGGAGGCCAGCGTGGGTGACGCAGAGGGCCAGAGGGCTGACGCAGAGAGCCAAGGGGCTGACGCAAAGGCATCAGTCGCTGCGCAGAGGCTAGCAGAGTTGACGCAGGGCTAAGAAGCAGCGCTGGGTGATTTTCGTGGGGCAGACTAAGTGCTGGTGAGTTGAGAGGGTGACCCAATCCCTATCAGAGCGCTGCAGAGTAGTGGAGAAGCTTGGAGCAGTTTTCATTGTCCAGCTAAGGAGTTGTCGTAGTTCTTGTGGGATCTGTTGACCGTTGTGTGTCAACTACCTATAGCAGTACACCCCTTTTTTCGCAAAAAGGGACAGCGCTTAATCGAGATGTTCGTGCCATTCAGCAGTCATCATCATTCACCTGATCTTATTAAAGTTGTAAACCCAGTCTGCATTTTGATGTAAATAATCTTAGCAGAGCTGAGTCATGTATGTAAATTGCCTAGGTGGACCTAATTTTCTAGTGATAACCTTCATTCCGGAAGGTTTTTCGTCTCAGCGATCCATGATCGGCAAAGTTTTCCTTCAACCCGACCCCAAAGCCAGAATGAATTTTATCATTAGAGTCTTAGGAGAATCCTAGTGTGTTAATCTGCTAGATTATGTTTGGTCGCAAAACTGGGTGGTCTATGAGGGTCTGTCAAAGGGCTTTTCTCCCTTGAAGATGTTAAATTTGTAAAAGTCATGATGTAAAGTGTCTTGAGGGTTGAAAAATGTTAATCCCCTCATGCGTCTTAAGTCCTAGGTCCTAGGGAAATTTTTCCAAAGGTTATGTTTGATGATCCATGATAAAAAATTAAAAAAAATTAAAAATAAATAAATTAAATTAAATTAAAATATAAAAGAATAAAAAATACTAAAGAATAATAATAAAAAATTCAAAAAAAATAATAAAATAATAATATTTTGAGAATTTCAATTTTTAAATACATTAAAAAAATCGACAGATGAGATTAAGATATGTCTTGATTCTCATCAACGGTCGAGTTCGTTTTTGACATGGATCACTCAAACAAGCCGTTGGGATTTTTTCTTTTAAATAGGATGCTAGGGGGTCATTTGAGACATATTGGATTTGAGTCTTGTGCTGAAGAAGCTCTCTCTTGTAAACTTTTCTGGTGCTAATAAAGAAGACTTTGGGGTCAAAAGCTTGCTCGTGTTACTCTCTTAAAGTGTTGTGAGCAATTTCATTTCTGCATACTTTAATTTTCAGCCATTAATGACAGCTTAATGAAGAGTATTGTTGAGTATAGGTATCTTCTTCACATGCTAGGGTTTGAGTAGTATTAGGGTTTCTGATGTAATGGCAGGTATCTCCATTGTTGTTTGAGATCTAGTACTGCTTTTTCTCTCTTATTTGACGGTTGAAGTGAGCTGTGCAGGAAACCCTTGGGGATCAGTGGGTGTTTGGGGAAGTTCTACGCTGAACCAGCCAACTCCCACAAGCATTTTTTGCAGGGCCCAGCTAGTCTTGATCCTGGTTAATCATTTAGTCTTTTTTCCTGAATTGCATGAGAGGTTTTCCTAACGCATTTCAATAGCTATCTGAAGTTTCTCAAAATTTTCTTCAATAATAACTGATAAATCTGGCTTTATAGAGCTGAAATTTTGAAATTTTTAATCAGTTTTCAAGGTTTCATTTCAAATTTTTGCAAATTGTTCTTGGGTCTTCTGTTTGTGAGATTTGCAGGCTGCAGGGTTCTCAAAATCTTTTAAAGGAATTTCAAGCAAAATCGTGGGTATCAGCGTGGGTATTTTTCAACGCATTCATGTTCCATCTGCTGCTGCCGCGTCCATCTCATTTGTTGCAAGCATAATACCATTTCAAATTTTAAAGTTTTTCGTGGGTATCAGGTACGCACTAAAACTTCTCCGCCTGCAAACAAGCACAGAAAACGCTTTCCACATTCTCAAAAAGCTAGCCACGTATCATGCAAAACTTTCAATTTAGGCTGCCCGCTGCCGATCGTTGAGCCGCCAATCAGCCTCTTTGCTGCATCCTCCCGCCTGCAAGCTTTTTTGTGAGGCCCCTTCACGCTGCCACTGCTTGACTTCCAATCCCTCGCGCA
>APFE031688126.1:167539-224006 GCA_000404065.3 Pinus taeda | reverse complement strand
TTTTTTTTTAGGACCTTAGTCTTTAGATTAGACTTTTAAATTTTCTTTTAGTTTAGATTTTTCGCTTTAAAATTTTTGTCGAAAAAAGCATAAAAACATCGTGGAAATACTTTTGCCAGTTGAAATCTAAGCTTGGGAATTTTATCACGTTCTATTTTTCTTGCAAAGGCTAAAATTTTGGGATTAATGTTTATCTGGCATGCTTGAATATAATATCTGGTTAATGAGCAATTTCACATGGTTATATCTTTCGAAGTTTATTTTTTTAGATTGCCAGATCATCGTTAAAAACATCGTGAGTTTACTGGATATCTTGCATTGTTATGATTGCTGTGAACTGTTTACATCTCTGCAACATACAGTAAATAATCGCTTAAACGTCAAACCCATAAGGCACTGGTCCGTTAAATTAAACAAATCTATTAAGTGCTTTCGTCCTTTCGTGTCTCCCAAACCAACTGATTCACAGTTGGTTTCCCACTTTCCTACAGGGTCTACCCCCCTTAGCTGCAGGAGACAGGCTTAAACGGAGTGATCGGGGATCAGAGTGACAGCCCCCCCGTCTGAGGGTTGTCGTGACAATCTGTGCGACAACAGAATCGATCATCCAGTGACTGATCAGCGAGAATATCTGTCTCCGAGGAGAGGTACTTTTGCCGAGGGCATTCTCTGTTGGGTGAGCCATTTCTGGCACCTTAGTTGTATTCAGAAATTGCATAATAATAAAATTATAAAACCCTCATATCTATTGCACCGGTTTTCCCGCATTAAGTTTTTCCGGGGACGATTGTCCAAAAATAATGGTGTCCCTTGTGTGTTTGTCTCAGTGATTTCAGTTGTTGATCTATATGTGTTCAGGTTTCATTTGTGTTTATTTTCAACATTTATATTTATAAATAACTTGTTAAAGAAGAAGTAGGAGAAAATAAACCAGATAATACAGTAGTGATTTCTAACGTGTTAGACTTAGAAATTTCAACTGAAACAAAATAAACCCTCGAATGTATTTCTTGTTGTCGTGATTTCTCTGTAAAATTAGCCGGTGTGAGAGGCAACCTATTGTACTCAAATCTTGTTTGCTTAATAATACAAACCCTCTATCTGTTGCACCGGTTTTCCTGCATTGGGTTTTTCGGGGACGAGTTGTCCAAAAATAACAGTGTCCCTTGTGTGTTTGCTTCATTTATCGTTTCAGTTTATGATCTCTATGTTAGTGTAGTCTACAGTAGTGTTTACATCATTGTTTATAGAATTAAATAACTTCTTAAATGAAATGACAAGTAGAGGATGTTAAACTAGTGACTACAGTAGGATTTTTTCTTGTAAAGATTCAGAAATTTTCACAATCCGCTCCTCTGAAACTTCAACAATTCAGCTTGAGAACTCGTCCCCCTGTATCAAAAATCGGCCCACAAGAATTGATAGTTGTTGGAAATAGTACCAAGGAGAAGTGTTACTAGGCCTTTAGCCTTTTTAGCTTAGTGGGCACATTAATTACTTTTGTCTTTGTAACATTTATGAGTTATATTAATGTCATGGGTGGAAAAGGTGATTAGAAGTGTTGTACCATGTACTTTTTTTCTAATATTAAAGTCACTTAAGTCTTATACTTTATAAAATGACTTTATGTGTAAAGTACATAGTGTACCTTTCTAATATTAAAGTGCATTGAAAAATCACTTTATGGGAAAAATAAAAAAGGTACACAACTTGAAAAAGGTACTAGGAGACTTTTAAGTGATGGGGCCAATGTGTGAGGGGGGTCATTTGAGAGAATTGATCTCAACCACACATCTTGAGATTTGGCAATTAAATCTCAATCATTGGATCCTAGATTTAGGGATTCAAATTTTTCCAAGGAAACAAAAAAGGGAAAAAGGATCTCATTTTTCACTTCACACTTGAGAGAGAGCATCAGGAGAAAAGAGGAGAGAAAACTTCAAAGAGAAATTGAAGCAAAGAAAGCAGGGCTCGAATTCCAAGGAGGGGAACTGAACTAGAGCACGATTTTCAAGGGAAAAGGCATAAAAATCAAGACAAGGTGCACAAATTTCGAGGGACAACAGCACGATTTTTGGGGTCGGCAGCATGATTTTCGAGGCAAACTAAGCACGAATTTCAAGGAATCACCTCAATTCAGCCCCAAAATTCAAGGCACAAATTTCAAAACAGTCAGCAACAAGGGACGTGAAAATTGAGGAGGATTTCAGCAGATGTTTGGCACAAAAATCGAGGAGGTTCAGTCACCTGTTTGCGCAGAATTTGAGGCAGGTTTCGTACAGATTTCGAGGCTGAATTTGGGCACAAAATTCATGGAGCTAGGCAGTGAGAAAATGCAGAAATTTCGGGCATGGGATTTTGTGGAAATCTGAAAATTACAGTGGGCCAAATTTCCAGAATTTGCATTTAATGCTACCGCTTAAAAGGGAGATAAATACTGTGTTTATTTGATGTATTTAGTCTAAATTTCTCAAGCAATAAAATCCTCCTTTCAAGACCGGTTTTCCCCAAGAGGCTGTGGGGTTTTTCCACAGTCAACTTGACCAAAAATAAGTGTCTCATATGTGTGAATGCTTGCCAAAATTATGTGTTAATTTTCAATTGATAGGAAAGTGAAAAATAGCAGAAGTACTCTTATAATGTTTACAGTGAATGCATACTCAAATTTATATCAGCATAACAAAATATGTGGTTTGGCATAAACAAACACATGCAAACTTGTAAACTGGGTTAATTGTCCAGATCATAAATTTTCTACATGGTATTGGAGCTAAGTTGAGGCTCAAATCTCAAATTTCAGTCAGCTAATAAAGAGGGCAGCAAACATCTAAAGTCTTCAAATAGTGAACAAATACCTTTGAAACTTTCCCAGAAACCCAAAGACTTCAGCGGTTCAGAGGGAGGAAGGTTCTAGCTACCAAATTTGCTTCATTTTGTTGGTCGTGGAGTCATGGCTACTGGGTTGAGAGTAGAGGACATTGATGTGGGCTAAAAACTTTGGCCCATGGAAGGAGAGGATTATGCTTTTACTGGAGGAAGTGGAAGTGTGAGATATTGTTGACCAGTTGTGCAAGCACCCACTGATCCAACTCAATTAGTGGGAGTTCAATAAGAAGAATGCGAAGGCAAAGAGGATCCTTCTAGGTTCCATCAAGGACCATTTATTCCGTTGTGTTTCAGGGATGAGATATGCATATCAGATGTGCGAGTCCTTGGTCTCTTTACATCAAAGTTCTAATGAGAACAGTAAGATGGTGTTGAGACAAAAACTACGCAACACCAAGATGACCAAGACTGACAACGTGACATCTCTCCTCACCAGAGTCTCACGGGTCAAGGATGAGTTAGCTGCCATTGAAGAGGTTGTTCCAAAGAAGCAGTTGGTTAGGATTGCCTTAGATGGGTTCACCGAGAAGTGGAATGACTTTATCCACAACTTGGTAGCCAAAGAGCACTTTCCTAGTTGAAGGAGGATGTGGGACGATTTCATCCAGGAGGAGTGCAAAGGGTGGCAGCAAGAGTGGTGGGGGAGGTGAAGAGGAGAATGTTGTTCTTGCAGCAAAGGGAAAGAAGGGAAAGAAGATCAAGAAGGGGTCTTCTAGTGGAGCAAAGCAGGAGAAGGGGAAGCAGAAGGCTAAGGAGAAGGACATGAGCAAAGTGAAATGCTTCGCTTGAGGGAAGATGGGTCACTATGTTGTTCTGTTCAGTGTCCCAACAAGAAGGGTAAGAAGAAACAGGGAGTTGCAGCTTCAGCAAATATGGATGATTTTGCAGATATATTTGATTCAGAGTGTGCTTTGGTGGTGAGTTTAGCGACTCATGTCATATCTTCCTGTGCTTGGTTCATAGACAATGGAGCATCCTACCATATGACCGGAGTTAGAGAGCACTTCACGAGGCTTTTGGAGGATGACATTGATTTGGAGGTTGTGCTTGGCGACAACTCCAAATTCAAGGCAGAAGGTATGGGGACAGTTTCATTTCAGAGTCATCACCTCCTCTGAAGGTGACAGATATTCTTTATGTTCCAGGGTTGAAGAAGAGTTTGATATCAGTCTCTAGCTTGGAGGACAAGGGGTATGAGGTATTGTTCCGAAAGGGACAAGTGTTGATATATCCCAAGGGATCCAGTATCGAATCTGCTCATGTGAATGGAGCTTGTAGTGGGAGACTATACGCACTTATATTTCATATTTCAGCCTCTTAGAGCTATGGTAGCGCAAACCAGTGGCAGTGAGTTATGTGAGTTGTTGCACAAGAGGATGGCCCACTTGTACCATGGAGCTTTCAAGATGTTGAGGGAGATGGTTATAGGGCTGCCTGACTTCAGCACAGAGCATCATGTGTGCAAGGGGTGTGCTTTGGGAAAGTACACCAAGACACCTTTCTAGGGCAGTGACAACAGAGATGCAAGTATCCTTGACTTGATTCATTGTGATGTATGTGGTCCTATGTCCCATGTTTCATTGAGTGGATATGCATACTATGTGACATTCATTGAAGACCACTCCAAGAGGACTTGGATTTACTTACTAAAGACCAAGGATGAGGTCTTCTGGAGATTCCAAGAGTTTAAGGCTCTTGTGGAGAACTAGCCAAGGAGGCAAATCAGGGTGTTGAGATCAGACAATGGGGGCATGTAAACTTTTGCGGAGATGAGGGATTTTTGTGAGAGTGTTGGCATCAAGAGAGAGCTCATTGTGCCTTATAACCCCAGCAGAATGGGGTGGCAGAGAGGAAGAATAGGACCATTGTGGGTGCAGCTAGAGATATGTTGCATGATCAAAGTTTACCTTTCTTATTGTGGGCCAACGCATGTAACATTGTTTTTTATTTGCAAAACAGGAGCCGACACAGTCTTGGGGAGCAAGGCTCTTAAGGAGGTGTACACTGGCAAGAAGCCGAAAGTTGGGCACATCAAAATATTTGGATGCCTTACATATTCACACGTCCCTGAGGAGAAGAGCACGAAGTTGGAACCCACTACAGAGAGGGGTATCCTAGTGGGTTACAATAAGACCAACAAATCCTACCATATATATCTTCCTACACAGAGGATGATTGTCCTGAGATGAGATGCGACAATTGAGGAGGAGAGGGCTTTGAGGAGGTCTTGGGAGGTTGATCAGGTAGAGCAACACGCTCCTCAGCAGGGGGCCGCAATACAAGTTCCAGCTGCATCAGGTGGTAAATCAGGATCAAGAGGTTCACCTTGTTCAAGGTGACAGTTTCACAAGGCATAGTTTTGCCTGGTACCGGGTCACCTAGTGCGAATTCATCAGGCACAGTATCTTAGAGTTCAGGATCTCCTTTCGTTATTTCAGAGCCTTCCTCGTGAGGAGGAGAGGCACCATTTGAGGATTTTCCCATGCCACCAAAGGAGATTATTGCAGGGAAGAGGAAGCCAAGATGGCTTCGGGAGACTCTGAAGGAGCTCAAGAGGCAATGGGGAAACCCAAGTGGTTAGTGAGGGAGAGTAGACGACCAGCGAGGTTGGGTGGCTTTGTGGCAGATGCTACGGAGACAAAGCCAGCTAGTTTTGACGAGGCCGCCAGACAGCAAATCTGGAGGGATGCCATGGCGGAGGAGTATGCCTCTATCATGAAGAATGATGTTTGGGAGGTAGTGCCAGGTCCTGATGGGAAGTCAGTTATGACTTCCAGATGGCTCTACAAGATCAAACGCGTTGCAGATGGCAGCATGGAGAAGTTCAAAGCTTGGTTTGTGGCACAGGGGTTCTCACAGGTAAAGGGAGTTGACTATGAGGAGATCTTTGCACCGGTTGCTCGCTATTCTTCCATTAGAGCAGTGATATCTATAGCAGCTAAGATGGGATGGAGGATCCACCAGATGGATGTGAAGGTCGCCTTTCTCAATGGTGTTATATGTTAGTTTTTGTAACATCGAATATGTTCTAGCCACGAAACTTGGTGGAGAGGCTAAAATACATAAGATCTCCAAAACCCAAAAATCGTTTCTGGAAATTCCACCTAGAAGTGTCTCAATTAGATTATTAACTGATTTCTTAAATATTTCCAAAGTCTAAACTTAGGGAATATGGTTAATTAATCAGTATTAATTTGTTGGAATTTCTAAGTCTAACCGTTAGAAATTCTTCCTGTACCATCTGATTTATTTCTTCCTACTTGTTTAGTTACTTAACAAGTTATTTACCATGTAAATACTGAAAATAAATACAAGTACAATATCAACACATACAGATCATCAACTGAAAGAAACAAGTGCTCAAGTGACACCGTTGTTTTTGGACTAATGTCCCTAAAAAAACCCAATGCGGGAAAACCGGTGCAGCTATTCAGAGGGTTTTATTATTATGCAGTTTCAAAATACAACCTGGGTGCCAGAAATGGCTCACCCAACAGAGAATGCCCTCGACAGTAGTACCTCTCAGTCAGAGACAGATATTCCAGCTAGATCACCGGATGAACGATCCCACAGCAACACTACAACTTTTGTTACAGTGCGTCACCCTGATTAGGACTGTGTCACCCTATCCAGCTCTCCAGCTCCAATCTGTCCCATGAAAATCTCCCAGCGCTGCCTCTAGGGCCCGCGCCAGCCTCTCTTGCCCAGCGTCAACCTATCTGGCCCAACGTCAACCTCTTGGGGTCTGCGTCAGCCTTTGGAGCCTCTACGTCTCACATGGCGGCCCTCTCTGGCTCTGCGCAGCTCCTGGCTGCCTCTGTGTGGCCTCTAGCTGGCTCTGCGTCAACCTTTCCTAGCTTCTGCGCTGATCCTCCCAATACTAACTCTACCAATCTGCTATGTATTCATTGCCCTCAACTGCAACTCAGATAACTTCACTCAATTTCCTCAGTAAGCCTTGCCCCAAAAAATCGAGTTCTTGATCTTTCTTAGTGTGTTCTCCAACTGACCCTCAAGCCTCCTCTTATACTTTTCTCGTTGGTCCATCAACGGCCGAGATTAAATCTCTAATCAATGGCTAAGATTAGATTTGGCTTGATCCATGACTTTTGGACCCTTCTAGCCCAGTTTTATATTAATACCAATTAATATTTTTTTTTGCCTAAGTTTAGACTTAGGAACTCCATTAAAAATATTAATTATTTTAATATCTCCCAAACCGGTTAGAATCTGCTCAAACCATTTCTGTGTCTTGGAGATCTCATGTGCTTTAGCCTCTCCACCAATTTTCGTGGCTAGAGCACATTCGATGCTATCCCAAATCAACATAATTGAGATAAGGCGAGAATAGTCTAGAAACTCACACGAATCAATCCAGAGATGATCCTAGCCATCGATTATGTTTTAATCTTGGTCGTTGGTGCTCCAACAGTGGATTATAAGAGAGGTTGATGTGGTGATGGAGAAGACACCTGAGCAGTTCGATTTCTTGGCAGATCAATTTTTTGAGTAGCAGCAGTTGTGAAAATTTGGATGCCCAAATTTCTACTGCTGCAACTGATTATGTTTCTTCTATTTGTTAATTATTGAACAAAATTATTTATTGTTCCTACAGTAAACACCAAAACTAATACATTGTAGCCTTCACCATTTAAATAAAATGCGGAAACAAGAAACTAAACAAGAAGAAATACACAACAAATCTACACAGTTATTTTTCGACAAATGTCCCAGGAAAAATCCAATGCGGGAAAATTGGTGCAGCAGTTGAGGGTTTGTATTATTAAGCAGTAGTTTTTTTAATACAATCTCTAGATGCCTTGCTGGCTATCCAGTACAGAAAATATCACTGACAAAAGATTAGTGAGAAATACCTTACACTATCACTGGCGATCCTGACTAATCCAGCCACAAATTGGCTAGTCCCTTACTGCCTCTACACAGTCACTACGTAGGCCCAACGTCACAGCTCCTAGGGTCTGCGTCACACCCTCTGTTGATCGATTTGCCTCTCTGAGACTCCAATTTTGTCCTCCTGGTCTCACAGCCCGGCTTTCAGCTTCAGAAATCGATCTCTCCAGCGAAAGTACATATCTCCTCAAGGCTTTGCGCTGCCTCTCCTGGATCTCTCTCTTCCTCTTGTGCTAAGTATTCCCGGATCGAGAGAAATCTCCAACCAGAACTATCCTTGCCCCTCGCTGCAAAAGATCACTTCGAAATTCTTTCTGGCAGTTGCTTTGCTTCAAAAATTCGATCTTCTGATCTTCATTCGATGTGTTCTCCAAGTGCCCCTCAAGCCTCTTATTATATCTTTTTGTTGGACAACCAATGGACCAGATTAACTTTTAATCAGAGGCTTAGATCATTTTGGCTTGATCCTCATCTTCTTATAGAAGTTACACCCACAGTTTAGATTAATACCCATTAATTATTTTAATTTTCTAAGTTTAGCCTTAGGGTCCCATTAAAAATAATTAATTATTTCAATAAAACTGTCTCCGGGTTGAATTTCCCGAAACGATTTCTGGGTATTGGAGAATGCATGTGTCTAAGCCTCCCTGCAAATTTTGAAACTTAGAGCACGTCTGATACTACCACAAATCAACAACAGTCAATTGCCGAAGAGAGCCAATGATCAAAGCAGTGAGTGAGGAGGCAGGGACAGTGATCCAGAGAGGCAACAGCGAGAGGACCGAGTTATCCCAGTGAGGCAGCACAGAGCATTGCACAGTAACTTCAAAGAGGGAAGTTCGATTAGCTGGAGAGAAAATCGTTCTCAGTTCCAGAGGCCGAGCAGAGGTTCCAGGAGGCCGAAGAGATCCTCAACGGCTAGAGGCAGAACAACTTCATCAAAGACTGGTTGGAGGCTTGACATCAAGCAGACTATGCAGAGTTTTCAGACACTGATGCAAAGGGTTAGAGGGCCGAATTTTTGAAGGCAGGTTGTGCCGGGATTGCTAGTGGAGGAAGGGAAAATTCCCTCCAATAATTTTGCCCAGAATTTCTTGTTGTGGATTACCAGTTTCAAACATCCAGATTGTAATCAGATTTTCACTGCTACATAATAATAAAAACCCTCACTGTTGCACTGGTTTTCCCAAGTTGGGTTTTTCCAAGGACATTGTCCAAAAATAATTGTCTCATATTTTATGTGTTTGCTCACGTTTTTCAGTTTCTAGCTTTCCGCAGTATTTTATTTGTGAAGGTTGCGGTGTGTTTTATTTCGATATTTGTCGTAGTAAATAAATTGTTAATTTAATTAATTAGGAGAAATAATACCAATTGTTGCAATAGGGTTCCATTTTTGGAATTTTCACACTATACAGGAGGAGGTGTACATTGAGCAGCCTGAGGGATTTGAGTTGTATGGGAGGGAGTCATGTGTGTAGGTTGAAGAAAGCCTTGTATGGACTGAAGCAAGCACTGAGGGCATGGTACGAGAGGATAGATGCCTACTTGTAGCAGATGGGTTTCAAGAAGAGTTATGCAGATTCGAACCTATACTTTATCCTGGTAGGTGACGATCCACTCATTCTGGTATTGTATGTGGATGAATTGTTTATTACAGGGGAAGACAGTCTCATCCAGCATTGCAAGAGAGATCTTGCTTCAGAGTTTGATATGACTGATATGGGGTTGATGCCTTACTTCCTGGGGTTAGAAGTTTGGCAGGGGGATGGGCACATCTTTGTGGGCCAAGCCAGGTATGCAAGTGATACCTTGAGAAGATTTTGTATGGATGGTTGCAGTCCTATGGCTACTCCTATGATCACCAACTGGAAGACGTTGCATGATGTTGATTCCCAATTGGTGGATCCCACTTTGTATCGTCAGCTGATCGGTTCATTGATGTATCTGGTCAACACTAGACCGAATATTTGTTTTGCAGTCAACAAATTGAGTCGACTTATGATGGAGCCTAGGAGAGTACATTGTGTGGCTGCAAAACATGTGTTGAGGTACTTACAAGGCACATTGGATCATGGTTTGGACTATGTCAAATGTGATGGAGTCAGATTGATTGGTTGCACAGACTCAGAATGGGGTGGTAGTGTCAGTACTTCTGGATGTTGTTTTTCATTGGGCTTGGCAGTTGTGTTCATGGTTCTGCAAGAAACAAAAGTCAGTGGCATTGAGCAACGGAGAGGCAAAGTATATGGCAACTAGTCAGGCAGGGTGCGAGGCATTATGGCTTCGCACAATGCTTCATGGTTTATTTGGTCAGATGTTGAGACCAACTACGATATGTTGTGATAATCAAAGTTGTATTAAACTCTCTGAGAATCCGGTATTTCACGATTGGTCAAAGCATATAGAGATCAGATACCACTTCATCAGAGATTGGGTTCAGCGAGGGGCAGTGAAGCTTGAGTATATATCCACTAATGAGCAGGTTGCAGACATTTTCACCAAGTCCTTGCCAAGAGGCAAGCATGTTTTCTTCAAAGACAAGATGGGAGTGGTGAGCAACACCTTCCTCGGTAAGAGGGAGTGTTGGAAATAGTACCAAGGAGAGGAGTTACTAGGCTTCTTCCCTTTTAGCCTAGTGAGCACATTAATTACTTTTGTCTTGGTGACAATTATGAGTTATATTAATGTCATGGGTGGAAAAGGTGCTTAAAAGTGTTGTACCATGTAATATTAAAGTCACTTGTACTTTATAAAGTGACTTTATGTGTAAAGTACATAGTGTACTTTTCTAATATTAAAGTGAGTAGAAACTTTATGAGAAAAATAGAAAAGACACAATTTAAAAAAGGTACTAGCAGAATTTTAAATGATGGGCCCAATGTGTGAGGGGGGTCATTTGGGAGAATTCATCTCAACTACACATCTTGAGATTTGGACATTAAATCTCAACCATTGGATCCTAGGTTTAGGGATTCAATCTTTTCCAATGAGACAAAAGACGGAAAAGGGATCTCATTCTTCACTTCACACTTGAAAGAGAGCATGAGAAGGAGAGAGCAAAGAAAACTTCAAGGAGAAATTGCAGCAGCGAAATGAGGGCTTGAATTCCAAGGAGGGGAGCTGAACTAGAGCACAATTTTCAAGGGAAGAGGCACGAAAATCGAGGACTAGCTGCATGAATTTCGAGGGACAACAGCACAAATTTTGAGGGTCTGCAACACAATTTTTTAAGATAACTAGGCACGAATTTCAAGATAGACGGCAACAAGCAGCACGAAAATCGAGATTTCAGCAACTGTCTAGCACAAAAATCAAGGAGGTTCAGTCACTTGTTTGCACAAAAATCGAGGCAGGTTTGGCACAGATTTCAAGGCTGAATTTTGGCACAAAATTCAAGGAGTTGGGTTGTGAGAAAATGCAGATATTCAAAGCATGATATTTTGTGAAAATTTGGAAATTATAGTGGGCACAAATTTCCAGAATTTGAATTTAATGCTACAACTAAAAAGGGAGATAAGTGTTACCCCACAAACTAGCAGCGGACCTAAGGGGAATCCTTAAAGGGCAAATGTTAGGCCAAGGGCAACAAATGGAGACTTAGCCCACTATAACCTCAACTAAGGCTTTGTTTTATTGATGGACTTTCACCAATGGGAGGAGACCCAGTATGTATGGAGCCACCAATGAAGGATAACTCAATGGATATGAGTGACCCAACAAAACCCTTTCCTAGAAGAGTTTGAACGATGGAGCTTACTTGCTTTCTAAGTAAGGTACTATGTATTCTTGGGAAAGGAAGAGAGGATTAGAGGGTTAGGTTTATGGGATAAAACTTGTGAAGGAGTTCCCCAATCCCTAAATCCTTTATTAGAATTAGTATCCCAGATGATTCTTGAAGAATGCTCTTTCAAAGCAGTGAGACCACATAGGGCCAAGCGGACCCAGTCTAGGGTATGAGGAAAGAATGTAGCAACTAATAATATTCTTACCCTAGACAAGGTGAGGAAATGATCAAAGAAAGGATGTTCACTTGAAGATGTTGTTTTGATCCTATGAGGTACTAGCCTTGGGGATGGTAGGGCAAGTTTTCATCCCGGAGCTAGGGCTTAGCTTTTCTCCCAACTCCACTGTCGAAATGGCTTCAAAATTGGAGGACAGCTTGAGGAAAGTTCAGCAAGGGAGACCCTAGGAGATCGAATTTTTTTTATGGCTAGCTTGTCGAGAAATTGATGCCCTGGTACCCCAACTTGGCTAGACCTGGTAGGAGGTGAAAGAATATGAGTTTTAGTGACCACCTTGGTAGCTTAGTGCCTTAATCTTTGGGAGAATGGTGTCTATGATGAATATGAGCAGGATTTTCCCAGTCAAGGAGAACTCAAGATCATTTTGCTAGCCTTCTAGGGCAAGAAGAAGCAACCTTGCAGCGTTTATACTTCGATGTGCAAGAGGAATGGCTTCTCAAAGTCAAATTCTTTCATAGAATTACCCCTAGGAGATTTTTCTCATATTACATGGCCCATACATTGAGAGACGCTATAATAGACAAATTCCACAATTTTAAGCAGTAAACGCATGCAGCAAATAGTTGTAGAACAGCGAAAATCCCAGTCCAACATATATGACAAAAGTAAACAAGAATAACATTAAAAAGCATGTACTTACATGTAAGAGAGTATATCCAACCATTCACAATGGACAACAAAGAAGCTCCAAGACAAGATAGACCAATATCCACACGTCAAAATTCATCCATAAAGCTCCAATTCATCCTCTAGAAAAAGTGCGAAAATCTTAAGAGAGAGAAGTGCTCCCAACCAAAGTGATGATACAAAATGAATTCATGTCTCTCCTATTTATACACTCATACCTAATTTGAGCCTACATTAGCCCATCAACTAAAATAATGTGCAAATAATTATCTATTGGTGACAAGCCCACCAAACTACCTCATAAACAAAATAATAAGCCTCCCAAGAGGATGAATAATCAATAATGCATGTCATTGGGCTCTCTAAGAGGCTTGATGAAGTCCGTAAGTGCTAAAATGATTGGACTTCCAAAAGTAATGGACAAGGGGTTGGCCCCTTGTTCTCCACCTAATAAATCTGTGGTGTTTTCAATGGCTGTGAGGGCACACCAGTGACCTCATGGATCTCCAAGTAAGTCGAAGATGCATGTAGACCATCTGGAAGAGCTCAAATGATGGTGTAAGTGATGCCACATCATCATACAAGTCCTATCTCATCTGTTAAGTGCATGGTACAACTGTGGGGCTCGCGGGGCAAAGGTGAACCAGGTGCATATTACTCGACCAATAGGTGAATCTCGAGCAATCTTTGAACATCTTTGTGGATCCATGGAGTGTTTTCTACTGCTGTGGAGGCCCATTCTCTCAACACACAACCTACATGTGCCAATGTAGCCCTCTGGAGTGTTAGGACCCCGTATAGGGAGACCAAACCCAAGATGGAGACAACCTGCAATCCTACATAAGATCTAATGTGTCCCCTAACCTTCCAGTACAACAAGTCATCAAGGGAATCGAGTAAAAAAGCTTACAAACCATGGACAACAATTGGAGACTTCATAGTGGCATGCCCTTCCATAATGGGTTTTGGCATGTGCTGATGTCTCCAAACTCCAAATGGGATTAACCAAGTATCCTATTAGGTGGTTTCTACTTCTAAAGGGGATAGTATATCCAAGGTACATCCTTTAAAAAGCGGTGGCATGTGATAAAGAGATGAATGGGATAGGGAATGAAAAGTGGCAGCCCTGGTCCACATGTTGGGGTACAAAGATAGCTAGTAAAAGGAAAGCTCACACTTGGGTGTATAATATATAGGAGGAATCAATCGTGGTACATGAGGTGCCTTGACCTTGATTTTTCCACCCTTCTTATATGTCTTTTGTCTTTTTATGAATTTTCTTTAATTAA
The DNA here is from genome assembly GCA_000404065.3 of Pinus taeda. Lineage (NCBI taxonomy): Eukaryota > Viridiplantae > Streptophyta > Pinopsida > Pinales > Pinaceae > Pinus > Pinus taeda. Next base: position 210,271 of record APFE031688126.1, on the reverse strand, counting down.
CTGCTCGGGGCTCCAGGGGTAAGAACATGATCTATGAGATATGGCAATGGACACCCCCCTTAATGTAGCGCAGTTTATTGCCCACCAGGGGTTGGGGCAATCATGGGTTCCTAAATGATAAAAGAGGCTCATCTAAGGCCTGTAGGAACCAGGGTGATGACCATGATGACAGGGTAGAGCTCATGTATTAGCTTTTTCCCACTTGCTAAATGTGTTTGTCCCGACCATCTTTTGCATTTTGTGGTACATTTTCCAGTTGAATGTAGCCAATTATGTTTTTACTTTTCTTTTCGGTTGCATCAACCTTTGGGGCATCATTCCACGCCCGACCTAAGGTGTGGGCAAAGGGAAGGGGAGAGCTAGCCCTATGTGGACCTAGTAGAGGAATGTGGACCCAGGTGGGAGAAATGATGAATGGACTTATAATGAGTGGAAAGGGGGCTATATATGTGGATGAGGGAGCTGGACCACGCAACCAAATCTGTGTTTCCCATAAAATACCATCCCTAAAGCCAAATGGTCAATAAAAGAGATCTCACGAGACTAGAACCCAAGGTTAATCATCCAAAAGGGGACTAGGGAACATGAGCACAGACCTAGCCCATTCTTTCCGTCGAATTCCCCATTAATCCATGCCCAAAAGTGTCCATGATAACCAAACTACAATACTCAATTACCAAATGACAAGGCATACCTTTAGGTTCGGGACGCCCACCTTCAAACATACGATCATGGCAAATGAGTGAGGGACCACATGGTTGGCTCAGGTGGCGGAGAAATGGCACAATGAGCTAGTTGGTGGCTGCAAGGCGCTGTTAGCTACCGGCTAAGGACTATCTTGGAGAAAAAAATTCTCCTAGGGATATCTCCCACAAAATGGTGGGTAGCATTAAGTACTATGTGTTGATTTGGGGTAGCATCTGATGTGCTCTAACCATGAAAATTGGTGGAAAGGCTAAAACACATGAGATCTCCAAGACCCAGAAATGGTTTGGGAGATATTAAAATAATTAATATTTTTAATGGAGTTCCTAAGTCTAAAGTTAGGAAAAATAAAATATTAATGGGTAATAATATAAAACTGGGTTAGAAGGTTCCAAAGTCATGGATCAAATAAAATCTAATCTTCGCCATTGATTAGAGATTTAATCTCGGTTGTTGAAGGACCAACGAGAAAAGTCTAAGAAGAAGTTTGAGGGTCAATTGGAAAATACATCAGAGTGATCAGTCATTCATTTTGCTAGAGCGGCGTTGCTAAGCAAAGTTGAATCAGTGATCAACAACGAGGGGCAGACAGGCAAAGACAACACTGAAAGACCAGCGCAGAAGCAGAGAGAGCGAAAGCAGCAACTAGTCCAGGCTACGCAGAGCCCAACAGAGAACGCAAAGGCCAGAGGGACTATGTCATCCACGCAGAGGCTGCTGGAGTTATGCAGAGGTTCCCAGAGGTTGCGCAATGCCTCAGAGAGCAGACACAGGGGGTCTTAGGGTTGACACAGGTCAATAAAAGGCTAACGCAGAGGCCAGAAGGCCCAGCACTGAGCTTCAGTTGTGTCGGAGAGGGTTTCGTGGGACAGGTTTTATGAACCCCTGTTTTCGAATATAGAGGTATTGTTGCAGTGTATTTTTCTCTGTCGGGTGAGCCGAATTAGGCACCCAGTTGTACTCAGATAGACTGCATAATAATATAATCCTCTCAATAGTTGCACCAGTTTTCTTGCATTGGGTTTTTCCGGGGACATTTGTCCAAAATAAACGGTGTCACTTGTGTGTTTGTTTTCTTTCAGTTGATGATTTGTAGATGTTGTGACTGTATTGTGTTTATTTCGGTATTTAAATGTATTAAATAACTTGTTAGAATTTAAACAAGTAGAAGAAATAAACCAGCATAATACAAATTAATTTTCTAACGGATAGAATTAGAAAATTCAACATGGTATCAGAGCGTGGTTGCAAATCACAGGAAAACTGAAGGCATTAGCTTAGCAAAGCATTTGCAACAGATTCAACTGTCCCGAGTGATAGAGCTGATCCTTGCAAAAAGCGATAGAGAAAAGAGTGACGCAGAGGAACTGCGTCATCAGTCTGGGCTAGAGAGAGGCAGCGCAAACGCTGAGGAGAGCAGAAACAGGCTCACACAGAGCCACACAGAGGCCAGCTGAGCTCAAACAGTTGGCTGAGGGAGTTGTTTTGCTGGTGTCGGGATTGTGCAGAGCCAAGAGGCTCAATCCTTCAATTGTTGGGGCATAGGAGGTTGTGGATAGTTTGTGGAGCGAAGCTAATGGGGTACTATGGTTAGAACAGTGCCTAACAGGGCAAGACCAAGGTAGAGGAAGTTGCTGCTGAGGCAGATTTCTAGCCAAGGAATCTGGAACAGTGTTGCAGTTGCATAGACGATCGAAGAGAAGCAACTTGATGGTTGGCAGAAGGATTTCCAGGAGGGAAATCAAGACTCAGAGGGAGTCCAGAAGAGAACTTCCAGACAAGAAGTAGAGAGACTCAGTAGGAGTCGAACCGAGAACTTCTAGACGGGAAGTAGAGAGACTCAGCAGGAGTCGAACCGAGAACCTCTAAGTGGGAAGTAGAGAGACTCAGAGGAGTCGACAAAAGAGCAGCGAGATGGGCGTGAATGGGCTGAGAGATCAGGACACGCTGGACGGAGCGTCCAACTTTGTGGTCTGGTAGGCCAAGATCTTGTCCATTCTAGACAGACATCAGATCAAGGGCTTCGCCTTGAGAGTGATGGCTATCCCAGTTGACCCGGCAGCTAATGAAAGGTACGAAGAGGTAATGGCTAGGGCAAAGTGCATCATCCTTGATGGGGTCAAGGATCATGTGGTACCACATATTGCCGAGAAGGAAACGGCAAACGAGATGTGGGACACTTTGAAGACATTGTACCAGCGTACTTCCATGCAGAGGAAGATGCTCCTAGAGAATTAGCTAAGGTCATACCAGATGCAGAAGGGAGAGCTGATAGATGTCTTCCTTGGTCGGTTGAAGGAGACCCGTGACCAACTTCCATAGGGGCCATGTCGAATCAGTAGTTGATGGTAAGGACCGCACTGAACGCAATCTCCGAGGATTGGGAGACATTTGTCCAGAGCATACTGGGCAAGACGAGTCTTCTGGATTGGGAAGAACTATGGGCGGCTCTTCGTCAAGAAGAGATCAGATGGCTAACAAAGCCGGGGAGTAGCGGCAAAGGGGTCAGGATCAAAAAGGAAGAGGAAAAGGATGCGACTCTAACATCTACGTGAAAGCAGGAGAAGAGGAAGAAGAAAGACCTCTCCAAGGTCAAGTGCTTCCATTGTGGGGAACTGGGTCACTATGTGAACCAGTGTCCGAGGAAGAAGAGTAAGCGAGAGGCTTTTGACTCGAAGGCAGCGCCAGTGAGGGCGGAGAAAGAAATCGAGGAGGATGATGATTGTGCCATGAGTGCTCATGTGCCACTTGAGAAGAAGTGGGGAGTCATCAATCTGTAGTCAGGAGGACTACATGCAATGAGGGGCAAGATCCTTGAGGTACCCAACCTCTTGGATTATACCTTGCTAGCACCGAAGAGGAGTAGCAGGACTGGCGAATGTAGGTAGAGACGAATGCGGATGAAGTGGCGAAGAGTGCTACAGTGCAGGAGTCCCCAGGCAGTGCAAGGATAGCAGGTTGCAACAATGCGAGAGGCACGGGAGTATTGCAACGGTGCAGGATGGCAGAGAGAGCTTTTGCAGCAATGTAAGATGCAGGGAGTTGTTGCAGCAACGTAGAGGTCAATAGAGGGAGCACTTGTTAGCAGCAGAGGGAGCTTCAGTATCAAGACTGTTTCTAGCCTAACAAGGATGTCAGAAGTTGGGTGGATCAGTTACTTACTTCTCAGTAACTGAGTTGCGGTGCAGTGGCAGTATGCAGTAGCACGATGCAACATGATGAGAGGGGATGCAGTGTTGGGAGGATGGACTAGCAACAGCACGGATGCAGAGGGAGCTGCCGTACGGATGCAGCAGTGGCAGTGGCAGGGCCATGGGCAGCAGTACAGGATGCAGCAGTGCAGCGGATGTTGGGCAAGGAGGCCTAGCATCAGCACAGGTACCGATGTCGGATAATCAGTGTGATGCTCAGTGTGGAGTATTACTAGAGCACAATCCTCGCTAAGAGGGAGTGTTGATTTGGGGTAGCATCAGATCTGTTCTAGCCATGAAAACTGGTGGAGGCTAAAGCACATGATATCTCCAAGACCCAGAAATGGTTTGGACAGATTGTAACCAATTTGGGAGATATTAAAATAATTAATATTTTTAATGGAGTTCCTAAGTCTAAACTTAGGAAAAATAAAATATTAATGGGTAATAATATAAAATTGGGTTAGAAGGTTCCAAAAGTCATGGATCAAGCCAAATCTAATCTTAGCCATTGATTAGAGATTTAATCTCGGTCGTTGAAGGACCAACAAGAAAAGTATAAGAAGAGGCTTGAGGGTCAGTTGGAGAATACACTATAGTGATCAGTTATTCATTTTGCTAAAGCGGGGTTGCTAAGCAAGGTTGAATCATTGATTAGCAACGAGGGGCAGTGAATACGAGGCAGAGAGGCAGAAACAATACTGGGACACCAACGTAGAAGCAGAGAGAGCGAGAGCAGCAGCCAGTCCAGGCTATGCAAAGCCCAGCAGAGATAGCGCAAAGGCTAGAGGGGCTACATCATCCACGCAGAGGCTCTGCTGGAGTGATGCAGAGGGTCCTAGAGGTTGCGCAGTGCCTCAGAGGGCCGACGTAGGGGGTCCTGGGGTTGACGCAAGTCAACAAAAGGCTAACACAGAGGCCAGAAGGGCCAGCGCTAAGCTTCAGTTGTGTCGGAGAGGGTTTCATGGGACAAGTTTTCTGAATACCTGTTTCCAAATATAGAGGTATTGTTGTCGTGTATTTTTCTCTGTCAGGGGAGTCGGATTAGGCACCCAGTTGTACTCAAATAGACTACATAATAATATAACCCTCTCAATAGCTACACCGGTTTTCCCGCATTGGATTCTTCCGAGGACATTTGTCCAAAAATAATGGTGTCACTTGCGTGCTTGTTTTCTTTTAGTTGATGATCTGTAGCTGTTGTGATTGTATTGTGTTTATTTTGGTATTTAGACGTATTAAATAACTTGTTAGAATTTAAACAAGTAGAAGAAATAAACCAACAGAATACAAATTAATTTTCTAACAGATAGACTTAGAAAATTCAACACTATGTTTATTTTATGTTCTTACTCTAAATTTCTCATGCAATAAAATCCTCCTTTGAAGACCGGTTTTCCCCAAAAGGCTGTGGGGTTTTCCTGGGCTCAACTTGACCAAAAATAAGTGCCTCATATGTGTGAGTGTTTGCCAAAATTATGTGTTAATTTTCAGTTGATAGGAAAGTGAAAAATAGTAGAAGTACTCTTCTAATGATTGCAATGAATGCACACTGAAATTTATATCAACATGACAAAACATGTGGGTTGGGCCTAAACAAACACATGCAAACTTGTGAACTGGGTTAAGGGTATAGATCATAAATTTTCTACAATAGTGAATCAATCAACTTCGCCTTCAACGATTTCTCCCTAAGGAATTGGCAACTCGCACTACAATTTTTTATTTATCAGTTCTGCCTTCAGTGGATTGGATTCGGCCTCCTTCACTACTCAATGGTTCGTCCACTTCAACTGAGACCAACTTGCTCTCTGAGGAAGCACAATTTCGGAACCTGCAATTGTTCTTTAGGTTCATCTCCTGAAGCACAATAATTCAGCCCTCTCAGTAATCTCCTTGTTGTATCACTTCGACTTCCTGCAAAATCAATGACTAGCTAGGGTTCCTATGCTAGGATTTCACTTGACTTGCTATGAGAAAATTTGTGCTAGGGTGTTTGGTCTCAAAATTTAACTTCGGTTTTCATAACTTAATCAATGGCTGCAAAAAAACTCGAATAAAACCATTCAGGCTAGCAAAAATTCAGCTTTGATATTGTTACCACTCAAACTGGCAAGGGGGCCTAAAAGGGACTCCTAAAGGGACAATTGCTAGATCAAGGGGAACAATGGAAACTTAGCCCTCCGTCACCTCAGCTAAGACTCGCTACTCTTTACGGACTTTCACCGATGGGAGGAGACCCGGTATATGGAAAGTCACTTGTGGAGGATAAATCAACCAATGGGTGTGAAGTGACCTTAATGATCATTTTCCTAGAAGTAGGTTAAGGATGGAACTTGCCTGCTCTTTATGAAAGGTACAAAGCTTTCTCGAAGGAGGTGAGGATTTAAGGGCTAGGTTAAGGGAATATGATTTGTAAAGGATTCTCCCAATCCCTAAAATCCTTGCAAAACTTGGATTCCCGAGTTGTCTTGGAAGGATTGTCTTTGATGAGAAATGGGACCACACGGGCCAAGTGGACCCATCCTAGATTAAGGGGAGGCATTGATGATCCTAACCTAGATAAGGAAGAGGAAAGGATCAAGACAAGAATTTTCACTTAGAGGTGCCAAATTGATCCTATGAGGTACTAGCCTAGGGAACACCACGGCAAAGTTTGGTCTCAGGGTTAGGGCTTGGGATATCCCGTAATCCCACAGTTGAAATTTCTTCAAATTTTATGAGACCTTGAGGACACAGCAGTGCAGTAGAGGCCAGGAGATCAAACTTTTTCTATGGCTACTTTGTTGGGAAAATGATGCCCTAGGTGGCCCAGCGTGGTTAGACCTAGAAGAGAAGGGAAAAAGGTGAAGAAAAGAGGTTTTTAAGGTGATCATCTTAAAGTGGACCAATGCCTAATATTTTTGGGGATATGGAGTCAAGAAGAATGATGAGAATGTATCTTGTTTCTAGTTCAAGGAGACTTAAAGGGCAACTTCATTTAGCATTAGGGCAAAGAAAGAGAGTGGCCTTAAAGCGTTTACACTTCGTTTGCAAATTAATATGGCTTATCAAGATAACTTCGATCTCTAGGAAAATTCGTTCAACAAACATGGCCCATACATAGAGATATGCTATATAGAAACATAAGTCAACAATGAAGCAGTAAATGCATGCAACAATTAGGCCTAAAATAGTGAAAATCCCATGATCAATGTATGTGACAAAGTAAAAGAAAATAACATCGAAGTTGTACTTACATGTAAGAGAATATATCCAACTATCAATACATTTGCCAATTAGGAAGCTCCAAGATAAGAAAATGCAATCCCAACATCAAAATTCATCCATCCTCCAATTTCGTCCACCAAGAAGGAAATGTGAAATTCTCCAACGAGAGAAAGATCCAATCCAAGTGATCATCAAAATGAATTCATGTCTTTCCTATTTATACACTCATTAGGAGTTTGAATTATCTAAATTGAGCCTACATTAGCCCATCAACTAAAACAATGTGCAAATAACCATCTTTTGGTGACAAACCCACCAAACTATAGTTCATAAACAACATAATAAGCATCCCAAGAGGTCGAATAATCAATAATGCATGTCGTTGGGCTCTCTACGAGGCCTGATGAAGTCCATAAGTGCCAAAATGATGAATTGGACTTCCAAAAGAAATAGACAGGTGGTTGGCCCCTTGTTCTCCACAGAATAAACCCGTGGTGGTCCCAATGGCTATGAGGGCACACAAGTAACCTCATGGGTCTCCAAGTAAGTCAAAGATGCCTGTAGACAATCTGTAAGGGCTCAGATGATGGTGTAAGTGATGCCACAACAGCATACAAGTCATGGGTCATTTGCCAAGTGCATGGTACAACTATGGGGTTGTGTTAATTTTAAGTATGTTCTATGCTTAGAGCAATTTATTTCAATTTTCACAGTTAGCTCAATATCTTTCCCAGATTAGAAATCACATCAACATTAAAGTAAATTGCAGATAGAACATAAACATAAATCACAAAAGACAAGCCAAGACAAGAGGACACAAGATGTGGCACTAGTCAGGGACAAACCCCAATGTGGGGAAACCCTTGATCAATTCTTCTTATATCATCTTCAATAGTTCAGCAGAGAGAGAGATAGTACATTTACAACAGAAGTCAACACTTTGACTTATCTAGATAAGAGCATAGATCATCTCTAAGAAGATGATACATGAGATCAGTTGAAGACATGTTGCTTCAACTGATTCTCCAAGGTGACTCCTTCACCTATCATCGTGTTGCATCTCGTCATCATGTTGCACCTCACCGTGCTACACCATGTTGCACCCATCATCACAATGCTTCATCTTATCATGCTTCATCAATCATGACAGTACCCATCACTGTACCACATCATGTACCATCATGTGCCATTGTTGCACCTTGTTTTGCCACCATGTGCTTGCTGCACCTTGCTTACCATACTGCTGTCCCAATTGCTATTGCAGCACTATGTCTTGCTGCTGTCCCAATTGCTATTGCAGCACTATGTCTTGCTGTTGTCCCAATTATTATTGCAGCGCCATGTCTTGCTGTTGTCCCTTGCAGCACCATGTCTGTTGCTGTCCCATTGAAGCATTCTTGTACCATGCTTTCTATCCCATTTGCAGCACCATGCTTGCTGTCCCAACTTGCATTCTTGTACCATGTTGCTGTCCCAATTTTGCAGCATCATGCTTGCTATCCCAATTTGCATTGTTGTACCATGCTTGCTGTCCCAATTTGCAGCACCATGCTTGTTGTCCCAATTTGCATTGTTGTACCATGCTGTTGTCCTAATTTTGCAGCACCATGCTTGTTGTAGCTTTCGGTCTCCTCAACGTGCCCAAACAGTCGCTTAATTTCCAGTGTTTAGTTCCTCATCTACTCGGCCTTGCAGCCTGCCCTCTCGGCCCTAAATCCTTGGCCCTCCATCCAATAATTCGGTCACTTGAAGTGGCTTGCAGCTAGGGCAGGATAGACCAACGTTTAGGGCTTCTCCATAGGGCAGCGTTAGGGCTTCTTCCTCCAGATTTGATATAAAAACTCTATCTGCCCCCGTTGCGGCTACCCCCGCTGCTTCTACCCCCACAGACCTCCCGTCCAAAGCTCCCGTGGCTCCCGTCCAGAGTCGTGACCTCCCCGCAGACCTCCCGTCCAGCTCCCACAGACCTCCTGTGAGCTGCTCTCCCGTCCACGCAACTGCTCAACCCATCCAGCTACACAGCAACGTCAAGCCACAACGCTGCTGCCGTCACTACCACCGTGGACGTTCGCCACAACGCTGCTGTCGTCTACTGCCGTCGACCTTGGCGACACAGCCACCATCTACGTTTCGACACTCTGAAATCTCAGCCTCCTAGAAACTTTCAACCCTGGAAAAAACAACTACTCTAACCATGACAGAGCAGCGACACAACAAGGACCCCGGGGAAGCCAAAACGCCACTGTCCATAGATTTCAACAACAAAGGTCCGTTGAAGTATTTACAGCAGTGCTACAATAAAGGCGAGGATGTATACAACTCCACCAATATTGCATTAGAAACAGATTTTGCTTTCTGTACATCCCAAATTAAACAAATTATGAGGAAAATGGAACACCTAGAGGCGGAAAATCACGAGCTGCGAGTTGATATCAACACTTTGTCAAACAAAGTTCTATCGGTAGAGGGAGAGAACACATCTATCAGAAAAGCGCTGCAAGAATACCGAGAACAAAGTGCGGGGCAGAATTCCGACGAAATTTTATAGGCGGAAATCGGAGATCTTAAAAACAAACAGGAGGAAATTAGAACCCAACAAGTGTCCGTTAAACAGGAAACAAAGTCGCATATCAACACATGGGCACAAGTGGTTAGAGGAAAGGACAAAGCCCCTCCGCTCATAGCGGTGGAGGGGAAAGCTCGTGGAGGAAAGAACCAGATGAGCAACAGAATTGAATCTTAAGGTAAGAGGACTCTCTACACCTCCCCCCTCAGCGAACCTAATGGCACTGGGGAACAGGTTTCTATGTGACACTCTCGACATACCAGACATAACCTTGGACAGAGCCTAGATAGGGCAGGACTGTACCCTCTTCCTCAAGTTATGTGACTCCTCGGATAGACTTCGGGTACTCCGAGCCAAGCGGAAACTATTCTCTTTTTCGAATAAAGTGTTTTTGTATGAAGACCTCACAAGAGCTCGAGTAGCTGAATTGAAACAGGCGAGGGAACAGGTTGCAGCAGCAAGACAGGTAGGGAAATGGGCAGTGATTAGAAACCTTCGGGCAATTATTCGGGACACCTTCCCCCCAGGATGGGCATCCCATTCAGGTAGCTCCAAATGATGGATCCGAGCGGAGAGGAGGCGAGGCACAGATCTCTCGGTTCACTGCCGGAATGGCAATGGCTCTTTCTAGTCTTCAACAGGTCTACTTTATGAAGCTCTTATAGCTCAGAAGACATCCTCCTGGTTACCGAGACTCATGCGAGCCAAGTCCAACCTCTCCCAAACATTACAGGATACCAGTGGACCGCAGTTTGCAGACAAGAGACACGGAGTTCAGGAGGTGTTAGGGGATCAGGGGGTGTTGCTTGCCTCGTCCGTGATAGCCTCAGGAGCAGAGTATCAGTGGTCGCGACCGATGACTATGCCAGATTCATGTGGATTCAGATCAAAGCCAGAACATCACCTCCGAGAGACATTTATGTCACAGTCTGTTACTTCTATCTCGTCTTCCTATGCTATTCACAATAGCTTAGACAGAGACTCTTTTACAGACTTGTACTCTGACATCACCAGGTTTTCGGTAGTAGGGGACGTCATTCTCACGGGGGACTTCAATGCCCGGACCAAAGACCTCCAGACTCCTATGCACGACCGAACAAAGGATATATTTTGCACTCGAGGGATTGACCTGACCACGATCGGCATGCATCGAACCTTCGAGGATCACTTGGGACCCACCACAGCCTATGGGAGATATCTGCTACAGTTGGGAGAATCTCATGAGCTGGTAATTCTGAATGGCCTACCATGTTTCCCCTCCTCGCACTTCTTTACCTGCAGACCATTTGGAGGCGGGACAAGTGTGGTTGACTACGCCATAGCAAATCCAGATCTCCTCCCTTACATCAAAAATTTCTCGATCACCCCCATCCCTCTCACAGATCATGCACTTCTCTCACTCTCTCTGTAGTTTGACCCCCCGAATCCATCTCCTACTCTTCCCCGCAGCCCTCCCAGGACCACCTTCCAATTTGAGGAGGGTGAACCTGACCTCTTCTCCTCTATCCTCAAACAGACACTCCCATCGGAGTCCTAGTTCGCCTCTCCCAGCTCCGCCAAGGACAAATACTAGTGCCTCTCATATGCAATCTGGGAAGCTGCGCTCCAATCCTTCCCCCATTCTACCCATACAAAAGCCACCACCTACCGCAAATCGGGAAATTGCCCTATGAATAAATGGTATGACCAAGAATGCAAGTCTATGCATCATGATCTCCGACACGCATTCCGGAACTCCTTACCAACATACCCTAACCTCTGTTCATCCTATCGTCGCCTCCTTCGCCACAAGAAGCGCCTCTTCATTGCCCACAGGAGACAGGTTCTTTCTACTCTCCTCCTTCGCTCCCCTAAAGATTTCTGGGGGACCATCCTTTCCCGGCGCTCACCTACCCCAGTCGACCTTGATCCTGCCTCAATGTTCTCTCACACCTCCCAGCTGTATGACATTCTTGGGCAGCCTCTCATTCAAGTTACTTCTCCCCCCCCCCACCTCCTGCCACCTTTTCTCCGACAAAGATATCAAAGAGGCAATATGGACAATGAATAGCAGCAGGGCAGTAGAAGAAGAAGGCTTCCAAGCAGAATTCTTCAAGCATGGACTTCGCCCCCTAGTAAGATATCTGGTGGACCTTTTCAACCAAGTGGTTAGGTATGGATTTCTGGAGGGTTGGTCACATCACATTATCTACCCGATCCACGAGTCAGGGCCTACTTCCGACCCCAACGACTACAGGACAATCATGGTTGGGCACACATTCTCCAAGATATATGCTACAACACTCCACAGGACACGCTCCCATTTCCTTGAGCAGAGACAACTCAGGGCCAAGGGCCAAGCAGGATTCCGCCCAGACCACCAGACGATCGACCACATCCTTACTCTTCGTGCGGTGATCGAGGAGGCTAGGCATCGATCCGCTAAAGTGTATTGCTATTTTGCAGACTTCCGGAAGACCTTTGACTCAGTCCCGAGGGAAGATCTTTTCCAGAGACTAAGAGAGATTGGCATCTACTCGACTCTCCTGACAGCTATCATGCGCCTCTATGAGGTCGTCCTTGGCCGTCTCCGCACAGTGGGAGGAATGTCGGATTTCATCTGAAGCACCATTGGAGTCAAGCAAGGATGCCCCCTTTCTCCTACTTTATTCGGGATCTATATCGATGAGCTTGAGTCCTTCCTCCGGGAGCATATCCAAGAGACAGATGGGTGTCTTCTTCACCAAGTCCTGACTTCCACCCTCCTCTTTGCAGACAATATTGCCCTTATTGCCTCCTCCCAAGAAGGCCTTCAGAGACAACTGGATGCTCTCGCAGCTTTTTGTGACCGAAGGCATCTAACTGTGAACTTGGGTAAAACCAAAGTGATTATTTTCAATGGAGTCGAGAAAACCTCGGACTTCCACTTCCTATTTAAAGAAGAAGAGATCAATATTGTCAGCACTTATACATATTTGGGAGTTCAGTTTTCAGGGCCTCGCTTCAGCCTGCGGCCAGCCCTTCAGCCTCGAATCAACAAAGGGTATGGCTCCCTCGCCCTTCTAGAGAGGCAGTGTTTCCGGCACCATTTCCAGGACATCTCATCCAAAATGAGCATCGTGAACACTTTGATTCGTCCCACAGTACTTTACAGTTCACAGATTTGGGGTCCCTCTCTCTTAGAGTCAGATTGGGCTTCAACAGAGCGGATCTAGACCCTCCTTTTGTGCCGTTTAATTAGGTGCAAGCAGACAATTCCTCAGCATATCATTCTAGCAGAGTTTGGGGCTCAACCTTTCCCCCTAGAGGCGATATTCAGATTAGTGTCGCTCCTGCACAGGCTCCAAGGACTGGCAGACACGAGGAAGGGTCGAGATAGATACCCATATTTAGCATATTGCTCCTCGAAGAACATCGCCTGTATGTAGACAGGTCGATCCAAATGTTGCTACACCAATGTGACCAAGCTTCTGGAGGCTTCAGGAATCCAGATTGACCATCTCCCTCCCTTTCAGTACTCTTTGAATGCTCCAGGCCACCTTCTTCCCAATCAACAAGAGCTGAATAAAATCATTAAGGAGGATATTTATAAACAATACGTTCAGACTACATGGACCAATCCTCCCAATGGGTTGCGTTCAAAAATGGCCTTCTTCACGGAGCATTCCCTGGAGATCAGGGATGGTCTCATCATCAGACCCCAGTACACGTTCCAGCATTGGATGCATGCTCTTAGAATCCCCCTCGAGCAGCTCAGAGTTAGGTCTCATAGACTCCGGGTGGAGACAGATCACCACATCGATAGGGCAGATAGGATTTGCCAGCTCTGCCACTTACAAGAGATAGAGACAGAGACAAACTTCATCTTCAGATGCCCTGCTTACTACGAGATTCGAGGTTGTTTCCATTGTCTCTTCAGGTCTTCTCAATCTTTGTCCAGCTTCCTCAGATATGTTGATCCGAGATGCCTTGCACTTTATCTCCAGGAGGCCTTCAGATTTCGGGCCCGTTTTCTTCAGCCTCCCACCAGATCGGACACCACGCATAAGATCACGGACTTCTTTAGGGCGCTACCATCAGCGTGGGGCACCAAAAGAACCATTGACCGACCCACACAAACTGAGACCAAATCAATGCGATCCCAGGGGGGTGACCCACCAGAATGCACCAGCACTCCAGGATTGGATCCACCCCTGGGAGGTGCCCTAGAATCTCCAGGCGACAACAGCAACAGCCCAGTATGCCCACAAGACAGCAGACTTTGACAAGCTTCTCTCAGTTTTCTTCTCTCGACCTCGGATGTTAGGAGTAGGGACTGGACAGGAAACTCCCCTTTTCTCCTTCTCCTTCTCTGCTTCATCGCAGAGCTTTGTTTCGAAACCGAGAGCTTCTAGCTTCTACATTTACATTTACTTAGATTATAGATGTATTTTCTACTCTTTAAAAAGAAATGTTAAAGGGGACCGTTTGGTCCACCAGCTTGGCATGTTTTAATCATTGTACCCGACAGTCCCGTTGACCTATTATGGCCATTTGTTGGACATTAATAAAATTATCTTATCTTATCTTATCTTATCTCACACTAAAACCCAAGACAAGTGGAGAGAAATCAAGAGAGAAGTTGTGTGTAAAATGACTCTCAAGTCATCTCCTTTTATACTACAACGTTGAGCACATGAGGGGTTTATTTGGTTGTTGGCCAACCTTGAAGAATTGTCTTATAACACAAATAAATTCATAACTCCATGAATACTTATCGGAATCAGATGATCTTTAGATCAATCCTACACCTCTCGATGAGAGGGATCCAAGAAAAATATCAGTTGCCATAAATAAGATGACCCACATGGAGTTTGGCCCTAGTTGCCTATTTTAACACTCCCTCTCAACTAGGGAGAACTCCATCCGCTGATCCATATGTCCGACTGTACTATCTCTGCCATCAGTGCCCGACACTGCTCTGCTCTTCTCTGCTGGGCTCTGCTCAGTTCTGCTCTGCTGAACCATGAAGAAGAAGAATTGATCGAGAATGTCTCATACCATTCTCTACTAACCCGAAGTCAGTTTTATTGATCCCAGATCAATATCACAAGAGAGTCTCAAACCACTCATACTGATCCTAGATCAGTTGGAGGTCATCCTAGCATAGGGAGTACGATAGATACAACGATGCATCCATCGATAGTACTACTATGGTCCCTAACCCCATTTCCCTACTCATTGATCAGATGAGAGGTACTTCCCATGAGTCCCAAACTGCATGGGTAGGATGCCTCGACAGGGGAACTAATCATCCTGTCCCACAAGAGAACTAATCATCTTGGCTCACAAGAGAACGAACCATCCTGGCTCACAGGAGAACGAATCATCCTGTCCCAAAGTCGCCTCGAGGTATCACAGGGAAGGCTGAGTTATTCACCCTGTACACAGCACACTATTAGGGGAGGGTGAGTTGCCCTATGGTCGTGTGTTGCTCCAGTAAGTACCCCAAGCACCCCAAAGCTCCCAGAGCTCAATGCATGCAACATGCAGGACCCTTATACAAAGGTCTCTCAACGACTCCAAGTCGTTCAGGAAAGTCACAGATTTGACATTTCCCCAGGGCTTTGACAAAAAAATTTGCGACCTGTACATTAGTCTCAATGCGATGGAGCCTCCTCACTCATCAATTTACCATATCCTAGATAAGGTAGTATTTGATGTCTATCTGCTGGAGCAACCATCGAATATGAGATTCCTGAACAATCGAATCCCCCCTGGTTGTCACAGAGAATCACAATGGTATTCATCATGTGTACAAAGAGCTCACTGAAGAGCTTCTGCAACCAGGTAGCTTCACACGAGATCATACTCGTAGCTATGTATTCGGTCTCGGCAGTGCTTATAGCAACCGACTTCTGCGTCCTTCTCATCCATGATATCGAAGCAGAATCCAAAGAGAACCAGCACTGAGAAGTGCTCTAGTGATCCTCCACACTGCCTGCCCAGTCAGCATTCGAATAATCATGCAGTTTCATATTTTCAGCAATGTATCTCAATCCATGAGAGATTGTGCCACGAAGATATCTCAGCAGATTCTTGACACCAACCCAGTGAGGCTCAACCAAATATGAGCTCACCATGCTAACTGCAAAACAAATATCCAGAAGGATATTCACCAAGAACATCAATGCAAATGAGTTTGTGAAACTCAGAGGCATTTCCCCAATCTGGTCTGGCATCATCACCATATAACTTTTGAAAGTTAAGATCCTCGAGGTAGTCACAGGCTTGTAGTTTACCATTCCACATCCGAAATCCAACTCCCTCTTACTTCTGCAAGTGAGAGGGTCTACACCTATCAGAGATAGGTCGTTCTCAGAAGGTGTCGGTATGAGAGGTCTATTATCCGCAACCTTCAAACAATGGTTTCGATCGGCTTCACTCTTAGTGAATCTCAGCGTCATTTGACAACTATCAATCCTCTCATACTAAGCCCGGGGTGTTTTGCTTCAAGCAATAGAGGGCTTTATTCCGCCTGCACACATGAGATTCCCAATCATGAATCTCAAACCCCTCGTGTTGTTCCAAACCTATGGACCTGCTACATGAGGGGAATGGTCCCCTTGTAAGATTTTCCTTTGGTACATCTCAGACATGTACCCTCATGCTCTTCTTGAATTCAGGTATCCCTGTTACCATCTGACTCACATCGGGTAGGGCCCCATAATAGACCTCCGGTGTTATAGATGAGATGTGTCAACTGACATGGTCCCCAAGGGACCATCTTGCAACTTGGTACAAATTCCCAATCCTGAAGCCACAAGTAAAAGCATCTTTGAAAATTCTATTTTCAAACACGTACCTTTCAATCGATGAATGACACCTTGAAACCTTTGACTTCCATTGCCAAAATGGACACCAAGTCCTTCTTGCGATTAGGTACATAAAAGAGATTTTGTAAATGAATCAGGTTACCCTCGTTCAATTGAGGGGCAATATTTCCTACACCCTTTCTGGGATAGGTGGCATTGGCTCCAAGTATAATCCCACGATTGTTTCCATCTCTACCAAATTAGAAAGAGCACCCTTCTATCCGTTGAAGTGCTTTAGAGCACTACAATCAATAAGCCAGATTCCCAATGAATCTGAAGGAGAGGGCCAATACAAGATAATGCTTCTTTATCTTATCAGAAACAATAGTTGATTCTTCATACCTGGGATTCCTTGCTTTCTTTGAAGATTCGATCGTTACCTGCATTACCTGTCATTCCTCTGATCATGTCTCTGGAACGATTGTTATCATCATCAAGTGATGTGTCCCTACCATTTGGACACTCCTTCGCATAATGGTCGAACTTATTGCAACCAAGGCATCTGCCTTTCCTTTCACCCTTAGATCTGAACTTCCCATTGAAGTGATATTTAGGTAGGCCATCAGAAGCTTCTGCTGCGCCATTCTGATAATGTTCTCTGCTTCAATTTCACCCTCGGTGAATTTGAAGAGGGATGAGGAATCCACAGATCCTTTTGTCCTTTCCCAACTGTCTTTGGTGATTGCTCTTTCACTCTTGCTTGGGCTTTGTCTTCACCTCAGCTTCGATACCATGTTAATTTTAGGTATGTTCTATGCTTAGAGCAATTTATTTCAATTTTCACAGTTAGCTCAATATCTTTCCCAGATTAGCAATCACATCAACATTAAAGTAAACTGCAGATATAAAATAAACATAAATCGCAGAAGACAAGCCAAGACAAGAGGACACAAGATGTGGCGGTAGTCAGGGACAAACCCCAATGTGGAGAAACCCTTGATCAATTCTTCTTATATCTTCTTCAATAGTTCAGCAGAGAGAGAGAGAGATAGTACATTTACAATAGTAGTCAACACTTTGACTTATCTAGATAAGAGCATAGATCATCTCTAAGAAGATGATACATGAGATCAGTTGAAGACATGTTGCTTCAACTGATTCTCCAAGGTGACTCCTTCACCTATCATCATGCTACATCTCGTCATCATGCTGCACCTCACCGTGTTGCACCATGTTGCACCCATCATCACAATGCTGCATCTTATCATGCTTCATCAATCATGACAGTACCCATCATTGTACCATATCATGTACCATCATGTGCCATTGTTGCAACTTGTTTTGCCACCTTGTGCTTGTTGCACCTTGCTTACCATATTGTTGTCCCAATTGCTATTGCAACACTATGTTTTGCTGCTATCCCAATTGCTATTGCAGCACTATGTCTTGCTACTGTCCTAATTGCTATTGCAGCACCATGTCTTGTTGTTGTGCCAATTGCTATTGCAACACTATGTCTTGCTACTATCCCAATTGTTATTGCAGCACCATGTCTTGTTTGTCTTGTTGTTGTCCCATGCAGCACCATGTTTGTTGCTATCCCATTGAAGCATTGTTGTACCATGCTTGTTGTCCCAATTTGCATTGTTGTACCATGTTGTTGTCCCAATTCTGCAGCACCATGCTTGCTGTCCCAATTTGCATCGTTGTACAATGCTTGTTGTCCCAATTTGCATTGTTGTACCATGTTGTTGTCCCAATTTTGCAACACCGTGCTGCTTGTAGCTTTCGATCTCCTCAACGTGCCCAAACAGTCACTTAATTTCCAGTGTTTAGTTCCTCATCTACTCGGCCTTGCAGCCTGCCTTCTCGGCCCTAAATCCTTGGCTCTCCATACAACAATACGGTCACTTGAAGTGGCCTGCAGCTAGGGCAAGATAGACCAACGTTTAGGGCTTCTCCATAGGGCAGCATTAGGGCTTCTTCATAGGGAACGTTAGGGCTTCTTCATAGGGCAGTGTTAACTCTTCTCCATAGGGCAGCATTAGGGCTTCTCCATAGGGCAGCGTTAGGGCTTCTTCCACCTAGATTTCTCTCACACTAAAACCCAAGACAAGTGGAGAGAAATCAAGACAGAAGTTGTGTGTAAAATGACTCTCAAGTCATCTTTTATACTAAAACATTGAGCACATGAGAGGTTTATTTGGTTGTTGGCCGACCTTGACGAATTGTCTTATAACACAAATAGATTCATAACTCCATGAATACTTATCGGAATCAAATGATCTTTAGATCAATCCTACACTTCTGGATGAGAGGGATCCAAGAAAAATATCAGCTACCATAAATAAGATGACCCACATGGATTTTGGCCCTAGTTGCCAATTTTAAAAAGTTGGCCGAACAAAGGTGAACCAATTGCATCTTCCTCTTCCAATAGGTGAATCTCGAGTAATCTCTGAACATCTTTGGGGATCCATGGAGTGTTGTCTACTGTTGTAGAGGTCCATGCCTCTCAACGCACACCCTACATGTGCCAATGTAGCCCTCTGGGGGATTAGGACCACGTATAGGGAGACCAAACCCAAGATGGAGACCACCTGCAATCCCGCATAAGATCAAATGCGTCCCCTTGTCTTCCAACACAACAAGTCATCAAGGAAATCGAGTAAAAGAGCTTAAAACCATGGACAACAAGAGGGGACTTCAAAATGGCATGCCCTTCCATAATGGGCTTTGACATGTGCTAATGTTTCCAATCTCCAAATGGGGTTAACCAAGTATCCCATTACGTGGTTTCTAACTTTCTACTTCTAAAAGGAATAATATGTCCAAGGTACATCCTTTAAAAGGTGGTGGCACGTGATAAAAAGATGAATGAAGTAGGGAATGAAAAGGGGCAACCCTAGGTCACATGCTAGGATACAAGGGTAGCTAGTAAAAGGGAAGCCCACACTTGGGTATATAATTTATAAGAGGGAGCAATCATGGTACATGAGGTGCCCCGGCGTTGATTTTTCCACCCTTCTTTATATGTCTTTTTCCTTTTATGATTTTTCTTTAATTAATTGCTCGGGGCTCAAGGGGTAAGAGCTTAATGTGTGAGATGTAGTAGTGGATACCCCTTTTAAGTTAGGGCAGTTGATTGCCCACTAGGGGTTGAGACAATCATGGGTTCCTATAGGATAGAGGAGGCTCATCTAGGGTCTGTAGGAACCAGGGTGATGGCCATGATGATGGGGTAGAGCTCATGTATTGGATTTTGCCCACGTGGTAAATGTGTTTGTCCCAACCATCTTTTGCATTTTGTGGTACATTTCCTGTTGAATGTGCCCAATTATGCTTTTGCTTTTCTTTTAAGCTACATCAACCTTCGGGGCATCATTCCAGGACTGACCCAAGGTGTGGGCAAGGGGTAGGGAAAGCTAACCCTATGTGCACCCAGTGGAGGAATGTGGACCCAGGTGGGAGAAAAGACGAATGGGGTTATAATGATTGGAAAGGGGCCAATATATGTGGATGAGGGAGCAGGACCACACAAACAAAATCAGGGTTTCCCATGAAGTATCATCCCTAAATCCAAATGATCAGTAAAAGAGATCCCAAGAGACTAAAATCCAAGGTTAACATCGAAAAAGGGGTCTATGGGACAAGACCACATACCTAGCCCATTATTTCCGCTGAATCCCACCATTAATCCATGCCTGGAAGTGTCCATGATAAGCAAACTACAATACTCAATTACCAAATGACAAGGCATACCTTTAGGTTCGGGAGGCCCGCCTTCAAACATACGATCATGGCAGAGGAGTGAGGGACCACATGGTTGGCTCAGGTGGCGAAGAAGTGGCACAACGAGCTAGTTGGTGGCTGCAAGGGATTGTTGGTTGTCGGCTGAGGATCATCTTGGAGAAACATTTTCTCCTAATGATATCACCCACAAAATGGTGGGTAACAGATACCACTGTGATATCCTCTTAAAATATTTTATAAAATTTCGATAAATTTTCTCTTCACATTTTCTTTGGAAATTTCCATAAATAAATTCCACATAAAAATGCCACAGAGTATAAAATAAATCAACTAGGGACAAAGATATGCAGCAATAAGCTCAACTAGTTATTTTATCTATTTTAATAAGAAATTAAATGCTAACAATGGCCTCTACTAAATGCAAAAATCGATTTACTGTAAACTTGGTTGGTTGATGGTGATGCGAGTTGCTGCCAATATAATTCCTTGTCCTCGAAACTACTACAATTGGAACTTCCTTCGTTATGTGCTAATGGAGAATCTGAAATGATTCCCCCTTCAAATTAGCTAGGGTGGATCTTTCACCCCTGAAACTAGTTTTACCGTAATATCCCTAGGGAGGATAGTCTCACCTGCGAAGATCTACACTAGTGTTTACCAACTCTCATACAAACAGTGTTGAAAATATCATTATCGAAAAAATATCGGCAAGGTCCAGAAAACATCTTATCGGCAATATCAGCGAAAATATCGGCAAATATCGACAAGCATAAAAAATGCATATTATATTAATTTTTTTTAGATTTTTAAACATATAAAGCAATAACAACATGAAATAAACACATTGGCTAATAAATATGAAGAAAGCATTGATATATATGATGTAAAGTAAAGGAAGCACTGGAGGGCGAACATGGCGGAACTAGGGTTTAGTGCAGGCTAAAAAATCCTCGGTCGGCAGTCATGGCAGGGCAGATAACCGTGTACGGTGTTTTACCATGGGCGCACTGGGGTGGGTTTTCACCCTTCTTATAAAACGATGCAATTGTTAACGGGTTGCTTTGGCGGACAGCAGTTTGGAGACCCGAAGCTTTAGTCTTCCTGGCCACGGAGTCTGTCAACATTGTTTATTCCTGAGAGGTTTAAGGTTCATTTGCAGTTTTCCTTAGCTGTTTGCAGTTTTGGATGGTTAAGTTTTATTTGTTTTGCCCCTAAATGGTTTTGGTACCCCACCAACATACCCGCAGGCAGTTGTCAACTCGGTTTCTTGACAGTTATGGAGGGCAAAGATGTATTTTCCGCGGGTTCTTCGGAACATCTACTAATATGGCCTCAGACCAGGTCAAGAGTGGATGATTATTTATCATTTGAGCAGGAACTTGCTTCAGAGGTTGACGCCCTACCTTCACTCTCTCAGCAGCATATACCCTCTATCTCAATTGCTCCTGAAGCAACGGCCATCTAGGAATAAACAGGCCCTCAACCTCTCAAGGAACCCTTAGCGGAGGTTTTTTGCGGATGAGCAACAAACACACAGACCCTTGGACCGGGTTTAGGTTCGCATCCAGTGGGGTTTGAGTTGGAAAAACTCTTGGAAGGGTTTCCTCATGCACAAGATAGCACGGCGTCGATCCTTTCTGCTCAAGACTCGGGGAACCCTCCACAGGGCAACTTCACGGGAATAAGCATTTTCACAGGGTATTTCGACAATCTAAAGGCAAAAGGACCATTGGCTGGGAAGGACAAGGCTGCACTTGCGGAAGGTCTGGAGGATAGGGTGGAGGCAGACTTGAACAACAAACAAGCTGGGATTTCAAAAAGAAAAAAGCGCCTCTCTCTGAGCAGCAACGAAATCTTTTTAAAACTAGCCGAAGACACTTCGTTCAGTGAGGCAATGGACTTGGTAGAAAAGGTTCTGGTTGGGCGTGTTAGAGGCAGACATTACAGCGTGGAGCGGCTGCAGAAGTGGACGATGGAGGTCTGGGGACACCATCTGTCGGAACCCCCACGAGTACAAACCTCTGCGAGGGGTTGGTTTGCCCTGCGTTTCAAAAGCCTTGCCCATACCACTGGGTCCTCTCTATAATATGGCACATTGATCAAGCACCAGTCCTCCTTCAAAGGTGGACTCCGATGTTTGATCCTGAGACTGAAAAGGCAAGGGCTGGACCGGTTTGGGTACGTCTCCCGGGTCTTCCCTGCCACTTCTGGACTAAGCAAATATTTAGGCAGATTAGGGACGCCATGGGTTCATACCTTACTCATGATGAATCTTTTATTACGACAGGAAGAATGGCTTATGCCAGAATCTTAGTACACATGGACCTCTCGGGAGGGCTCGCGGAGTTTATCAACATTCAATGGAAGGATGCGGCAAGGAGGCAAATGTTGGACTATGAGGGGGTTCCTTTCAGATGTAGGCGTTGCCACAAGGTGGGGCACATTTTCAAAGATTGCCCTCTGAACAAGTGGAATAGCAGGAAGGCAGCGAGGAATTTTCCCCAGGTATTACAAGAACAGGTTGCTCTGTCACATGGAGACCCAGCTAGAGAGGAATTGCCTTGTGCCTCTGAGGATTTTCATAGGATTTCTTCTCCACACTCTGGGGGAACAGGCACATTATCGAGCCCTGGTTTGCGATCTGTGGAACTTGCTCAGAACACTCCGAGGAAGCATGGTCAACCGCCTCACCGTCCCCCTCCGTCAGTTCTTGGCCTTGTTGCGGCGGCCTCGAGAGATTCCAATACATCGGGTATGAATTCCTTTCACTTACCCACCACACAATGCTTTTCTGATATTCATAATTCAGTATCTGAACAGTTATTGGGTTCGGGTACTGATATCCCTATGGAGTCCCCTATTCCTAGTTTTTGTGCCATCGCTCTCCCCCCTCACCTCCTTTCACCCCACCCCCCGCGCTAATTTTGCACCCCTCCTCCACAGCCCTCGGCTTCCTTGATATTCATAATTCAGTATCTGAACAGTTATTGGGTTCGGGTACTGATATCCCTATGGAGTCCCCTATTCCTAGTTTTTGTGCCATCGCTCTCCCCCCTCACCTCCTTTCACCCCACCCCCCGCGCTAATTTTGCACCCCTCCTCCACAGCCCTCGGCTTCCTTGACTGCGGCCTTGGTCCCAAGGTACAATACCTGGTCTCGATCGAGGCA
Source organism: Pinus taeda (assembly GCA_000404065.3). NCBI lineage: Eukaryota > Viridiplantae > Streptophyta > Pinopsida > Pinales > Pinaceae > Pinus > Pinus taeda. The sequence goes on along the minus strand of APFE031688126.1, from coordinate 186,904 downwards.
TTCGACTCAGGACCAGGTTGGACTGGATATTATCCTCCACCCCTGCAAAATCCCCCTGAGGCCATCCTTCTGATCTCAAAATCGCACAAGCACAAGTTGATGTAGAGATTGCTTTGGGCAAGAAATCTACTATCACTGGGGTTCTTAGAGCAAGAACAACCCCATCCAAACCCCCTCCATGAGGATACTATCCTACAATTGCAGAGGGCTTGCTAGACCCGACAAAAAACTAGCACTCCGACGGTTACTCTCTGTCGACTCCTTGGATGTCATATTCCTCCAGGAGACCTTGGGTCAATCTAGTGATATAGCTCGAACCCTGGAACACTATCTGCCGGGTTGGAGATTTTCAGGAATGGATGCACACAGCCGCTCTGGAGGTCTTGCTTTGGGATTAAATACTCGAACTATCAAAGAAATCAGTTGTTGGGGAGGACAAGGTTTTATTGGGGCTAATGTTCACTCTGCTGAGTTGGGGACCCCCTTTAGAGTTATCAATATTTATGGGCCTTGCCTGAATCGCCCTGTATTCTGGGATCGCCTTCTTTATTCAGAACTATTTTCAGTTGATAACCTGATAGTTGGTGGGGATCTAAATTTTTCAATAGGTCATGCTGAATCTTGGGGTCAACAAGCACAAAGGGACTCACTCTCAGACTACTTCTCGTCCATTTTGGAACTTCACCATCTGATAGACATTCGTGCTACTAAATTACAGGCCATTTGGAGGAATAATAGGGTGGGAGATAATGGATTTGCAAGGAGGCTGGACAGATTTCTTGTCAAGGAGTAGGTTATGGATATGGGACTCAATATAAGGCAATGGGTTGGGACAGGAGGGCTCTCAAATCACTTGCCTATTTATATGGAAATGGGACGCGGTAGAGACAGGCTGAAGGGTCCTTTCAAATTCAGTTCTACCTGGCTCAAGGATGCATCATATATCAGCATGGTTACAAATTTCTGGAAATCAAACCCTCCAGGGTTGGAGGTACAGCTTCGGTTGGTTTTATTTGTAACCTAACTGAACTAAAGAAGATGTCTAAAATCTGGGCCCATCAAAAAAGACTACAGGATAATCAATCGTTGAGACTGATTGAGAATGAACTGGAGGTATTTGAAAAAAAGCTGGGAGGGCTATAAAGATCAAAGGAGCACAAGAATAACATCACATCCCTCTACTCAGGCCGTGGTAAGATTCTCAAAGAAAGGGAAGACAAATGGAGATTGAGGAGCAGGGCCATCTGGATACAGGAGGGAGATGCAAATACAAAAAAAATTCATAAATTTGCCAATGGGAGGAAAGCTATCAACACTATTTGGCAAATGCAAGATGAACAGGGAAGGACAGCAAACACTTTCCCTCAGCTCACCTCACTAGCAAGCTCATACTTTAAGAATGCCTATAGTGACCCTAGGGAGATTAATTTAGCAGAAATTATTTGGGTTTCTCAACTGTTCCCTAGATATGTGGAGCAAGATGACGAGGAGGAATTTATAGAGGGGGTCACTTTGGGGGAGCTGGAGGACACTTTGAAATGGTTCAGCAAGGATAAAAGCCCTGGACCTGATGGTTGGTCCATTGATTTGGCATTTTTTGAGTTAATTAGACTGGATCTCCTCAGAGTTGTGGAGGAGTCTAGGGTTTCGGGACGTTTAGTTGCGGCCATTACATCCACTTTCATTGCACTGATCTCGAAGGCAAACAATCCGTCCACTTTTGATGAATTCCGCCCCATTTCGCTCTATAACTGTTTGTACAAGATAATTGCCAAAATTATAGCAAACAGATTGAAGCCTATCTTATCAAAGCACACCCTACCTGAACAATTTGCTCTCCTGAAGGATAGACAAATTCATGAGGCGATTGGGACTGCTCAGGAAGTATTACACTCTCTCCACAGCAAGAAAGGCAAAGGTATGGTTATGAAGGTGGATTTATCTAAAGCCTTTGACAGGGTGAATTGGTTATACCTGAGAATGCTTCTTACCCACCTTGGTTTCCCTTTTATGTTCATTAAATGGATTATGGGATGCATCACTAACATTCCCTTCAATGTATTGGTCAATGGGAGTGCATCCCCTTTCTTCTCCTCGGCTCGTGGATTGCATCAGGGGTGTGTCCTCTCTCCCCACTGCTTTTCCTCCTGATTATGGAAGGACTAGGTCAGATAATAACGGAAGAGCATAGAAGAGGTAGACACACTGGTATTAAGATTACAGATGAATGCACGCTTACACACCTTTTCGTGGATGACGTGTTGATATTTCTCAATGGAAGCGTGGGGGTTATAACATCGATCAGAGATATATTTTCCTTATTTCAAAAGGCCACATGGATGATCATTAATGAAGGAAAATCTACATTGACGGTTGCAGCCTGTTCACAGCACGAAATTCATTATGCCCTCCACAAATTTAACTTTTCATTGATTGCTCTGGAGGAGGGGCTGAAATATTTGGGACACAAATTGAAGCCAATAGGATACAAGATTGCAGATTGGACTTGGCTCATTGTTAAGCTGGAAAAAAGGCTAAGCATATGGTACCTTAGATTCTTATCCCGTGCAGGCCATTTAAAACTCATCAAGAGTGTTCTGGAAGCGACCCTGATTTATTGGATGTCTCTGGCCTGGATTCCTCGAGGCATTCTGTCGAGGATACAAAATCTTTGTTGCAGATTCTTATGGAGGGGTAATCAACCGGGAAGAATATATGCATGGGCAAAATGGGATGCCCTCACACTTCCAAAAAAATGGGGTGGTTGGGGACTCAAAAAGCTTGATGATTTTTCCTCAACCCTAGCAACAAAGCTTGGATGGCATTTGGTAGCTTCGAACAGTCTATGGACAAGGGTGGCCTACTCGAAATATATTGCCCCTACTCATGTACTAAAATGGATTAAAAGACCGGCTAGACTCTATGCCGGTATTTCGATTATTTGGAAGGCTGTCCTGAAAGCTTTGGATCCCATCCGCGCTGGCATCACCTGGAGAATACATTCGGGGAACGGAGTTCGCATTGGTATAGACCCGTGGATTAGCTGTGGGAATATGCACAGATTACCTCCAGATCTCTTATTGCACTTAAGGGAGCAACAAGTTACTCACCTTGCTCACATTGCTAATGAGATCAACACCACATTTCTACAGCAGACATGGAAAACAGATCTTCAACTTAAAATTCCTCCACCACGGCAGCAGTACTGGAGGAACTATATACAAGCCCTCCTAGAGGCCCATATCCGATTAACAGAAGGTGATGACGAGATCATCTGGACACTGGCGAAATCTGGGAGATACACACCAAAGGAGGGATACAATGTGCTGGCGGATCCGAGAAAGCCCCTCATTCTTCACAAGTGGTGGAAACACCTCTGGAAACTCAAGGCGCCTCCAAGATCCAGATTATTATTGTGGTGCATTCTGAGAAATAAAATCCCAACGGGGGATAACCTGATGAAGCGATCTTTCTTTGGCCCACACTGGTGTCCTTTTTGCAATAAGGATGGTGAATCTACTTCCCACATTTTCTTGAACTGCCAAGTCATTCGCCATTTATGGAATCTTGTATCATCCGCTATACCCTCAAATTGTAACTGGCAATCGGGCACACTGGTCAATACCTTGAACATTTGGTTTTCCTCCGTCACTCCCCACAAATTGAGAAACCTCCCCTTGTTGTTTTGTTGGGCTGTCTGGATTGCTTGTAATCAGCGTATATTTCAAAATTTCCCTCCTAGGTGGACTATCATTGCTGCCTTGATCAAAGCGAATTATGACCTCATCCCTGATGACCCACCCTTCACTAGAACCCGAATCATCTCACAAGAGTTGATTGATCCCAATCGACCCTAGGCATATTTTGATGGGGTTGCACAAGATGAAGGATGTTGGGGGGGGGCGGGGGGTGGTGCTATCCTGCACCTATCTGAGAGGCACTCTTACAGTCTTTCCATGGGATTGAGAGGGGGCACAAACAACTTTGTTGAACTTTCAGCAACCTTTTATATCATCCATTTTTCATTGGAGAAGAACTGCCATGCTCTTCAACTGTTCGGTGACTCTAAGATTGTTTGTGATTGGTTGAATGAGCATTCTTATTGCTAGTCTTTTTCATTGAGACACATACTAGATGAAGCATTAAGATTGATCTCCAATTTTGATTTCTTTTCATGTAATCATATTTACAGGGAGCGGAACACAGAGGCTGACCGTCTTTCCAAAGAAGGCGCGATCTGGGAACCGGGCATCCGGCTGATCAATGTACAGATCGATGGAGAAAGCTACCAGTACTATCACAGACCCTTCATGGACATTTTGGCTTAATTTTTGGACAGTGTTTTCAGATTATTGTACATATATATATTGTTGTTTATGAACTGTCATGCGGCCATTATGATTGGCTTTGCACATAATTTTGGTATTATCTCCCTACATGGACCAAGATAATATTTACATTGTTGTTTCGTTTGTAATATTTTTGGACTCCTCCCTGACTCTGTTTGGGCTACTACCTTGTGTGTCATGGGTAGTAGGATTTGATATTTCTTTGGATCTATTTTATATCAATAGAAATATCGGCATATGCATATGCATCTACAAAATGTAACTTCTTACCCACTAATGAAATTACGAATTGTTCCATGGGAGAAAAAAATATATGATGTAAAGTAAAAATGATACATCAAAGGCGATACCAAATACTGTTGATCCCCGATAATTGTCCCATCAAGGACTCAAATGTGGAGAACCAATACAAAATAACATCACATATATAAAAGTATCTCATCATCATGAGTTATATGTAGCAAAACAAATAGAACTAGTAGCTATCTATTTGGAATCAGTGCCCTCTCCCCTTTTTACGGGAAAACATGATGGGTCGTTTGTCAGACCTGCCCCTAGCAGTGGAAGGCCCTGCCCCTGCACCTAATCTCAAATAATGAGTGCTCGATATGGAGTTGTTCTCTCCTATATCTATAGTAGATGGTGTTGATGTTGATGCTCCCATAGTCTCCTCCTCCTCTTCTTGTTGCCCCTGTTCTAATGGATCCTCTGGCTCTAACCATGAAGGTGACTCCTCTAAGATGGGCACCTCACACTCCACCCGCCACTGAGACAATACATCAATATTGTCTAAGTAAATGGCATCTAGATCCATTGGTGCTTCTATTTGTTTCACTCGAAGTTGGATATTGTAATGCACATACACTAAATCATTGAGGTATGAGAACTCCAACCTATAAGACTGTCAAAAAAAACTAATGAGTCTTGACTCTTTACGCTTGAGGGTCATAAATTTAAAATTTAAAATTACAATAGATGTAATTGCTCAACTAAAGGTTGAAGCTCAAAATTATACCTGTTGCGCTTTTTTGTGTATTGTCTCAAATACACTCCAATTGCGCTCACACCCTGAAGAGCTAAATGTTTGACTCAGGATTCTTATGGCGCAAATTTGGTGCCCTTGCACCATAGCTTCGCCACCAAATATCTACAACAAAATAAAGAAATAAAATGTCAAAAACTTAAAACATAATTAAACTTTCTAATAAAAGTTACATAATTGAATTTTTAAAATCTAGAATTATAAATAAGTAAATTCTAATGAGTGATGACTTGTCACTTACGTTGCATGAAGAGAGTCCTTTCCCTTTTATAACATAATCAAAGCCAAATAGGCAAACATAATCCCGATAAAACTATATCTCGTGATTGATTTTGCAATGAAGCTCAGGATCAGGTACCATCCTCTGAACACAGGAATGGAGCCCTTCCATCAGCTCGCCATCAAAATCAAAGGCGCATTTGTATGAAAATGCAGGGTTGAGGAAGAGTGTTGTTGCATGAGTGGGTCGATGAAGCATCCCTATCCATCGCCTATCAATCACATCCCATAACATCATATGTCTATCAAGCCCAGCAAAACCCTTGTATACATAATAAGAACGAAGGGCTTCCTTGGCCCTATCCATGGCCTCATACAAATAAGCAATCGCAGGCTTGTCCCCATCTACCAATCTCAGAACCTTTATTATAGGTTCACTAACTGAGCACACTTCTTCTACTCCCTACCAAAATGTGTCAGTTTACACCATTTTTGCAATAGCTCTCCCATCCTATCTCCTGCTATGTCTACAATCACAGCACTCATCATAAACAAGCATTTGCTTCAACTCAAACTGGCATCAAAGTAAAGACTAAAGAGTAATAAAGTTGGTGGCAAAACGTGTGATTGCAGGATGCCGCAACTCCTTATTTCTAGTGTATCTCCTCATGAGGCTAAGAACAAAAGCATGGTTATAAATAAACTTAGGGACGCACCTAGCCATATCAATCACCTCCTTGATGAAGGAGAGTTTCCCCATATCCTCAAGTAGCAAATTGATACAATGTGTTGCACACGGAATCCAGAACAATGTGCAGTGCCTCTGCATAAGCATCCTGTCGGCAAACACATAATTAGCTGCATTATCTGTTATGACTTGCACCACATTCTGCAAACCAATCTCCCAGATGAACCCATCTAACAATTCACATATCATTGCAGCATCTTTTACATGTGTTGATACATCCACTGATTTAATAAACATGGAACTTTAGGACAATGTACCAAGAAATTTAGAAGGGCCCTACCCTTCCTATTTGTCCAACCATCAAACATCCTCGTGCATCCAAACACTTCCCATGTCTGTTTAAACTCCACCAATCTAGAGTTGATGTCCTGCTTTTCTGCTTGAAGGATTGGCCCCCGCAACTCCTCATATGTAGCACTTTTGTACCATGGGCCCACAACAGCAATAGCATCACACATTGGTTGCCAAAATGGATTGGTTTTGGTGATGTTGAGAGGTAAGTCGCTCCAGAAAAGACAACTCCCCATAACTCCATCTACTTCTTGCTTCTCACTTTTTTTAAGAATTGATTTTATGGAAGGTTGTGCTCCATGTCCTGTTCTTGGAACAAAAAATGATGACCTCCCACTCCTAGTAACATTAGCACTAGCAGTAGCAGGTGACACTGTGGAGCCCCTCCCACTACCCTTAGCCTCAAAATCAGAAGGAGATATCCCGAAAGATCTACCTGCACATTCAGCCTTGTTTCTTTCTACCTCTTCCTTCTTTTTGTCTTTTTCATCAATTGCTTCAAGAGATTTTTGTATAAGTTCCACACTAGAAACTATACAAAGCCCAACATCATGTCCAGGGAGTCTAGAGAGATGGTATTTCAATCGCATAACCCCTCCAATCATCCTGGTTCCACACAATTTGTATGATAGATATGCTCGATTTGTCCCACCATCAGGCTCCCATACACCCAAAATGGGTCCAAGGCTTTTGGCATAATTGTAGTGAGCTAATTCAAACCTAGGGCACCGAAAAAACAAAAAATTGGGATTAATGATTAAGTTTAAAGATCCAATGTGGAAAAAGTTGAAGTCAAGATTAATTCGGCAAGGGTCCAAAAGTTGAAAAACTTGTCAAAGTCGGGAGTTTTTTGAAAAAGTCGACAAAATTAAAAAAACACAAAATTATTCATTTATTTTTTATTTTTTTTAACATCTAGAGTATCCACAACATCAAATAAATGCATTTCCACATAAACATGTAAAAAAAGTTAATATATAATATGTATATGAAGTCTAGTGCTACATTACATATCAAAATAGTGAATCAACACCTGAATTTTGAGTCCTGTCTAAGTCTCAACTCTCAAGAGTCAAAATATCAACAAAAAATATAATAAATGTATATCATGAGTCATCTAAAAATCATCAAGTAATCAGTCACTGAGATCCTTTTCCTCTTTTAGGGGAATAGGGAACGGCTTTGCCTTTTCCTCTAGAGGAAGAAGGCCCTGCCCCTGGGGATACAAATGGACTCAATCGTCCTCTAGAAGCCGATGGAAGAGGTGGCCTCTGTCCTATGTTGCTGCTACCCATCCTAGATGGTGTCACCTCCTCCTCATCATCCTCAACCAGCTCTGCCTCCTGACCCTGATGTTGCTCCTCCTCCTCTACCTCTGGCTCTCCCTCCCTGGCAACTGCTACATCCTCTAGATCCACACCTAACCAATCCGGGATCGAGTCCATGGTCTGCCTCTCAATCTCGACTCTCCATGCAAAGGTGGTATTAATATTGTCCAATGAGATGGCTTCCACATCAGTAGGTGTCAAAAGCTATCTCACCCACAATCGAAGATTTTAGTAGACATAGACCATGTCATCGAGGCATTGGGACTCCAATCTGTATTAGGGTCATAGATTATTAATTAGAATTAGAAAATTTAAATATTAAAAATAATCAAATGAATTCAAAAAATTTAATTTGAAATTTTTTTACCTTTGAGCTTTTTTTGTGTATTTTGTCAAATACACTCCAGTTGCTCTCACACCCAGAGGAACTGCATGTTTCGCTGAGCACTCGAATGGAAAGCTTTTGGAGATGGGGTACTCTAGCACCATAGCTTGTCCACCAAGCATCTACAAGTTAAAAGAAAAATAAGAAACATAGAAAAAAACATTTAAATTCTAAACTTGAAAGTTTGAAACAAACTGAAGCTTACCTGGCATTTTGGTCGTCCTATTCTTAATAACCATGGTAAAACCAAATGTGCCACCTCCCATCCTATAGACCTCCATTTCTTCAGAAATATCTTCACGTTCTTGCTCAGATGATACCATCCTCTCGACACAAGTGAAGAATCCATCCATCGCCTCGACATCAAATCTGAAACCACAGGCGTAAGAAAATGCAGGGTTGAGGTAGATACCTGCAGCATGAATGGAGCGATGGAAGGTATTGTTCCATCACTCATCAATCACTCTCCATATGACCTGTTGTTTCTCTAACCCCTCGTCTCCCTTATCTTCATAATAAGCACGAATGGCTTCTTTGGCCCTATCCATGGCCTCATACAAGTAGCCCATTGCGAGCTTGTCTCCATCAACCAACCGAAGAACCCTTACCAAAAGTTCTGAAATGGCACACACCTCCTCTACTCTTGCCCAAAAGCTCTGATCATATGAAACTAGTCTGCATATACCCTCTCCCTCTAGTTTGCGGCTAATAGATAAAGAACGCCAATCCACTGAAAGAAACATGCTCTTCACATCCCACATAGAATTCAACAGAGACTAAAGAGATATGAAAGTAGTGGCAAATCGTGAAATGGCAAGACACGCCAACTCTTTGTTTTTGTTGTATTTTCTCATCAAGCTAAGCATAGATGCATGATTATATATAAATTTTGTTATGCTCCTGGATGATTCAGCAGTATCCCTCACAATAGGAATCTTACCTATATCCTACAACATCAAGTCAATGCAATGAGCAGCACAAGGTGTCCAAAACAAGTTAAGATACCTCTCCATAAGCAACTTGCCAGCTGCAACATAATTTGCAGCGTTGTCCATTATGACTTGGACAACATTGCTTGGGCCTACTTCCTGAATGAAGATGTCCAACAACTCACATAATGTACGTGCATCTTTAATGTGTGCAGATGCATCAACAGATTTCATAAACATTGTCCCCTTGGGACAACTAACCAAGAAGTTACGAAGGGTTCTACCCTTCTGGTCAGTCCAACCATCTGACATGATTGTGCATCCAGTTTGTTCCCATGATGCCCTAAACTCCTCCAATCTAGAAGTGCAATCCGTCTTTTCATCTTGAAAAAGAGGCCCTCTCAATTCTACAAAGGTGGGGGCTTGTACCCCGGGCCAACGCCAGCAACAGCATCAAACATACACTGGTAGAATGGGTTTGTCTTGGAAATGTTGAAAAGAACATCACTCCATAGAAGACACTTACTGACCAACCTGTCAGCTTCTGCCTTTTCCTTTTTTTTAATTGCTGATGTGATGCCAGGTTGTGCACCAGTTGTGGTTCTAGGAACAAAAAAAAGAAGAGATAGATGAGGGGTTGGGACCTATGGGTGAGAAAGGTGATGTTGAAGAAGCACTGCCACTCTCAATTCCCCCCACTCTTGAGGCCCCTACAAGTTGGATTTTTAGTCCTGCCCTGGTGTCTTTTCCGTCCTCGTTATCCATCAATGATTGAATGGCCCGTCAGATGATTTCTGAAGTTGTATTTGGGCAAAGGTCAACATTTTGCCCCGGAATTTGCCCCAAATGGAATTTAATCTACTGATACCTCCTAACATATGCTTGCCACACAACTTGCAAGCCAAATACATTCTATTGATCCCCACAGATACGTGTATAGTATCATGTTCACCATATTCCCATATAGCGTCCAAAAGCCTTGGCATTTTGTTTTAAACTTTGAACTCAAATTTAAACCTGGGCACAAAAAAAATTGAAACAAATTAAAAATTTTCCATCACATAAAAAGCAAACACAAATGCAATAGTTGATTTTAGATTTTAAATGCCTCTTCTCAGTCACTTGAAAACACCCAGATTCAGTAAAAAGGGTTTGAAATTTGAATTTTTGTCATTTTAATCTTGAAAGTTGAAGTTTTGCTTCAATCTAGAATCTAGATTCTAGGCAAAAATAAGACAAACAAACTAATAGAATTTTAGAGAAGTATAGAAAGATTTAAGAAATCATTTGTAAAAAAAAACTATGAGAGAAATTAAAATACATACCTAGCATTGGGTAGCAGCAATTTGGCACTTTGAAGTTTGAATCTCCCACGATGAGCAGTGGAAAAATCTCCAAATCTCCACCTCAAAACTCACAAATATTCTCCTCTAAGGCAATGGCAAACCCCTATGAATCTCCACAACGCCGAATGGGAGGCCATTTTCACCTTTGCGGCCTCTTTATCCGTGGCCTGGGAAGGGAGGCCGACTTTTTGGGTCGACTCCTGATTAAATCGGGAGTACAACGAAAAAATCGCGATTTTTTCCTTTGTGAAAAAGTTGCCAAAAAGTCGGGGGATTAAATCGTTTAGTTCAAAAAATCGCGTTTTTAGGATTAAATCGCGATTTTTTGCAGACTTTTTCCACACTGGAACTTTAAACACCCATACACAACCAACCAAACTAAAAAAAAAAAAAGAGAAAGAAAGAAAAAAAAGTAATAACCACCTCATTTTAAAAAATATTTTTTTTCTACATTATTTGCAATGTGAATTCGATGAAAAATGGCAATAAGGGAGTACATAAGAAAGTTAAAACCAACAAAAAATAAATAAATAAAAAATAAATAAAATAAAAATTAAAATAAAATTAAAAAAAAAAAAAAAAAAAAAAAAAAAAAAAAAAAAAAAAAAAATTAAAATAAATAAAATAAATAATAAAAATAAAAATAAAATGGAGTTTGTTGTCCAAATATGGAGAAAACCATTGAATTGGCTCATGGGCATGAAATCCATAGCAAATGGAAAAAACAAAACAAAATGTTGGTAGGCAAAGAGGCAAACAAGCATAACCCTAAATCTATGAAAAAAATCATTAACATTGGGGTTTTTAAGAACATACCTATTAATGGAAGAAATGAAGTTTGTCTCACTATTCTTCAATCTTTGATCCACAAAAAATTCTTAGTTGGTAGTGATATTGGTTGTTTGATCCTCAATCCCTCCTTCACAACCACCACAAAGCTCTTCCCCTTCCTTCTCCAACACTCCGAAATTGAAATGAGGAAAAAAAATGAGAAATTTCCCTTTTCTAGCTGCGGCCCAGCCTGCGCGACGATATTTTCTATCGTCGCATGATATTTTGTTGAGATATCAACGATTTCTCGGAAATATCACAATATTTTCGAGAGGAAATATCGCGATATTTTCGACAATCGCCGATATCTCCGCGATATTATCATCACTGCATACAAATGCTTTGAAAGCCATAGAAAAAATTCAACAAATCATTCACACCATCCCCTATGAGCTCATGCTTCTCTTTTTATTATGATGGATTATCAGAATACCATGAACAATACCATGGGTCGTCCGAATACCATGGACCACTTTTCTTTTATTAAATAAATTGACATTTTAATATTCTCTTTCTTTTCAGTTTTAATTAATTAATTCTCTTGTAGCCCATCATTAATTTTAATTTGTAGCCCAGACTACTGAGATGGTCTCCTTCCCCAATGTCCGGTAAAAGGGACATTACATTTATTGGATGGATGATGCATGTATCAAGCATGTCAACATGACATTTGTTTCATGATCCTTGTTAAACTGACCCTTCTCGACTCAAACCCTAGGGTAAATATCTTAACTTGTCCCTGTTCTTTTGAATCTCAAGTCTACTCTAAAAGTTACCCTAAGTTTCCATGTTCATAGACTCCTATTGAGTAGACACTAGCTCCCTCTCTTGTTACAATCCATAAAACCATAATTCATTTTTTTTATTTCGTTCTAGGGTAAAATAGGGTTTATTTACAGCGAAATAATACATTTCCAGCAATAATTGACTTGAACACTGATTTCATAGGGTTAGAAATTGATTAGATAAGTAAAAGTTACATTTTATGTGCAATTTCCAGCAATTAATTAGGGTTGACGTCTAGGGTTTAAGTGTTGTTACATGTCGTTTTATCCATAGAAGATTGTTGTAATTTATTATCTTATTTATTGAAAACTTTAGTTTTCTTTTTACATTTTATTATCATAGTTTATGGGGCTAAATTTGTCGATGTTATAAACAATTGCACTTACTGCTGCAAATTCTGATTTAAAGAACTAATTTATGACAGCCAAGTGCAATTTCTTGATTGTGTGTGTTTGGGAACCTATTTGAGTTTCTATTGGTTGACCTAAGCCTTTAGATTGACCCATAGGAACCTTTGAACTCAAATCATGAAGTTGCTCTCTAATCCACCCTAAACCCTAATTCATATTCTTGTCCTTGAGTGGAAATCATTGTAGAACCCTTAGGGGGCACTCAGCTTAAGGTAATTGGGTTATCTGATCCCTGAGATTAACTAGGGAAGGCTCCCTTGTGTTGGATTGTATCCATCACTAAACCTTGGGGAGTTGTTGCTGAGGTCACAGTGGTGACACTCCCATTGTGGCACTCGATCTAGGTTGCCCAATGAGGCTTTGCTCTAGGGTGCTAGATTTTGCTGTAAAAGTACCGATTGGAGGGAATATGATACCTCCTGAAATTGCTATGCAATGAAATTTCTTAATCTACAACTTCCAAATTTTCATTCACATGGAATCAATTTCTGTGAAAATAGCTTCTGTGACCAAACTCCTCAAGCAAAAGCAACTAAAGGTAAGTTCATTTTAATGACATGCAGTGCAAAAGCAGAGCTGTATTACTGAAAAATATCAATACAGTTCCCCAATTGAACTATGCATTGCCATATCCTTTTCAATAAAAATTCATTTACACAGAAAAACTGGTTGGATTTTCCAACCTACCAGCTCCACTAAGAAAGACAAACAGAAACTGCGCCATTAGTGTGTTCATATTTGCCACAAGTAGGCAGAAAGGAGACACTGCAGCAACTGGAGATCCTCCAAATGTTGTTGAAAGAGACAATCTGCTTTCAAAACCAAAAAAATAAATATCCAATTAGCTACATGGAAAATATACTAATGCATTTAAGAAGATAAATTGAAGTAACGTAGATAATTTAGCATGAAAATATAAAACCACTTATGTAAACACCACAGACAAACAGGCAGGAAAATAAAAAACTGCACTACTAAAAAAAGAGCAAATTTATATCATGAACTTGAATTGTTATTTAGAAATTTCCATGAACTTTCACCTCCGTTGAATTTTCACACTTATGGTACAGACCAGAGTTACATATAGCTCCATATTACAAAAATTATTGTGATTCACAGATCAATTGGCATCAAGAACTGATGAAGCAAAGCCAGCAAAAATATTGAAACAGTCAACCAAGCAGGCTACTTAGAATTTCAAATAATAGCCTTTAAAAAGCATGGAATTAAAAATGTATGAGAGCTATGATTCCTACTGGAATATATGATGAGATCTGATAGTTCAACAAAAGAATAAAACAAAAGATAGAAATTTTGAACTTTGGAAATGCATTTGACTTGCTTTACCCATTGTCCTGTCATACATGAGCCATAGTCTTTCCGGTCATTTTTAAAAAGTTTCCAAGATAACAGCACAACACCTCAACAACTCTTATATCACCAGCTTCATCTTGACCTTGAACACTGGGAGTAGGCAATAATGGCCTAGCATTTCTTCCATTACTACATCTTGGGCTTCCATCTTGAATGTTGATTTTCAGAAGCATCCAAAGCTAAAAAGTTTTGCTTCTTTAAAGCACATTTCAAGTTTACATCTCCTTTATCTTTCCTTTTTATCCTTTTACTTTTTAACATTACCATTAATTGTTTTAGGATGTTTGAGAGTGGTTCCAACTTCCAACCTCATCAGACTTCATATGGAAAAAATAAAATTTCATATCCCATGCAAAATTCAGCAGACTTAAAAGTTTTCAGGATTTCGGGATTAATGGGATTGTGGCATTTCATTGAATTCTGTCACGTATGAGGGTTGTGATTGGCATTTAATCAAGAGCACCAGGCCCTATATGTACCCTAGTGTTGGTGACATTGATTGTTGAACTCCTTTGTAATGACCTTAGCAACAATGTACCCTTCACTCAAACCAAAATCATTGATCAAGCATGTTAAGTTTTTTCTACAATATTTGAAGGCTTGGATTAGTCAACTTGATCAAAATTGCTTGGTGTCGATTCATGTCCCTAGAGCATCGAGGTTGAAACAAAGGCTAGACAAAAGGAGAAAAATGAAGGATAATACTAGTGATGAGGATCCTGATATAAGCGATGGTAAAACATTGTTTCTCAAGGAGTGGCAAAACATGCATGGCGGTGCTACCCCACAACTACAACATTTGACAACATGTGTGCTTTCACAATTGGTGAATACTTATTCTGTAGAGAGGTGTTTAGCAACTAGCTCAGTTTATTGTTTTGGACCTTTTGGTTTTCATATTCAATGTGTACATAGCCTATTTTGTAAACATAACTATTTGGTCAAGTTATTGTTGACAATTGCTAGATAACCTATTTCATTCCATTAGTTAATTATCTACCTTCTATTATATGACTTTAAAATCTATGTGTTTGTTTGTGACTGATAGAATCTAGATTCTATTAGTTTTTGGTAGCATCTGATGTGCTCTAGCCATGAAAATTGGTGGAGAGGCTAAGGCACATGGTTCTAAAAAACCCTGAAACCGTTTGGTCAAATTCCACCCGGATTGTATTTTATTAAAATAATTAATATTTTTAATGGGGTTCCTAAGTCTAAACTTAGGAAAATTAAAATATTAATGGGTATTAATAAAAATATGGGTGAGAATGATCTAGAAGGCGGATCAAGTCAAGTTTTAATCTTAGCCGTTGATTAGAGACTTCATCTCGGTTGTTGAAGTCTCAACGAGAAAAGTAGGCTTGGGGTTCATTTAGAAAAACACGGGGAGAGAAGGAATTGATCTGGAGTTCGATTTCTAGGGCTAGGAAGCTGAGAAATTTGAACTAGGCGATCATTCTGCAACAGAGGGGTAGGGATAGTTCGGGAGTACTAACAGAGAGGCGGAGAGAAGCTACTGGAGGCAGCGCAGCAGCTAAGGGGACTGACGTTGGGCCAATCTAGGCCCACACAGGCCTGACGCAGAGCCAGAAGGGTCAGCACAGAAGCTGAAGCTGCACTCCACGCAGAAAACCAAAACTGTCGGAACATCCGGGAAGGTTGACGCAGTGGGCGGAAGAGACAATGCAGAGCTAACGCAGAGCCTGGAGGGATGACGCAAGAGTAGCCAGGGTTAGCTAGTTTTGTTGCCAGATCAGCTGGAATCTGTCGGGTGAAGTGAGGCAAAACTCACTCAGTTTTTCCGCCATTGTATTTTCTTTATCACTGATTTGTCGGGAGGGCTACCAACATTTGTATTCAGAATTACTGCTTAATAATAGAAAACCCTCAGAGCTGCTGCACCGGTTTTCCCGCATTGGGTTTTTCCGAGGACTATTTTGTGCAAAAATAACTGTGTCCTATGTATCTTGTTCTTTGCTCAGTTTTTTGTTTCATGTAATCAAATATTAAAGTAGTGTAGGTTGCAAAAGTAATTTGCTTCAGTATTCAGAGAATAACTTGATAATGTATATTAAAATCAAGTAGGTGAAGTAGATTCAGATTTGTTGTAGTAGGGGTTCCTTGAGGATTAGGAATTTTCCCAAGTTATCAAAGGATTGATTTTGAAACAACGAAGAGCATATCCAGTGCTGAGCAGAGAGGCCAAACGCTGCACTTCGCAACAATTCAAATCCCCTTGAAGGGATTGCGCAGTCCTTGCCGAGAAGTAGAGATTCCGAGGAAATTTCTCTCTGAGAGAGTCGACAGATGTACGATTTCTGAGCTTGCAGGGGCAGAGGGAGTGATGAAGAGCCTCAGCACAGTGCTTGAAGGGCGCAGTTTCTTATGGGGCAGAAATCCGTCGGAAAAGAGTGAAGACACATACAAGGGGAATTTTCTCCTCAGAGGACTATCTCGCCAAAAGTTCGAATTTTTCACTTGCTAGGCCACAGATTAGTGTTGAGCAGTGACTAGAGGAGTCAATTCGATAATTTGGGTGAGATGGCATCACATGGGCTCAGAGATCAGGACAAGTTGGAAGGAGCTTCCAACAATGTCATATGGAAGTCCAGAATCTTAGTTATTCTGGAGGAGTACAATCTCGAAGCCTACGTCAAGAGTGTTGTGGTTGTTCTAGATAAAAATGATCAAAAGAAGAAGTACAAGGCCAAGCAGGGGAAGGCGAAAAGGTTCATACTCGATGGAGTTCGAGATGATGTGGTCTCACACTTGCAGGGCAAGTATACAGCCCGAGAGATGTGGGAGGCTTTGTCTTTACTGTATGAAGGCTCTTCCGAACATTGGAAGATGTACCTAGAACAGAAGTTGCAGCAAACAATGATGCAGAAGGGAGGAGTTGACTCCTATCTTCAACGTCTTCAGGATAGCAGAGACCAACTTGTTGCAGTGGGGTCTACTCCTCAGTCTACCGCGATGGTAAGGACGGCCCTAAATGGAGTCTCAAATGAATGGCAAGTCTTCGTCCAAAGTATATTGGGCAAGGAAAGACTACCTTCATGGGAGGAGATGTGGGCAACCCTTCAACAAGAGGAATTAAGGAGGGACCCGGTAAAGGTCAACCTCAATGGAAGCAGTGGGAGTGGCACGAAGACCAAGGAGGAGGACGAGAACACAACCCTAGCATCAAAGGTGTTGTCATTTTGTATTTTTGAGGTTGAGGGAGTAAACACATCAGACAGCATCAAAACCACTTTGGAAGCTGGGATCTAGCCCTGTTAGCTTCAGAGAGGGATCTTAAAACAGTGCGAAACACGCATATGGATTTCCAAATGAATTCAATGAATTGATTGAGCTGAATACTCAATAATAATACAGAGATATTTACAAAGATTGAAACATCAAGTTTCTATGTGAGATTCAGTTTCATCTAAGAAACTGCTAAAGAAAGGAAAATAGCAACAACTAGAAGAATGAGCATTAAAGTAATATTAGAATTATTCTAATACCCTCCCTTAATGCTCAATCTATTTACAACACCAATAGACCCCCTGAATTGTTCAAATTTAGCAGGACCAAGAGGCTTGGTGAAGATGTCTGCGGGCTGCTCTGTTGTGGGAACATATCTCAACTGAACGGATCCGTCTTCAACACGCTGGCGAATGTAGTGGCAATGAGTTTCCACATGTTTTGTTCGTTCATGAAAGACAGGATTTTTGGCAAGTTTGAGCACTCCCTGATTATCACAAAACAAGGAAGTAGGACCTCTCTGGGAAGCATGCATATCTGCAAGCATACATCGAAGCCAAACTGCCTCACAGGATGCCTTAACTGCTCCTCGATACTCTGCTTCGGTTGAGGAGAAAGCCACGACTTGCTGCTTCTTACTAGTCCAGGTGAAACACAAGATCCTAGACTAAACATATACCCAGCTGTAGATTTACGATCATCAATTGAACCGGCCCAGTCAGAATCTGTGTAACCACTGAGCATAGGATCGGAACTGCGAGTGTATAGGAGTCCATAATCAGAAGTGCCACGCACATATCGTAGTACACGCTTGGCTGCTATCTAATGATCAGCTTTAGGAGCAGACATGAATCGGGAAATGTAGCTCACTGCAAAACTGATGTCTGGTTTGGTGGCAGCAAGGTAGATGAGGCTGCCTACTAATTGCCTGAATAAAGTTTCATCCACAGGAAGAGAGGATGAATGAGCTGAGAGTTTGAGCCCTGGTTCCATAGGAGTCGTGGCTGGTTTGCAATCCTGCATTCTGAACCTGTCCACAAGATTTTTGGCATACTTGGACTGAGAGAGAAAGATGTGA
The DNA here is from genome assembly GCA_000404065.3 of Pinus taeda. Taxonomy (NCBI): domain Eukaryota; kingdom Viridiplantae; phylum Streptophyta; class Pinopsida; order Pinales; family Pinaceae; genus Pinus; species Pinus taeda. The sequence continues at coordinate 168,542 of APFE031688126.1, read as the reverse complement.
TTCTCAGTCTGCCAAACTTCAATCCCCAGACAGTAGTGAAGAAGTCCCAAGTCTGTCATATCAAAGGTTTTGCATAAGTCTTGTTTGATCCCATGGATCAAATGTGCAGAGCTGCCAGTAATGATAAGGTCATCTACATAGACAATCACAAACAAGATATCATCACCAGTATGCTTGATATACAAATTTGCATCAGATGGGCTTCGCTGAAAGCCATGATTTGTCAGGTAATAATCAATTTTCATGTACCAAGCCTGAGGAGCTTGTTTCAATCCATAGAGAGCTTTAGCTAATCTACACACTTTCTGTTCTTGACCGGCAATCTTAAATCCTGGAGGCTGTGTCATGTAGACTTCTTCCTGTAAGTCACCATTTAGGAAAGCACTTTTTACATCCATCTGATGAACTTTCCATTTAAACTGAGCTGCTAGAGCAAGGACAAGCCGTATGGTACTCATTTTGGCTGTAGGAGCAAAAGTCTCCTCATAGTCAATGCCTTCCTTCTGTGAGAATCCTCGAGCCACAAGACGAGCTTTATACTTGTCTAGAGTTCCATTGGCTTTGTATTTCACTTTATATACCCATTTGCAGCTAATGGGTTTTTTTCCTTCAGGAAGATCAGAAAGGTCCATGTGTGATTTTTCTGAAGACTTTGGAATTTAGCTTCCATAGCCTGTTCCCATTCAGGTGTACCCTTAGCCTCTGAGTAAGTTTGAGGCTCAAAGATACTGTGTATATTAGCCATAAGCTCAAAATTTACTGTAGACTGCTGTGTGCTCTTATGTCTAGACGTGCGTCCTTCAAGAAGTTCATCATCCCGAAGATCACCAATGGTTTTAGCCCACCATTTTGGTCGAAGAGTAGAGGAACTAACATTAGGAGGAGAAGAAGAGGGGTCAAGAGAAATAGGAGCAGCAAGAGAAGTGTTATTTTCCGGAGGAAGCTCAGGCAATGTATTATCAAACATTGATACTGCATCATCCCTCCCATCAGGTGGACCTAC
>APFE031688126.1:86410-160961 GCA_000404065.3 Pinus taeda | reverse complement strand
CCATCATGATGGAGAACAACTGATTTTTGAGAAAGAAAGCTCTGCTCTTGTCAGATGTCTCGTGCAATTCTTTCAATTGTTGCCAGATCTCGGCAGATGTCTTGCTAGAAGGAATCTGTGGTAATTGATCATCAGCCACAGAGAGCTTGAGAAGCATAACAGCCTCTCGATTTCTATCATCAAACTTATCTTGATCGGTACTAGTTGTACCTAGACAAGTTTCTTTGCCCAAAATAAGCTGATCAAGATGCCTGTATTCAAAGATGGTCAACATTCTTTGTTTCCAGATGTTATAATTGCTGCCATTAAAGCGTTGATTGCCTTCTAACATCAGATTGGTGAGGGAGGCCATATGTGCGTTTCTGGAAGACTGATCTAGACAATTCTGCCTTTTGAATCAAATCTTTGCCACCAACTTGAAGAGATAAATGTTGTCAATAGGATCAACCAACAACTAAAAGAAATAATGCCAAATACGCCAATATGAACAGAGGTGACTCAGCACCTGACAAACACTGATTTCGATCTCTCTTTGGGTGACAAACTCAGCCTTTTAGCACTGGATTCTCAGGTGCAAATAAGGTCGAGGTAATTCTCTTCGTAACCATATATTCTGCAGTGATATTTGCTCTGGCTCTGTTTTCAAATGCTGCAATAACTCATAGCATATGTAATGGGTTCTTTGAGAGGGCAGTGAAGCTTCCTAGTGCAATTAAATCAATTCCAGGATCACTCTGGAGGCTTGTGTTCACCGGAGTATGTGTTGTGGGTGCCCTTTTTGAAGTATGTGTTGTGGGTGCTCCTTAACCCACAAAATTCAGCTAACAGTACAGCAAAATAAAATACGTGAAACTCCTTGCAGTCAGTGGCAATCAATACGAATCGGAAGAGATCTGGGAGTTACGAATAATACTATGTCGTAGACTCGGGATTTTGACGGCGTGAAACTGACTATCCGCAGGAATCTCCACTTGAATACGGCGTGAAATTGATTATCCGCGTGAAACTGCTATCCGCAAAAAAAATGGTAAAATCGTGTCCACAGGAAACTGTTATCCGCAGGAATCTCCGCTCGAGTATTTTATAGTTGATGTAGATGCCCTAGCCGGCAGGATCACTCGAAAAAATAAAATAAACTTTCACAACTCTCGGATCGATTTACAGAGCCTCCGTATTTTCGCAAATGAAGCCTTTGTTGTTTGAACCCGCGACCTCTACTACAGTCAGCTTCCATGTCCTCGATAATAAACGTAACGGGCCCACGTCTTGATCTGCGCAGCTTCGTTGAAATTTAACGCTGCAAATGTGATTTAACACACTATAAAAATAAAGACATGGCTGCCAAGGCTCGAGCCCGTTGCCACCCGATGCTAGATTTAAATCACGCACTGTATTGCTGTAGAATAATTTTCAGAAGAACGAAGACTTCGAGTCGGTCAAACCGCCGTCAATTTACGCCTGAAGAATCCACGCATGCATACGCTAAATTCGATGATGTAGTTACCTAGAAAACGCATCAACAAAGAACGTGTCTGGAAAAAATTCGCAGAACCCTCGGCTCTCGTAATTCCACAAAAATATCAACCGATTTGAAATCAAGAAAACAGAGAGCAACCTCGAAAAAATTTTAACACAGCTGAAAAATTATTTCGAAGAATCCATTTCTGTATCGAGATAGACGATTGTAAGCTTTTATCACAGTGAGCAGAGCCGAAGCTAAGACTCAGTGAAGGCTATCTGGCTTACAGAGGGCTCGACCTTAGAAAGGAATGACAGAAAGAACTCAAGGGATTAGGATGCAGAAGGAATAATTGTTCAAGAAATCTCTTTTTCTGGCTCTGATACCATAAAACAGTGCGAAACACGCATATGGATTTCCAAATGAATTCAATGAATTGATTGAGCAACAATACTCAATAATAATACAAAGATATTTACAAAGAGAGAAACATCAAGTTTCTATGTAAAGAATCAGTTTCATCTAAGAAACTGCTAAAGGAAGAAAATTAGCAACAGCTAAAGGAATGAGCATTAAACTAAAATAGTATTGTTCTAATAATTCACTGGGTGTTCTAAAGATTTGTTCTTCAGAAATATAAAGTGTTTGCAGGTTCCCCAGCATTAATATATAGTGTTTCAAAAATATATAGTGTTCTAACTTCGCTAAGGTTGTGATTTATCATTTAACTTTCGAAATCCATTTACCCACTACAAAAGATTTATAAAATTTCAAAAAAAATCAAGCATTTAACATGTATATTTTGTAAATATAATTTGTATAATACACTTGTAAATTATTTTCTTTTTCTAATCTTGGTTTTGTAGCTAGGGTTTTTGGGGTTTTGAATTCATTTTGAATTTTTGTATATATTGGGGTTTTGTGTATTTTTATTTTCATTTGTGCTGGTGAGATCAAGTGAGAAGAGTTGGATTACAGCTAGATCTAGACCCTCGAGGGTAAGATCTAGCCTCTGGAAAAAAAATTGTAGAGCTAGCATCCAGGAATTTTGCAATGAAACTGAGCGATATCTGAAAATTTGAAGCAAAATAAATTTTCCAGCGCAAGGGTTTCAAGTTTTAGGGTTCTAAGGCCCGGATCTACCCTCTCCAAGCCCAGCGTCAGCGTCTCTTGACCCTACGTCACCCTTTTCTCCCTCTACGTCAGGGATTTAGGCCTCACAGAGGTTGGTCGCAGCCTCTAGGCCTCTCAGCCTCCTTCCTTTAGCCCTGCATCAAGCCCTAGAGGCCTTTTTAGGCCTAGTTGTGACATTCATGCCACTCGACCTCCCCTTCTTAGCCCTCCTTCGTCATCCTCCTTATCCCTTCGTTTGGCCTTCCCCTCCTTCGTCCTCCCTTCTCTCCCTTCTCCTCCCTCCGCTCTCCCTCTCTTCCCCTCCATCTAGCTTCGACTCCCCTCCTTTCCCCTCTCGGCCGCCCTCCTCCTCTTCCTCAACCTCCCTTTCAAGGGCAGTCGAAGGCCTCAAAGACCTTTGTGCCCTAGGTCATAGCCCTTAAGGGATTTTCGGCCCTCCCTTAAGCCTAACAGCAACCCTCTTGGGCTTGCCGTGAGCCTATTAGGGCCCCTTCCCTTGAGACATCAAACCTTCTTGGCCTTGATCTCCCTCCCATAACCCTCTCTTGCCTTCATCTCATCTCTGAATTTTTTTTGGGACTGAATACTTGATGTGTTTTGCAGAGAAATTGGCTCAAAATCTGTGTTCTCAAGTGGCATAATCATTGGAGAATTCTTTGGCAATTTGGGCAACTGATCTACAAGGTGTTGGGCCTAAGGTTTGACCACTAAACCCTCATTGTTTTATTGCTATTTCATGAACTTCCCATGACAGTGATGTAACACTCATTCAAGTGCCCTAAAATTAACTAAAAACTTGCCTAACATATTGAGGAATTAATTGCATGAATTGGGCATTTGTCACCAAGTGCTTTATATTTTATTTGTTGACTGTCAGAAGTGAAAACAAATCTGACATATTCTGAAGCTACATCATAATATGTGCTTGTTAATTCATATTTTCACTTGGCAAGTTGTTAGGCACCTCATTGCTCATTTTCGGTTCATATATGCTTGTCATTTCCTAGATCTCATTAATGTTGCTAAGCACAATTGTGAAGAAGATTGTCTTGGCATTGAGTATTTGAAGGCTAATGTTTGTAAGCTCATCCATAGTCTCTAAGAAATCATTAAGTTTGCACTAGGTAACCACTCACATGTCATAACTCTAATCTTGTTGAATTGTTTAAGTTACTTTGAGCATTGAAGTTTCATTAAGATCTAATTGCCATTTTGGTTGAATGAATGAAATTTAATGTCCACGAGACTAGCTATATTCTATGGGACCACTAGCTTCCCTGCGTTTTGCCTTTTGCAATTCATTCCTCTTATTATTCAAATTAATGATGAGTTCACCCAACCTTCTAACAATCCCCTCATTGAAAAGACAACGCCAAGGAACCGAAGTTAACATGTTGTAACTATCTCTGATGTCTCTGAAAGCATCACATTCCAAAATGAAATATTTTTCTGATTCCTCTGCCCTAGAAGTGCAAAAAGTACACACCCACTCTTCCCAAGCTTCTTTAGGTCTTTTCCACCGCCCTGTTTCGCACCGTAATTGATGCGAGTTAGTTCTTAATTGAGCAACAAAAATCTTTGCTCTCCATGGAATACTAGCTCCAATGTACACTTTTTGTTGGAGATCACATGTGGGGTTGAATTCTTGAACATAGTACTGTTGATTTGGGGTAGCATCGGATGTGCTCTAGCCATGAAAATTGGTGGAGAGGCTAAAGCACATGAGATCTCCAAGACCCAAAAATGATTTGGGGAAATTCTACCCGGTGAAGGAGATATTAAATAATTAATATTTTTAATGGATTCCTAAGTCTAAACTCAGGAAAATAAAAATATTAATGGGTATTAATATAAAACTAGGTTAGAAGGTTCTAAATGACATGGATCAAACCAAATCTAAACTTAGCCATTGATTAGAGATGTAATCTTGGCCGTTGAAGACTCAACAGAAAAAGTATAAGAGGAGCCTTGAGGGTCAGTTGGAGACACACCAAGTTGATAAGTCAGTTCGATTTTCTACAGTGGAGTTTGCTAAGAGAAATTGAACCAGTGATCAGAGTTGCAACGAGGGGCAGTGAGTGCATAGCAGAGAGGCAGAGATAGTGTCGGAAGACCAGCACAGCGGCAAAGAGGCAAAGGCAAAGAGGCAGATGCAGGGCCTGCAAGAGCCACGCAGAGGGCCAGAGTGATTGCGCAGAGGGCCAGGGAGCCAACACGGAGCCTCTGTAGGCTGACGCAGGGGGTTCTAAGCTGATGCAGAGCCTCAGAGAGGTGTTGGAGAGAGTTCCGTGGAGCAAACTTTTAGAATATCTACTACCGAAGAGAGATATCACTGCCAGATAGATTTCTCTGTCGGATGAGCCAGTTTGGCACCCAATTGTACTCAAGAAAAGTTGCTTAGTAATAAAACCCTCAGCACTGCTGCACAGATTTTCCCAAGTTGGGTTTTTCCAGGGACGATTATCCAAAAATAACGATGTCCCTTGTGTGTTTGTCTATTTCTTTCAGTTGATGATCCATAGATGGTTGAGACTGCATTGTGTTTATTTCAGTATTTACATAGTTAAATAACTTGTTTAGTAATTAAACAAGTAGGAGAAATAAACCAGATAGTGCAGGAAAATTTCTAACGGGTTAGACTTAGAAATTTCAACATGGTATCAAAGTGTTGCAGATCATAGGAGAGTTGAAGGCACTAGCTGAATCGGAGAATTTGCAACACAAACAGTTGTTCCGAGTGACAGAAGTTGTTCCTAAGCAGAAAGCAGCAGAGAAGGGGTGACGCAGAGGACCTGCATCATCAGTTCAGGCCAGAGAAGGGGCCAATTCAGAAGCAGTGAGAGGCAGAAGAGGCTCACGAAGAGCCATGTCATCCTGCTCAGCCAAGTAGGAGTGACACAGTTGGCTAGTGGAGCGATTCAGCCACTATCGAGATTGCGCAAAGCTTAGAGGCTCAGTTCTTCAGTTGTTGGGGCATAGGAAGCTGTGGGCGGATTGTGGAGTGTGACGCTGGTGGGGTGTTATTGTTGTTGAGGCAGAACAGTACCTAACGAGACAGAAACAAGGTATAAGGGAGTCCCTACCTAGGGGGATTTCTAGCCAAGAAATCTAGATCAGTGTTGCAGGAGCAAAGGAGATCGAAGAGGTGTGATTCGACTGTTGGCAAAAGGATTTCCAGGAGGTAAATCGAGACTCAAAGGGAGTCTAGAAGAGAACTTCCGGAAGGGAAGGAGAGACTCAGAGGGAGTCGAAGAGAGAACTTCCAGGAGGGAAGTAGAGACTCAGAGGAGTCGAAAAGAAGAGCAGAGATGGCCATGAACGGACTGAGGGATCAAGACAAGCTGGACAGGGCATCCAACTTTGTCATCTGAAAGGCCAGGATCCTGTCTGTTCTAGATAGATATCGCATCAAGACCTTCGCCTTGAGAACCATGGCTATCCCAGTCAACCCAGTTGATAATGAAAAGTATGAGGATGCGATGGACAAGGCAAAGTGCGTAATCCTTGACGGGGTCAAGGATCATGTAGTTCAGCATATTGCCGAGAAGAATACAGCAAAGGAGATGTGGGAAACCTTGACGACATTGTATCAGGGCACTTCCGTGCAGAGGAAGATGCTACTCGAGAATCAATTGCAATCGTATCAAATGCAGAAGGGGGAGCAGATAGATCACTTCCTCAGCAGGTTGCAGGAGATTCGGCACCAGCTGACTTCCATAGGGGCCACGCCAGATTAGGAGTTAATGGTGAGGACCGCCCTGAACGCAGTCTCCGAGGAGTGGGAGACATTCGTCCAAAGAATTTTGGGCAGAGCAAATCTTCCAGATTAGAAAGAACTGTGGGCAGCTCTTCGCCAAGAAGAGATCAGACAGTTGACCAAGGAGGGAAGTAGTGGCAAAGGAGCCCGGATCAAGAAAGAGGAGGAAGAGAATGTGACTCTAGAATCTATGGGGCAACAAGCAAAGAGGAAAAAAAAGGATCTCTCCAAGATTAAGTGCATCAACTGTGGGGAGTTAAGCCATTATGCAACCTAGTGTCCTAGGAAGAAGAATAAGGGAGAAGCGTCTGACTCCAAGGCAGCGCCAGCTAAGGTGGAAAAGGAGGTAGAGGATGATGACGATTGTGCCATGAGTGCTCATGTCCCTCTAGAAAAGAGATGGGGTGACATCGAGGTGTAGTCAAGAGGACTACAAGGGATGAGGGGTAAGATCCTTGAGGTACCCAAACTCTTGGATCATATCCGACTACGGGAGCCTCGAGAGACAATAGCAAAATGACGGATGTCAGTAGAAGCAAGATGCGGATGGAATGGCAAAACGGTGCTAGAGTGCAGGGATCTGTAGCAGCGCAGTGGGGGTTGTAGCAGTGCGAGAGGCACAAAGGAGGTTGCAACAACGTAGGAAGGCACAGAGGTGTTCGCAATAGTGCGAGAGGCATAGAGTTGTTGCAGCAGCACAGAGGCAGCAGAGGGAGCACAAGATAGCAGCAGAGAGAGCTTCAGCATCAGGAGGGCTTCTAGCCTGACAAGGATGTCAGTGGTTGGGTAGATCAGTTACCATCATCTCAATCACTGAGTTGCAGTGCCGCAATAGCAGTGGTAGTGCTATGGGTAGCAAGATGCAGCATGATGAGAGAGGGCTATAGTGCAGATGCAATGTTGGGAAAAAGAACGAGCAGCAGCACAGATGCAGAGGGAGTTGCAGTACAGACGTAGCCATGGCAGTGGAAGAGCCATGGGCAGCAGTACAGGGAGCAGTAGTGTAGAGGATGTTGGGAAGCAAGGCCAAACATCAGCACAAGTACCGGAGTCGAATGATCCGAGTGATGTTCAGTGGTGGAGCATTACTAGAGCACATTCCTCATAAGAGGGACTGTTGATTTGGGGTAGCATCGGATGTGCTCTAGCCATGAAAATTTGTGGATAGGCTAAAGCACATGAGATCTCCAAGACCCAGCAATGGTTTGGGGAAATTCTACCCGGTGAAGGAGATATTAAAATAATTAATAATTTTAATGGGTTCCTAAGTCTAAACTTAGGAAAATAAAATTATTAATGGGTATTAATATAAAACTGGGTTAGAAGGTTCTAAATGACATGGATCAAGCCAAATCTAATACTAGCCGTTGATTAGAGATGTAATCTCAGTCGTTGAAGACTGTTAAAATTGACAATTAGGGCCAAACTCCATGTGGGTCATCTTATTAATGGCAGCTGATATTTACTTGGATCCCTCTCATCAAGAGGTGTAGGATTGATCTAAAGATCATCCGATTCCAATAAGTATTCATGGAGGTATGAATTTATTTGTGTTATGGAACAATTCATCAAGGTCGGCCAACAACCAAATAAACCCCATTTGTGCTCAACATTTTAGTATAAATACAGGTGGCCTTCAAGTCAATTAACACTCATCTCTTGTGATCTCACTCTCCAGTTGTTTGGGTTTTTGGTGGAAGGGGAGGTCTAGAGGAGATGCTTTCTATGCAGCCCTAAAGGAGAAGTCTTGGACATGCCCTAGCCATAGTCAAGAAGAGCAGTGAAGTGTAAGCCCTCAACGCAGCCAAGGAAAGGCTCTCTAGCCTAAGGGAGCTTCAACACAAATCTAAGGAATCCTAGAGGGAGCCCTAGCCGCAGTAAAAGAGGCCTTCACACAGCTGAAGGTAAAGCCCTCATATGCTGTCCCAAATGCCCTAGCCGCAAGTCATGAAGGGACCCTAATTTGCTGTCTCAAGAGACCCTCAAACACAGCAAGAATAGAACCTTGATCCGGTGCTTATGGAGCTCTTAATCCACAATCCTTAAAGGTTCTAATACGTTGTCATAATGGAGACTCTAGGAAAAGAGTCTTATACACTGGAGTGCAGTGAGGAGATATGGCCGCAGGGAAAAGGGAAATGTATTACGCTGTCATAAGGAAGCCCTCAAATAGTTAGGAAGAAATCTAAACGCATGGCTAAAGGGAGATGCCCTACCTGTTGTTTCAAAGCACAGTCATAAGCCTTAAACGTTGTCAAGAAGAGGTGACCTTTATACGCAGTGAAGGGTGACTAAGAAGCCCTTATTCGCTGTAACAAGGTGTCTAAAATACGCTATCAGCAAAGGCCTCAATCTGCAATTGAGGATGACTGTTCTAGGAAGCCCTTAATTACTGTTTCACAGCTAGAGGATGATCCGCAGCTTGAGGAGGATGGTCATAGGCAATACTAACAGTTGGTTGCTGTCCAGAAAGAAGCCTTATAGAGCCACCTAGCTGTTGTTGTAGGTGACAACAGGGCCATGTTTGGGTATGATATGTTGGACAAAAGTATCCAATGAGGAGGAACTATGGGGTTGTTGCTTGAAGGCTGATTTGATCATTATATGAAGGGACTAGGTTACAATGAACTACCGGGCTAGGCTGCAGGCCATAGCCAGCAGTTGGAGGCCTCCTTAAGTGCTACGTTCAGACCCTATAAGGCAGGGTATCGTTGGAGCAAATGTGTGCAAGCAAGTTTCAGTCAATAGATGGACTGTGGGGTTGATTTAGAATGTTGTAGCTCATAGCGTTTGTGCTCTATTCAGTGTCCAGGTCTGCTATGAAATGCTTCAGTCCTTTCAACTTACACAAGTTTGACATGATCAGTGAAGCAGCAAAGGAGGAAGAGCGTTATAAAAGGAAAGCCTTAGTATTATGGGCAATAGGCTGAGCTGCTCTAGGCCTATTATCTGTTGCATTATGTTATCTTCATGATGAAGATCTTTGATGTCTAATCTCTCAATTTGGCAAGTCAAAGTGTTGACTTCAAATGTACTTGTACTATCTCTCTCTGTTGGACTATTGAAGAACATATAAGAAGAATTGATCAAGGGTTCCCCACATTGGGGTTTTTCCCTGGCTAGCGCCACATCTTGTGTCCTCTTGTCTTGGCTTGTCTTCTGCGATTTATGTTTATGTTCTATCTACAATTTACTTTAATGCCGATGTGATTGCTAATCTAGAAAAGATATTGAGCTAACTATGAAAACTGAAATAAATTGCTCTAAGCATAGAACATACCTAAACTTAACATGGTATCGGAGTTGAGGTGAAGACAATGCCCAAGCAAGAGTGAAAGAGCAATCACCGAAGACAGTTGGGAAAGGACAAAAGGATCAATTGATTCCTCGTCCCTCTTCAAATTCACCAAGGGTGAAATCGAAACAGAGAACATTATCAGAATGGCGTAGTGAAAGCTTATGATGGCCTACCTAAAGATCACTTCATCGGGAAATCCAGATCTAAGGGTGGAAGGAAAGGCAGAGGACTTGTTCAGCGATTATGCGAAGGAGTGTCCGACTGGCAAGTACACATCACTTAATGATGATAACAATCATTCCAGGAATATCTTCAATGATCATAGGAATGACAGACAATGCAGGTCATCAAGGAAATGACCGACTCTTCAGAGAAAGCAAGGAGCCCCAGGTATCAAGAATCAAATGTTGTTTCTAATAAGATAAAGAAGTGTTATCTTGTATTGGTCCTCTCCTTCAGATTCTTTTGGAATCTGGCTTATTGATTGTAGTGCTTCAAGGCACTCCATCAGATAGAAGGGTGCTCTCTCTCTAACTTGGTAGAGATGGAAATATTCGTGGGATTATACTTGGAGCTGATGCCACGTATCCTAGAAAGGGTGCTACCCCTCAATTGAATGAGGGTAACTCTATTCATTTACAAAATCTCTTTTATGTACCTGATCGCAACAAGAACTAGGTGTCCATTTCGGCAATGGAAGTCAAAGGTTTCAGGGTGGCATTCATCAATGGAAAGTTACGTGTTTGAAAATATAATTTTCAAAGATGCTTTTACTCATGGGTTCAAGCTCGGCAATTTGAATCAAGTTGAAGGAAGTCCATTGGGGACCGTGTCAGTTGACACATAGCACCAGAGGTTTGTGAGTCAGATGATGACAGAGATTCCTGAATTCAAAAGGAGCATGAAGGTACATGCCTTAGATGTACCAAAGGAAAATCTTACAAGGGGACCATTCCCCTCATGTAGCAAGTCCACAAGTTTGGAACAACCCAAGGAGGTTTGAGATTCATGATCGGGAATCTCATGTGTGCAGGTGGAAGAAAGCCCTCTATGGCTTGTAACAAATCACCTCGGGTTTGATATGAGAGGATTGATAGCTATCAGATGAAGCTGAGATTCACTAAGAGTGAAGCCGATCCAAACCATTGTTTGAAGGTTGTGGATGATACTGGCACCTTCTAAGAACGACCTATTTCCGACAGGTGCAGACCCTCTCACTTGCAAATGTAAGAGGGAGTTGGATTCCAGATGTGCAATGGTAAACTGCAAGCCCGTGACTATCTCGAGGATCTTAACTTTCAGAAGTTATATGGTGGTGATGCCAAACCAGATTTGGGAAATGCCTCTGAGTTTCATAAACTCATTTGCATTGATGTTCTTGATGAACTTTTGTCCGGATATATGTTTTGCAGTTAGCATGGTGAGCTCATATTTGGTTGAGCCTCACTGGATTGGTGCCAAGAATCTTCTAAGATATCTTCGAGGCACAATCTCTCATGGATTGAGATACACTACCGGAAATATGTAGCTACATGATTATTCGAATGCTCATTGACATGCAGTGTGGAGGATCACTAGAGCACTTCTCAGTGCTGGTTCTTTTTGGGTTTTGCTTTGATATCATGGATGAGCAGGAAGCAGAAGTCGGTTGCTAGAAGCACCGCCGAGACCGAATACATAGCCACGAGTATGATCTTGTATGAAGTTGCCTGGTTGTGGAAGCTCTTCAGTGAGTTGTTTGTACACATGATGAATACCACCGTGATCCTTTGTGACAACTAGGGGGGATTCAATTATTGAGGAATCATGTATTCAATGATTACTCTAGCAGATAGACATCAAATACTACCTTATCTGGGATAAAGTCGATGAGCGAGGAGGCTCCATCACATTGAGATTGATGTGGTCACAGACATTTTGTCAAAGCACCGGGGAAAGGTCAAATTTCTGACTTTCCTAACTAACTTAGAGTCGTTGAGAGACCTTCGTATAAGGGTCCTACATGTTGCATGCATTGAGCTCTAGGGGGCCTTGGGGTACTTACTGGAGCAACACACGACCATAGGGCGACTCACCCTCCCCTAATGGTGCATTGTGTACAGGGTGAATAGCTCAGCCTTCTCTTGCGATACCCCGAGGTGACTTTGGGATAGGATGCTTCATTCTCCTGCGAGCTAGGATAATTAGTTTTCCTGTGGGACAGAATGATTAGTTCTCCTGTCGAGGCATCCTACCCATGCAGTCTAGGACACATGGGAAGTACCTCTCATCTGATCAATGAGAGAGAAATGGGGTTAGGGACCATTAGTAGCACTATCAATGGACGCATCGTTGTATCTACCATACTCCCTATGCTAGGATGACCTCCATAGATTTGTGATCAATGAAACTGATCTGGGATCAGTATGATCTGGGATCTGATATTGAATTGGGATCAATGAAACTGACTTCGGGTCAGTGAGAGTGGTATGACACACTCTCCTCATATGAAACTGACTTTGGGGCAGTAGAGAATGGTATGAAACATTCTTGATCAATTCTTCTTCTTCATGGTTCAACAGAGCTCAGTGGCGCAGAGCAAAGCAAGGCACTGATGGCAAAGATAGTACAGTTGGACAGATGGATCAGCGGATGAAGTTCTCTGTAGTTGAGAGGGAGTGTTAAAATTGGAAAGTAGGGCCAAACTCCATGTGGGTCATCTTATTAATGGCAGCTGATATTTTACTTGGATCCCTCTCATCGAGAGGTGTAGGATTGATCTAAAGATCATCCAATTCCGATAAGTATTCATGGAGATATGAATTTATTTGTGTTATGAGACAATTCGTCAAGGCCGGCCAGCAACCAAATAAACCCCATTTGTGCTCAACGTTTTAGTATAAATAGAGGTGGCCTTAAGTCATTTAACACTCATCTCTTGTGATCTCACTCTCCACTTGTTTGGGTTTTTGGTGGAAAGGGAGGTCTAGAGGAGATGCCTTCTATGCAGCCCTAAAGGAGAAGTCTTAGATGTGCCCTAGCCGCAGTTAAGAAGGGCAGTGAAGTGTAAGCCCTCAACACAGCCAAGGAAAGGCTCTCTAGCCTAAGGGAGCTTCAACACAATTCTAAGGAATCCTGGAGGGAGCCCTAGCCGCAGTAAAAGAGGCCTTCACACAATTGAAGATAAAGCCCTCATATGTTGTCCCAAATGCCCTAGCCGCAGGTCATGAAGGCACCCTAATTTGTTGTGTCAAGAGAACCTCAAACGCAACAAGAAGAGAAACTTGATTCGGTGCTTATGGTGCTCCTAATCTGCAATCGTTAAAGGTTCTAATACATTGTCATAATGGAGACTCTAGGAGAAGAGTCCTATACGCTGGAAGTGCAGTGAGGAGATCCGGCCTCAGGCAAAAGGGAGATATATTACGCTATCATAAGGAAGCCCTCAAATAGTTAGGGAGAAATCTAACCGCAGGGCTAAAGGGCGTTGCCCTAACTGTTGTTTCAAAGCACAGTCATAAGCCCTAAACGTTGTCAAGAAGAGGCGACATTTATACGCAATGAAGGTTGACCAAAAAGCCCTTATTCATTGTAATAAGGTGTCTTAAATACGTTATCAACAAAGGCCTCAATCTGCAATTGAGGATGACTATTCTAGGAAGCCCTTACTTACTGTTTCACAGCTAGAGGATGATCCGCAACTTCAGGAGGATGGTCATAGGCAATACTAACAATTGGTTGCTGTCCAGAAAGAAGCCTTACATAGTCACCTAGTTGTTGTTGTAGGTGACTATGGGGCTACTGCTTGAAGGCTGATTGGATCATTATATGAAGGGACCAGGTTACAGTCAACTGCTAGGATAGGCCGCAGGCCATAGCCAGCAATTGGAGGCCTCCTTAAGTGTTGCATTCAAACCCTATCAAGCAGGGTATCATTGGAGCAAATGTGTGCAAGCAAGCTGCAGCCAATAGATGGACTGTGGGGTTGATTTAGAATGTTGTAGCTCACAACATTTGTGCTCTATTCATTGTCCAGGTCTGCTATGAAATGCTTCAATCCTTTCAGCTTACACAAGTTGCCAAATGGGCAGACTTGACATGATAAGTGAAGTAGCAAAGGAGGAAGAGCATTATAAAAGGAAAGCTTCAGTATTCTAGCCAATTGGTTGAGCTGCTCTAGGCCTATCATCTGCTGCATTGTGTTATCTTCATGGTGAAGATCTCTGATGTCTGGTCTCTCATTTTTGCAAGTCAAAGTGTTGACTTCAAATGTATTTGTACTATCTCTCTTTGTTGAACTATTGAAGAGCATATAAGAAGAATTGATCAAGGGTTTACCCACATTAGGGCTTGTCCCTGGCTAGTGCCACATCTTGTGTCCTCTTGTCTTGGCTTGTCTTCTGCGATTTATGTTTATGTTCTATCTGCAGTTTACTCTAATGTTGATGTGATTGCTAATCTAGAAAAGATATTGAGCTAACTATGAATATTGAAATAAATTTCTCTAAGCATAGAATATACCTAAACTTAACAAAGACTCAACAGAAAAAGTATAAGAGGAGGCTTGAGGGTAAGTTGGAGACACACCAAGTTGATTAGTCAGTTCGATTTTCTACAACGAGGTTTGCTAAGAGAAATTGAACCAGTGATCAAAGTTGCAACGAGGGGCAGTGAGTGAATAGCAAAGAGGTAGAGATAGTGTCGGAAGACTAGCGCAGAGGCAGAGAGGTAGACATAGAGCCTACATGAGCCACGCAAAGGGCTAGAGTGGCTGCGCAAAGGGCCAAAGGGCCTGCGTGGGTGACGCAAAGGGCGAGAGAGCCAACGCAAAGCCTCTGTAGGCTGATGCAGGGGGTTCTAGGCTAATGCAGAGACAAGGAGGGCTGACGCAGAGCCTCAAAGAGGTGCCGGAGAGAGTTCCATGGAGCAGACTTTCAGAATATCTGCTTCCGAAGAGAGATATTACTGCCAGATAGATTTCTCTGTCGGGTGAGCCAATTTGGCACCCAATTGTACTCAAGAAAAGTTGCTTAATAATAAAACCCTCAGCACTGTTGCACCGATTTTCCCAAGTTGGGTTTTTCCGTGGACGATTGTCCAAAAATAACGGTGTCCCTTGTGTGTTTGTCTATTTCTTTCAGTTGATGATCTATAGATAGTTGAGACTGCATTGTGTTTATTTCAGTATTTATATGGTTAAAAAACTTGTTTAGTAATTAAACAAGTAGGAGAAATAAACCAGATAGTGCAGGAAAATTTCTAACGGGTTAGACTTCGAAATTTCATTAAGTACTTCTTCTTTCTACCCAACTCTTTTCCCCACATATGCTTACGAAACTTCTCCATAACATAACTCTTCAAATCCTTGTTATTTGTGGGACATGCATTGATGTAAATATTCCATTTTTGCATCCATTTGTTGTTTTGTCTCATCCATGAAGCATTTATTTAAGTTCATAATCTTGTGCTCTTTCACATTCTTAACAAGTTTTGGTAATTTTATTGTCTATCCTAAGAAAATGGCACTTAAGTTTTATTCTAATTGACCATCTATCATTATTGGCATTGTCTAAAGAGCATGATCTTGGCATTATTGTCAACATAAGATTGTCGATAATCATCATTAGAATATCTTGAGCAATTGGCATCTTGTGAATTTGACATTGGCACTAAACAAATTGTCATTTTCGCGGTCATAAGATTGTTTCATAATTTATCGTTAAGTACTCTTGTCATTGAAGGCTAATAATAACTCTGAGTACTTAAACATTAAGCCAATCTTAAACCGAGAAATTGCTCGTAATTTTTTCATAAGCATCTTAGGCCTAGTCGCATTAATAATTTACCTGAAAGCATAAGCTTGGTTGATAGATTTCTAGGGCCACCCTTTCTCACCTGACTTTAGGGATTTAACACCTTTTTAGTGGTTAACACAATGACCTTGCAGTCATTAGAGCCACAGTCTCTGCAGTGTTGAAGGCACTGGGTGTTTGGAACACAAGGGGAGGTATCGTTAATCAAGCCTCTGCTTGCTTCCTGTTGGCTTCCATCCCACAACCTACTATAAACACTGGTCTCAAAATAATCAAGAGAGAGGTTCCATTTAGACTAGGCATATAATTTGAAAGTAACCAAGATCCTTGCATCTCATCTAGATCATAGGACTTGCATCTCATATAGGCTAGTGAAGCATCTAAGCAGCAGTTGTCCATCTAGTTACTTGGTCCTAAATTATAATAAGAAAGAATTTTGACTCCATAAGGCACTGGTCTCATATCTGAATCTAATCTAATCTATGAGTCTTGCTAAATTTAACCAAAGTCGCTAGGTCACTCAACTATGTCTCTCAGGCTTGTTGGTTTCCAACTTGTCTTCCACCTTCACCTGTCCATAGGGACTACCCCCATAGCCTAATGTTGGGAGACCACTAGAACAAAGTGGGCGGGGATTAGAGTGACATCCCCTGCCCTGAGCCGTTGTCACAGTGCTTGTACAATCTAAGCGACAACACACCTCTTATGCAAGGGTTCCTCTTGGAGACTAAGAAATCAAACCATAAAATTTATACCTTCTTGAGGAAAGTGAGTCCTCTCGTTGAAGACTCTTCATTGTACTATTATCATAATAAGCATTTGTACTTTCTTTTCTTGTTTTATTGATATTCCTTGAGGAAGAGTATTTGTTTGTTGAACCTATCTGTAAACTCTCCTCAAGGCCTAAGTACTTTTTCTCTACTAGAGGGCTTCATTTTCAATAATAAAGTACATTTTCTTTGACGGAACTTGAAGGATCGTCCTCTTGGTATCCCACCCCTCTCTTTCAGGAGAGGATTCTTTGCATGGTTCGGATTTGAGTTTTATTTCCTTTCCTTCAAAGTAGATCTAACTCTCTAGTCTCTAGCATTTCTATTTAATTTTTTGTTTCACATGCTCATGCCATATATCTAGCAATTCATACTCTTACTTGAGCTAGTTTAGTGATTATATTTATGACTTTACATTGTTCATTTGAGCATTTTACATCTGATTTTTTTCAGCTGATATAACTTATTTAGTTGCTGATATATATGTCACCTCATGTGATTATTTCATAGTTCTCATGCAAGGTAATTTTCCATCCTAATATTGTTCCATATTGATGTAAATTTGGTGATTTTATCATCTAATTTTCAGTTATCTCGTGACATCATTTGCGTTTAGTTTCCATTGTTTATGTAAGTATTTTATTGCCTTAATTGTGAATGAACATATTTACTTGAGCTATTTTGAAGCATTTCACATTTGGGAGCAGTATCTCTACTTGCAGGACACATCTATTCATTTGCATCTCCATTGCACTTCTAAAATTAACCTTCAAGCATAAACTTGGTTGATAGAAATTTAGGATAAGCTTCCCTAGCTTTCATTCAATTTCCTTGACCTGAGTTTTGAACAAAGGTTAAAACATATGACCTCGCAGTTCTCTTGTGGCCAAGTCCCTTGTAGGAACGATGGCACATGGGTTGTCTTGAAGTCTAAGTGAGTATCATTAATGAAGGACAAGTGCCTCCTCATCTTAGCCTTCTTGCAGTTCACTTCACTCTTTACCAAGTTGAAGGAATTGAGGGGAAGAAATCACCCTAGAATAGGCATTAACTAAAATCAACCAAGAACACATTAGCACACAAACACCATACAATTTTTGAAAGCTTCTCCTTGCATGCATTTGAAGTTCACATCTCATTGAACATCTCACTATTAGAGCTCTTTCTCAAAAACATGCAAAAGATTTAGAAAGCACTTGCATCTCATTTACTTCCAAATATTCTAAATTCACTCTTGTGCTTTAGTTATGCTCATTTAGATCAAGTTTAAAGCTTTATATCATTGTTGTGTTTGAGCATGTGTTGTATTTATTTGCAAGCTTTCAATTTCATCAAGTGCTTTCCTTTGAAAGTTGTATTAGCATATCATAGATTTGCTATTGGCTGATCTAACACGTGTCTTGCAGCATTTCATTCCATTTGATCTTGTTGAATCTTGAAGAGATTTCCATTTATTGCAACTACTTTATTTACTTGAGCATACACTTCATTGTTGAAAATTGTAACTAGGTTCGGTCTTCATTATAATGTAATTGTAATCATGACATTGTACACTATTTATAAAGAAAGAAAGAGAAATTATATTTTATTTTGGAGTACGGGTTTCATACTCAAGTTCGAGTCAAAAGCATGTTCTTCGTGCTTTTAGGACTTCTAGGTCTTTCTAGGATAAAGAATAATATTGGTCATGTGTTATAGTCCCATTTGGACTCAATGGAGAAAAATACTTATTTTATCATGTAAAAGCCATGGATAAGCCCAAGAGCAAGGACAACTGAGGGAGGGCTATTCGACCCTCAAGAAAGGCTATAAATAAAAGAGAGCTCGACCTCATTTACACACATCTCACACAAGTTCGATCTGCAATAGTCAAGGTGAAAAGAGAAGTTGGAGGACAAAGAAGAGGAGCATAATTCAAAGTTGGTCAAGGAATATATCTCTCTTTCTCTCGTTAGGGTTTGTGAAGTTGCTAGCTTCAAGAGAACAAATTGTTGGGGACCGAAATTTTGTTGCTAGGGTCGAAGTTGCAATAGTTGGGTTGCAATATCGAAGTCTTGGAAGTTGTTCTAAAGCAAATCTTGTTGGGGGTTGACTTGGGTCTTGGTGGGTTTGTTGGCTTAGGTCTTTGGTCTTGGAAGTCTCTTTTGTAAGCGGATTCTAAACAAGAAGAGAAGGATTTTTCGTTTTCCGCTTAGAGGGGTTTTTCCCCAACTTGGAGCCTAAATCTTGTGTACTTTGTCTCTTTTTTATCTTCTTGTTTTTGGTAATTGCTTGACGAATAGAATTAAAGAAGTAATAAAAGAACATCTAGCATCACAAGTAATTATCAAGATAAGGAAAATTAAATTATAATTATTAAGTCTCCATATTTTCCAACATGGTATCAGAGCTAAGGTGCAAGGAGACTGAAGATCACATCTTTGTTGGTTCTATGGCAAGGGTTATAAGGAAGGGTTTCAAGTTTTGTGCAAAAGGTATCTATCAAAGATCATCTCCAAGCTTGCAAAGGAAGAAGCAGATGGAATTTTGTTGTCCACTTTATCTAGCACATTCAGGGACGAAAATGCAAGGGTTATTGACAGTGGTGCCTCCATACATATGACGGGAGAATGCAGTCAACTCCAAGCCCTATCTAAGGGAATCTCATCTGCCTCTATCGAACTTGCAGACAAGTGTTATCCAGTGAAAGGCATAGGGTCTACATCGCTGGAGCTCGAGTCAGGTGGAAACATTCACCTCAACAACATCTTATATGTTCCAAGTTTGAAGAAAAATCTACTTTCTATTTCTTGTCTAGACGATAAGGATAATAGAGTTGCTTTTGTTGATGGCAAGGTTTTGGTTTTGGATAAGGGCTCTAATATTAATGAAGCAAGGGTGATTGGGGTTTGTGAGGGAACATTGTATAGACTCTATACACCTCTAGCTCAAGCCCTAGTTCACTTAGAAGCAAGTCCTTCCGAACTATGGCATAAAAGGTATGGGTACCTTCATTATAAGATTTTTCCATCTATGAGTCAAATGGTCAATGGCATGCCCGAAATAAAGGATGATCATGAAGGAACCTGTAAGGGATGTGCTCTAGGCAAGAATGTAAAGAAACCATTTGCAAGTAGTGAACCCCGATCTAAAGAAATTTTGGATCTCATACAATTAGATGTATGTGGACCTATGGCAGTTAAGTCTCTTGGTGGGCATCAGTATTATGTAACCTTCATTGATGATTACTCAAGAAAGACTTGCCTATACCTTCTCAAGAACAAGGATGAGGTATTCAAAAAGTTTCAGGAGTTCAAGAATGAAGTGGAAAATCTAACCGAGAGAGATCAAAATTCTAAGGTCAGTTAATGGTGGAGAATACATCTCCAAAGAATTAATATATTTCTGCAAGGAAGCATGAATCAAGAGGGAGCTCATTATTCCCTATAATCCTGAACAGAATGGTGTAGCAGAAAGGAAGAATCGTACTATTGAAGAATGTGTCAGAGCCATGTTGCACGATCAAGATATTCCTCAATTCTTATGGGGTGAGGCATGCATGACAGTTGTTTACTTGCAAAACCGAAGTCCTCATAGGATCCTCAACAACATGACTCTAGAAGAAGCATTTACAAGAAAGAAGCCAAGTGTGAATGATCTTCCTATATTTGGGTGTCATGTTTATAGTCATGTACCCAAGGATAAAACGAATAAATTAGATCCTACCACTCTACGGGGCATCTTTGTTGGGTATAGTGCTTCACCTAAAGCATACAAAATCTATATTAAGGAGGATCGTGGAATTGAGGTAAGCAGAGATGTCATCTTTGATGAAAACATAGCTTACAAGAAATTGAAGGATGTTTCGGTTGATTTTGATGAAGAAGAAGTTCCTATCTTTGAGGATATCTCTAAGGACAATGATGGTCAAGAACCTGTTGAAAAGTGTAACTAGCTTCAGTCTTCATAATGATATGTAATTGTGACTTTTGTAAATGATGTAATGAAGAAAGTAAAATTATTCCTTATGGGTTTCATGAGCAAGTGATTTTATTTTAGATGGCTCCCGTTGAGAGCCCTAGGATTGGTCATTAAAAGTCAAAGAGTCTTTGCCATGTATGAAGAACCCTTCTTGAGGATATAACAGTGTATTTGAGTCTGTAATATATCTAGAAAGCCCTCCAACGACAAGCACTAATACTCCTCAATGTCGGCCTCAATATGCATAAGAAAATCATGTCGGCTCAGCTTATATAAAGACACACCTCTTCATAAGTATATGTCGGCTTAATAGGTCAGACAAACCACTGTATATACCCACCTCGGCCTATTCCACAGTTAGAAGATTTCGCATCTCTCTCTGTAATTTTCAAATGGGTAAAAACAGAGAGAAGGTTCACATCTCCAGTTCAAAAGTTCAATATCTCTGAGTTTTTTGGATCACAGTCACAAAATTCAGATCAAGGTATAAAAGGAGCTCGGACTTGGGAACAAAGATGGAGATTGGAACTCGGATCCCTCTAAAGTTTGTACCATAGTGGCAGGGAGAAAGGATAGGACATATAGAAGTCCGGATCTCTGAATTCGGTGAGGAATCACAGTCATAATTTCGGATGGGCCGAACAAAGGGAGGTTCGGATCTCTAGTACAGTAAAGTCAATTTGGATGGGACAATGAGGGGACAACAAGGAATAATGAAAGGCCAGCAAAGTATTGTCTAGGTATATCAGTTCGGTTATCATGAGTTAAGGGTTTCGGTGTTGTTGCAAAGGTCACATTTTGGGTGACATTATCTTGACATGTCTCAGTGCCTTGGCTAGTATATCTACAGTTTGTTGAAGAGATGATCTCAGCATGAAGAAGGTCGAAGAGGAAGAGGAGTTAAGACGAAGATCAGAGAATTAGTGTCTTAGTCTTGGAGTGGCTAATAGGTCAAGGGTCTTGATCTTGGTATTCGTCAATTGGAATCTCAATAAGAAGAATTTTTGTCGGTTTTCCTCTCAAAGAGTGAGAGGTTTTAGCCCTGGCTTATAGCGTACATGTTGTGTCTCTTGTGTATTTATGTTCATGCATTGGTTACTATCTGATGAATAAGAACATTAATAATCTTACATGAAGAAGATTCTAAGCTAAACAAGTAAAAAGCATTCACAAGCAGTCACTAATAGAAGAGAAATCACCTAATGCAAATGCCCTAGATTTCTCAACAAAACCGAGACCTACTCAAGAAAATGTTGAAGGTCCTTGTGAGCCTATACAAGAAATAATTGTTCCAGAAAATTGGAAGAGGCTTGTTTGGTTGAAAACTACTCTTCAAGAGGTAGAAGGACCCACAACATTAGGGACATCCAGGGAAAGTAAGAGACTGAAGACGTATTCTAGATATGCTACATACATGACAAAGTTGATTGAGGGCAAACCTTCCTCCTATGCGGATACAACTAAGCATCAAGAATGGAGAAGTGTTATGCACGAAGAAAACCAGTCCATAATGAAGAACGATGTATAAGAGATTGTCCCTAGGTCAAGTGATAAATCAACAATCACTTTAACATGGATTTATAAGATAAAGCACACTATAGATGGGAGCATCGAGAAATATAAAGCAAGGCTTGTTGCAAGGGGCTTCTCACAGAAAGAAGGAATTGATTATGAGGAAACCTTTGCTCCCATAGCTAGCTATACAACAATAATATCACTTGTTTCATTGGATACTTCTATGGGATGGAACATCCATCAAATGGATGTCAAGATAGCTTTCCTGAATGTGACCATTGATGAGGAAGTCTATATTGAGCAGCCTCAAGGATTTGAAAAAAATCAAAAGGAAACTCATGTCTGCAAATTAAAGAAGGTTCTATATGGCTTGAAGCAAGCTCCAAGGGCATGGTATGTAAGAATGGATGCATACCTCCTAAGACTTGGTTTTACCAAGAGTTTTGCAAATCCAAATCTATATATCAAGGTGGTCCAGGAGGAGCCAATTATTATACTCTTATATGTGGATGATCTGCTAGTTACAGGTGTAGATCGATGGATTTAGGAATGCAAGAGGCAGCTAGCAGCCGAACTTGATATGAAGGATCTTCGAATTACGCATTATTAATTGGGACTAGAAATGTGGCAGAAGTTGGGAGAGATATATCTTGGTCAAGGTAAATATGTGATCAAGATGCTTCAGAAGTTCAGCATGACGGATTGCAAGCCTATGATGACTCTTATGGTTACAAATTTGAAAAGGTTGAGTTCATAGTCTAGTCCAGTAGATTCAACTTGCTACAAACAATTGATTGGGTAGTTGATGTATTTGGTGAATACCAGGCTAGATATTTGTTTTGTAGTAAATGTCCTCAATGAGTTTCAAATGGAGCCAAAACATGATCATTGGATTGCAGCTAAGCAGACCCTAAGGTACTTGTGTGGGACTATAAATCACTGCCTCATGTATACTCGAAATGAAATCCAACTTACAGGATATACAGATTCAGATTGGGGTGGCAGTGAGACAGACGAAAGAAACATAACAGGAGGATGTTTCAGCCTTGGATCTTCCATGGTTTCACGAATGAGCAGAAATCAAGATACAGTTTCTTTGAGTAGTGCTAAAGTTGAGTATGTTGTTGCAAGTGAGGTCTGTCGAGAAGCAGTTTGACTCCGGAAGTTGCTATTAGACTTGTTTGGAGCATTGCTCAACCCTACATGGATATATTGTGATAATCAGAGTTGCATAAGGTTCACTGAAGACCCAATGTTTCACGCTAAGATGAAGGATATAAATAACAAGTACCACTACATCAGAAGCTTGGTACAAGAGAGGGTCATGGAGTTGCGCTATCTACCTATAGATGAACAGGTAGCTGACATATTGACTAAAGCATTACCAAACAAGAAGCTTGAGTATATGAGAAGTAAGCTTGGTTTGGTGGATATCTCATCCCTGGTTGAGAGGGAGTGATGTCGGATAGTTCTTGTCTTTATGGGTCAAGTACTACACTAGGACTAACAATCATATGTCTTAGTGAAGACCATAAAGAAAGAACGGAGTCTGGAGGATTGGATAAGCATCTAGATTGAAACTTCTTATGGATAGGAGAATCCATGGAAAAGA
Source organism: Pinus taeda (assembly GCA_000404065.3). Classification (NCBI taxonomy): domain Eukaryota; kingdom Viridiplantae; phylum Streptophyta; class Pinopsida; order Pinales; family Pinaceae; genus Pinus; species Pinus taeda. Next base: position 137,664 of record APFE031688126.1, on the reverse strand, counting down.
AGCTGGTGATCGAAACTCTTTAAGGATGAGGTAGGGCATCCAAGATAAGAGCAGTCAGAGAGGACCGATATTCTTTGAGAATCCATGTTGTGAATATAATTCATATAAAAATATTAATGTAAATATAAAATATAATAATAAATAAAAATTAATTAACTGATAGCTAGTTAGTTAGTAATGATGAGGCATGTCTTAGAGACATGACCATTTATGAAAGGGCACCTGCCTAGGTATATAAGTGGGCCCTAATTGTAATCATTTCACACATCTTTTGTACATTCAAAAATTCTTATATACAATTACTATTTGTCCTACTATGGATACTTACATATTTCAGTTCTTTTGAATTATTTTGTTGCGTATATGAACTCTGTTTGTTACAATGGTATCATAGCCACATCTGATCCCAACCTTTGGCCATCAAACTTTCATCAACTTTCTTATCGTCCTCGTTGAAGTGTTTCTCTACAAGGTTTGGAGATTCTCCATCTTGTTGTTAGGCCCTTGGCCATTAAGAAAAAACAAACAAAATCGAGATTAATAATATATATATATATATATATTATAAGAGGAAGACTATAAAAAGACAAAATTAAAAAAAGGAATATTAAAAAATAAAAAAAAAAGAAATTATTAAAAAAAATGGGGTCAACATAGAAGATTAGAAAAAATATAACTATAATAATAAAAGAAATAAAAAATAAAAAAAAATTATTATTAAAAATATAAATTATATATATAATATATAAAACAGAAAAATAATAATAGAATTTAAAGAAATTAAAAATAAATTAAAAAAGGGTTAAAAATAAATATAAAAGAATAACAAACGGTCAACACCTCTCACAGTTGCCATCGCCCAAAGGGTCGATCACTGGACGCTCAGTCCCACAGCTGCCACAGTTGGCTTGCAAACTCCATCCAAGTTGTCGTTGCCATTCCAGCTCTGCCACCATTGAACCAACGACGTCCAACCACCGCATCTTCTACTACAAGCAGCAACGGACTGTCGCCTTCTACAAATCAGCCTAGCCATCCATCGCATGTTGTCCCTCCTCGTCCTTGTATGTCCCTATTCACCGTAAGTGATAACAGACCATCCCTTCCATAACTCAGTCGTTGCACACCACCACCAGTTCAAATCTAACATTCCAGCCTTGCCATTTGATACATTTTGCAGTCGCTGCCAACCTCGAGCCACCCTTTGTTACTCAACGTTTCCATTTCGCTGCTCGCCGCCTTGCTCGAGCCATCGATCGACCCATGATTGCCATCAATCCAACCGGAGCCTAGCCCCCAACAAGATCATGTTTCGTCCAACCACCGCTGAATAAACAACAACCAAAGCAATTATCTAGCAACCAAATTATGGCAACTGTACTCCAAATTAAATTTAAAAATCGTCTCCTAGTTAATTTGCAAGTGACCATCTGTACAGTCATGACTGCTCATAACAATTTGAAGGAGTGAAAGGGAATATATTAAGTGATTTTTAATTTGCTTAAAAGGTTTAAAAGTAAAACAAGGGCTTGAAAATATATTAAAAGAGAAGGTTTTTAAAAAAGTAATATATTTTAAGACAGTATTAAAATACATAATTTAAAAAGAGGAAGACAAAGAAAGATTATAAAGGAGTGCAAAAGTATAAAGAGAGAAAGGTATTATAAAAATAATACCTATATAATAAAATATTAAAGGTAAAATATTACCGTAATGGAATCCATTGTTGAAGAGAAGGCAAAATTGGAGTCTAATTCGAAGATGAATTTAGTAAACAAGCCAATATTTTGGACTAAATGTCCATTTTGTCTAAACGAAATTGGATATACATATATTTAAAAAAAGTGCAATTTACGTTGTCTAGCATGTGGAAGATTATTTAGTACTAAAGAGCATCAAGGTAATACACAAACACAAATAAAAAGATTAGAGGAAAAATTCACTGAGCTTGAACAAAAAAACAATGCTTCGGAAAAGAAATATAAAGATCTCGAAGACATATTTTACAATAAATCAAACGAAAAAGACGAGGAAATTTTGCACCTAAGGGACCATAATCGAAAATAACTTGAACAAATCAAGAAGTCAGAGGTTAAGAAGCAAAAATTAAAGCAAGAAAATGAAAAATCTAGGAAGAAATTCAACGAGAATCTATCGAAGAAGGAAGATGAAAATTTGCACTTAAAAAACCTTAATCGAAGGATATTAGAACAAATCAAAGATTTAAAGGATGATAAACTTAAATATAAGATTGATGAACTAGAAAATCAAGAACTCATACGTCTCAAAAAACATAATCAAAGTCTACTCTCTCAAATTAAGAAACTTAAGGATGATAAGAAATCATTAAAAAACAAATTAGAAGAATTTCTCACGAAGGAAGTATCGAAGTCATCAAATGTAATAGATCAAGTTGAAGATAAAGAAACAAATACTAATCTAGTCAATATCACAACTCAAGAAGAAGAAAAACCTATAGAAGTTAAAACCAATTTAGATGTTGCAGTTCAAACAATGAAAATTCCAAGTGATGATTCAGTAACCAACTCAACAACAACAGGACCTGAAGTAAATCATAAAATCACCACAAACAGATTAGGGCAGGATCAAACTGCAAGAGCTCCTTATCGACACCTGAATCACAAGAGCAGACAACTAAGTCAGCTTACATATTTGAAGGGTACATAACGGAAACAACAAATTTATGCTCTAAGGAATACTAAAGTTTGCAGAATCCAATCCTATGATAACAATTCACTACAAATTTCCAATCACTGGAAAGTTCCACCGAAGATTAATCTAGGATGGTTAGATCCATTCTCAGTCCGACAATTTTGTTTATCACTCAAAGGATCATATTGTCTTATATCAACGAAGATGAAAGTCCTCAAACGAGAAGATATTCGAAACAGGAAAAGAGATCCAGCACTTTTATCAGTAAGCTTTGAGGATAAATCTTTTTGAAGAGAGGGGTAATGTTATGAATATAATTCATATAAAAATAATAATGTAAATATAAAATATAATAATAATAATTAATAATTAATTAACTAGTAGTCAGCTAGTTAGTAGTAAAGGGGCTTGTCTTAGAGGCATGATCATTTATGAAAGGGCACCTACCTAGGTATATAAGTGGGCCATCATTGTAATCATTTCACACATCTTTTGTACATTCAACAATTCTTATATACAATTACTACTTGTCCTATGATGGATACTTACATATTTCAGTTCCTCTGAATTATTCGATGCGTATACAAACTTTGCTCGTTACATGTTCATTGAATGTACAAAAGATGTGTGAAATGATTATAATGAGGGCCCACTTATATACCTAGGAAAGTGCCCTTTCATAAATGGTCATGTCTATAAGACATGTCTCTTCATTGCTAACTAACTAACTATTAGTTAATTAATTATTATTTTTTATTATTTATTTTATATTTACATTATTATTTTTATATGAATTATATTCATAACAATCCAAGTATGGGAATCCAAGCAGACATTCAAATGGGGTATGTACCTTGAAAGGTAGTGTGGCAACTCACGTAAATCCTCCCGGCATTATGCTCATAATTAAAAATGAGCTTGTCCAGTTAAAGCCTTCAAGGACAATGCTGGTTGTGAAATAAAGATGCTTGACAAAAGATGGCTTATCAATCTAACTCTTCTTATGAGAATGCTTCAAGATTGAGAGTCATTGTACCATGAAGACCTCCCTTGTTAAGAGGGAATTTTGAAAATTGTAACTAGGTTCAAACTTCATTATAATGTAATTGTAATCATGACAGTGTACATTCTTTATAAAGAAAGAAAGAGAAATTATATTTTATTTTGGAGTATGGGTTTCATACTCAAGATTGAGTCAAAAGCATGTTCTTTGTGCTTTTAGGTCTTCTAGGTCTTTCTAAGTCTTTCTAGGGCAAAGAATAATATTGGTCATGGGTCATAATCCCATTTGAACTCATTGTAATGGAGAATAACATTTATTTTATCATGTAAAAGCCATTGATAAACCCAAGACCAAGCTAGCCCAAGGACAAGGACAAGTCGGCGTAAGGGAGGGCTATTCAACTCCCAAGAAAGGCTATAAATAGAAGAGAGCTCGACCTCATTTACACACACATCTCACACAAGTTTGATCTACAATAGCAAAGGTGAGAAAGAGAAGTTGGAGGAAAAAGAAGAGGAGCAGAAGATAAAGTTGGTCAAGTGATAGATATCTCTTTGTCTCGCTAGGGTGTGTGACGCTGCCAACTTCAAGAGGATGAATTTATCGGGCATTCGCTGGGGGGAAAAATTATAGGTCCGAAATTATGTTGTTGGGGCCGAAGTTGCAATAGTTGGGTTGCAATATCAAAGTTCTGGAAGTTGTTATGCAGCAGATATTGTTGGGGGCTGACTTCAGTCTTGGAGGGTTTGTTGGCTTGGGTCTTTGCGTCTTGGAAGTCTCTTTTGTAAGAAGATGCTAAAGAAGAAGAGAATGTTGAAATTTCTATGTCTGACACGTCATAAATCCCTACTGCATTATCTGGTTTATTTCACCTACTTGTTTATTCCTTAACAAGTTATTTGTTCATATAAATATTGAAAATAAACACAAATGCAGCCTCAACTCATATACAAATCATCAACTAAAATAATAGACAAACACACAAGGGACATCGTTATTTTTGGACAATCGCCCCCAGAAAAAACCCAACTTAGGAAAACCGATGCAACAGTTCTGAGGGTTTTATTATTAAGTAGCTTTCTTGAGTACAACTAGGGTGCCAAACTGGTTCATCCAACAAAGATATCTATCCGGCAATAATACTTCTCTTCAGAAGCAGATATTCAGCAAGTCTGTTCCACGAAAAAACATCCAACGCTTCTCTGAGGTCTGCATCAGCCCTCCTAGCCTCTGCATAGCTCTGGAACCCCCTGCGTCAGCCCTCAGCTACTCTACACTGGCTCTTTGGCCTTCTACGTCACCCACGCAGGCCCTGCTAGCCTCCGTGCAGTCTCTCTAGCCCTTTGTGTGGCTCCTGCTGGCCCTACGTAGCCTCCTGAATCACTGCGCTGGCCCTCCAGCACTATCTTTACCTCTCTGCTATGCACTCACTGCCCCTCGTTGCAACTCAGATCACTTGTTCGATTTCTCTCAGCAAACCCCACTCCAAAAAATCGAACTGATTGATCAATCTTGCTGACCCTCAAGCCTTCTTATACTTTTCCTATTGACTCTTCAATGGCCGAGATTAAGTCTCTAATCAATGGATAAGATTAGATTTGGCTTGATCTATGTCATTTAGAACATTCTCACCCAGTTTTATATTAATACTCGTTAATATTTTAATTTTCCTTAGTTTAGAGTTAGGAACTCCATTAAAAATATTAATTATTTTAATATCTCTCCAACCGGGTGGAATTTCCCCAAACCATTTCTGGGTCTTGGAGATCTCATGTGCTTTAGCCTCTCCACCAATTTTCTTGGCTAGAGCACATTCGATGCTACCCCAAATCAACACTCCCTCTTAGCGAGGACTATGCTCTAGTAATGCTCCACCACTGAACATCACACTGATCCTCCAGCACCAGTATCTGTGTTGATGCTTGGCCTGTTGCCCAACATCCACTGCACTACGGCCCATGGCTCTGCCACTACCACTGCTACATCTATACCGCAGCTCCCTCTGCATTCGTGTTGTTGCTAGTCCTTCCTCCCAACACTGCATTTGCACTACATCTCTCGCTCAACATGCTACCCATAGCACTACCACTGCTAACTGTTGCACTGCAACTCAGTTACCGAGAAGTAAGTAATTGATCTACCCAATTACTAACATCCTTGTCAGTCTAGAAGCCTCCTGATGTTGAAGCTACCTATGCTGCTATCTTGTGCTCCATTTGATGCCTATGCGCTGCTGCAAACACCTTTGTGCCTCTCGCACTGCTACAGCCTCCTCTATGCCTTTCTACACCGCTGTAACCACCACAGCGCTACTACATACCTTTGCACTCTAGCATTGCCTTGTCACTCCATCCGCATCTTGCTTCTACCGACACCCATCATCCTGCTACTGTCATTTGGGGCTCTCGTAGCCAGATATGATCCAAGAGTTTGGATACCTCAAGGATCCTTCCCCTCATCTTATGTAGTCCTCCTGACTACAGCTCGATGTCACCCCACCTCTTCTCTAGACGTGCATGAGCACTCATGGCACAATCGTCATCCGTCTCGACTTCTTTCTCCGCCTTAGCCGGAGCTACCTTGGAGTTAGAAGCCTCTCCCTTATTCTTCTTCCTGGCACACTTGGTTGCATAATGACCCAGCTCCCCACAATAGAAGCACTTTACCTTGGAGATGTCCTTCTTCCTCCTCTTTCCCTGCTGTCCCGCAGATGCCAGAACCGCATCCTCCTCCTCCTTTTTCTTGACTCGACCTCCTTTGCTGCTACTTCTCGCCTTGGTCAACCGTCTAATCTCCTCTTGGCGAAGAGCTACCCACATCTCTTCCCATCCTGGAAGATCACCTCTGCCCAAAATGCTTTGGACAAATGTCTCCCAATCCTTAGAGACTGCATTCAAGGCGGTCCTCACCATGAACTCCTGAGTCCGGTGGCTCCTATGGAAGTAAGTTGGTCCCGAATCTCTTGCAACCTACTAAGGTATAGATCTATCTGCTCCCCCTTCTGTATCTGATATGTCTGCACTTGATTCTCCAACAGCATCTTCCTCCGCATGGAAGTGCCCTGATACAATGTCATCAAGGTATCCCACATCTCCTTTGTCGTGTTCTTCTCGTCAATATGCGGTATCACATTATCCTTGACCCCATCAAGGATTATGCACTTCTTCGCCATTGCATCCTCATACCTTTCATTATCAGTTGGGTTGACTGGGATAGGCACGGTTCTCAAGGCGAAGCCCTTGATGCCATGTCTATCCAGAACAAACAGGATCCTGGCCTTCCAGATGACAAAGTTGGAGGCCCCGTCCAACCTATCATGATCCCTCAGTCCGTTCATTGCCATCTCCGCTCTTCTACTAGACTCCCTCTGAGTCTCGACTCCCCTCCTGGAAATGCTCTCCTAGACTCCCTCTGAGTCTCGATTTCCCTGCTGGAATTCTTCCAGCCAACTATGGATCCGCTCCTCTCCGATCCTCTTTGCAACTGCAACTCAGATCTAGATTTCTTGGCCAGAAATCCCTCAAGGCTGCAGCTCCCTCTACCTTGGTTCTGTCCCGTAAGGACTATTCTGCTTCGACAGCAACAGCACCCCACCAACTTCCTAATCCACAATCTGTCCACAGCTCCCTAGGCCCCAACAGCTGAAGAAACTGAGCCTCTTAGCTCTGTGTAATCCCAACAAGACTAAATCACTCTTCAGGCCAACTGCGTCAAGTCTACCTGACTGAGTAGGATGACGTGGCTCTTTGTGAGCCTCTTCTACCTCTCTATGCCTCTACGATGGCCCTCTCTCTGGCCGAAATGATGACGCAAGTCCTCTGCATCACTCCTTCTGTGTTGCCTTCTGCTTAGAAATAGCTCTGTCTCTCGAGACAGTGTTTCTGCTACAAATTTTCTTATTTCTGTTGGTTCCTTCAGTTTTCCTGTGATCTACAACCCTCTGATACCATGTTGAAATTTCTAGGTCTAACACGTCAGAAATCCCTACTGCATTATCTAGTTTATTTCACCTACTTGTTTATTCCTTAACAAGTTATTTATTCATATAAATATTGGAAATAAACACAAATGCAGCCTCAACTCATATACAGATCATCAACTGAAATAATAGACAAACACACAAGGGACACCGTTATTTTTGGACAATCGTCCCCGAAGAAACCCAACTTGGGAAAACCGATGCAACAGTTATGAGGGTTTTATTATTAAGTAGCTTTCTTGAGTACAACTAGGGTGCCAAGCTGGTTCACCCAACAAAGATATCTATCCGACAATAATACCTCTCTTCGAAAGCAGATATTCAACGAGTCTGCTCCACGAAAAACCTTCCAACGCTTCTCTGAAGCTCTGCATCAGCCCTCCTGGACTCTGCGTAGCTCTGGAACCCCCTACGTCAACCCTCTGCTACTCTACACTGGCTCTCTGGCCTTCTGCGTCACCCACGCAGGCCCTGCTAGCCTCTGTGCAGTATCTCTGGCCCTCTGCATGGCTCTTGTTGGCTCTGCATAGCCTCCTCAATCACTGCGTTGGCCCTCCGACACTATCTCTGCCTCTCTGTTATGCACTCACTGCCCCTCACTACAACTCAGATCACTTGTTCGATTTCTCTCAGCGAACCCCACTCCAGAAAATCGAACTGACTAATCAATCTTGGTGTATCTCCAACTGACCCTCAAGCCTCCTCTTATACTTTTCCTATTGAGTCGTCAACGGCCGAGATTAAGTCTCTAATCAATGGCTAAGATTTGATTTGGCTTGATCAATGTCATTTAGAACATTCTCACCCAGTTTTATATTAATATCCATTAATATTTTAATTTTTCTAAGTTTAGACTTAAGAACTCCATTAAAAATATTAATTATTTTAATATCTCTCCAACCAGGTGGAATTTCCCCAAACCATTTATGGGTCTTGGAGATCTCATGTGCCTTAGCCTCTCCACCAATTTTCATGGCAAAAGCACATCTGATGCTACCCCAAATCAACAGAGAAGATTTTTCGAGTTTTCCCTTTGGAGGGGTTTTACCAAGGTTTGGAACCTACATCTTGTGTACTTTTTCTCTTTTTGATCTTCTTGTTTTTGGTAATTGCTTGGTGAACAAAATTAAAAAAGTCATAAAAGAACATCTATCATCACAAGTAATTATCAAGATAAGGAAAATAATTGTAATTATCATGTCTTCATATTTCTCAGCATTCATTTCTAGCAAGATTATATTTGGCATTGGCCTACTTACATTTGCCTTGCAAGATATATTGATGAGTCATTTTGATATATCTACTTTTGATGTTGATTACATGCTCATGATCATTTGTACTTGCTAGAGCTTTTTATTGCTTCAAGTTAAATCTCAAGTTGTTGAATGGTTGATGCTCTAATTAACTTACTAATTATCTCCTGGAACTTGTTACTTTTAGCAAGTGCTCTTTAGAAGCCTCCCTTAGTGTCCACCCCACTTGGCTTTTGCTAGGAGAGAGCCTAGACGAAGAGAGTTGGGATTAGGTAACAACCCCTTCTCTGAGCTTTGCCACCAAGGCCACACCTAGTGGGGTTGACGATTTTTCCCACATTTACTTAGGTGTGTAAGCAAGGCGGAAACACCTTGGAAAGATAAATAATAAACTTTGGAAACAAAGGAAACTGATTGTATAAGATTGTTGAAATAAAAATGTGATCTAATGTGCTCTTGGTTCATTTTAAGTTAAATTAGATTGCCACTTAAGATTAAGTTAATTCGTTGCAAGATTGAAACATGTTGCAATTCAACTTTTTCCCTAGGCCTTATCGTCGAGGCCCCGATCTCAGAATAAGACGACTTAGGGGGAGAAAGGTCCCTAATTGACTACTTCAACCAGCAAGTTGGAGGTTAATTACCTTATACGAAAATGAAACCAGCTAAATGGTTGATAAAATGAAATGGAACTAGATGCATGAAATACCCTTGATGAATCAAAGGGATGAAATGCTCTTTTCAAAAATTAGAACTTAAGAACAAATTGAAAAGTTATAATCGGCCCTTTGGCAAACCAAAGGGTGAAGAGAATCTCTCTCGAAATTACAATAGGTCCCTTGGAAAATCAAGGGAATAATTATGCCCTCTTGATGGAGTTATGAGAGAAAGTATTGCTGGTTTTTACGAGTATTGGTTCAATAGTAGCCTTTGGATGTTCCAATCTTCAAAGATGGGCACAACCAACCAGCATTCCTCCTTTGTACTTCTATAGACCTGCAAGAAATCAGCAAACAAAGCAAAGTGAAAGATGCCCAAATCAACTTTGGAATATCCGCAATAGTTAGTACAAAAATCTATCCAAATTATCTAAATAAAATCTAGATTAATCAAAGGAAATCGCTACACTAAAGCAACCAAGAAGGGCTGAATTTAATCAGCTTTTCTTGCCTAATTTGTGAGTCAGGATAGGCACAAATATGAGCCTTTAACTTCAAAAAAAATCAATGAAAATCGTAAGTAAAGTAACCAAAGAAATTCTTGTTTGAATGAAGGAAGGATAGGTTTGGGGCTGCTTGAAAGCACTTTTTAAGATCCTTCTTTTGCAGCCCTTTGGGCAGTCCTTTGATCTGGTGAAATGGTGTGCTTCTTGGTTCTTGGGAGATGGTTGATCTAGCCAGCGATATGGCCAACTTCCAAACTTTGAAGTAACATGTGCTACACATCATGAAAACTCGCTCAAAACCATTAGTAATATTAGGAGATGATTTGCAGATGAGAAAAGATAAATCATGCTATTAACAAGTACATGAAAATATCCAAACTAGTTGCAAACCAATCAAGAAAACAAGTACTTACTTGTTTTCTCCTTGGGCAATATTGCCCCTACTTGGGCCCAAATTTACTAGATGAGAGCAAAAAACAAATTAAACCAATTCAAGTTGCCTCATACCAAGAGAAACATCACCAAAGTTTACACCACGTGGACCTCCAAAGTTTTTTTCTATTGTGAATAGCAAGTACAAAACTTCGGTAGAGTATCCCTTGTTGATTTTTTTAAGTGCAATAGATACAAGCACAATATTTGTGAAAAACTAATAATTACTTCTAATGATGTTGATCTTCTTTTAATTTTCCCGGTTTATCATTAAGCAATTACACTTTAAAAATTCAACCATAAAAACAGTTGGGCAGTAGAGATCACAATGCACAAAGAGAGCCTTAGAGACCTTCGCTTGTCTTTCCTTCTCTTCTGCTTCCAAGATCGAACTATAGAAGATCCCAGTGCAGAAACCCTAACTTCGATCTTCCAAGAGAGATAGATAAGGCCCAGAAACACTTCGACTTCTTCGACTTCCTCTTCTTCACACTTCCTTCTTCGACTTCTTCTTTTGCTTCTTCGTATATCAAGAGATGAGTGAGTGATCCAAATAGAGGACGAATTCCTCTCTATATAGGCTTCTTCAATGGTGGATGTGGCTCTTCATGTAGGCCGACTTGATCTTGGAGGTATTTTGACACTCTAAAGGCAATAAATTTTTCTTTACAATTTACAATGTGCCCATAAGGTCTTCAATATATGACAATGACTCTTATACCTAGGATAAACCATAGAAGAACTCAATGGGTGCTTGACCTATAAAATAAAAGAACTTAAGCATGAAACCCATGCTCCAATAATAATAATTTTTTTCATTTTATATTTACAATAATAGATTTCATACTTATGAAGACCGAACGTAGCTACACATTTTTCAACATGGAATTCGTCAATTGAAGAATCTACAAGGAAGAGAAGAGATTTGCGGGTTTTCCTCTCAAGTGGAGAGGTTTTAGCCCTGGCTTGCAACGTATACTCTGTGTTCTTGTTATTCTTGGTTTTGGTAGTTGTTTGATGATACACACATATAATAATAAGTAACAAAACTAATAAGTAAAAAGACATCACAAGCAGTTATCAAGTAAAGACAAATCACTATGATCGTTGCCCTATAGATTTCTCAACATCCAAAACCAAGTCAACCTTCCTTCTTGATGAGCTTTCCTTACACAGCTTACAGCAACAAACTTTGACCTTCCCGCAACAACTTCGACCCTAGAAACATTGACCCCAACAACTTCAAACTCCAGCAACTTCGACTTCCAGCAACTTCGTTCTCCAGCAACTTTCACCTAGCAGCTTCAGAATTTTGTTGCACTTAAGAGAGAGAGAGACCCAAAAACTTTGACTCTAGCCTTCTTCTTGAACTTCGCTTGCCTTAGGACTTCTTCCTTTTAGGATTAAACTCTTTTTCTTGCTTCTTTGTATGTCTTGAATGTGTTCTTCAAACGAGGTCGAATGTCTCTTATATATAGGCTTTCCATTGGTACGAATTGCCTCCATGAGGCTGACTTTATCTTTCATGTAGGCCGACTTGTCACAGCTCGTTGATAAGGTCTCGGAGGGTCTTTTATGACTCAAATAAATTTCTTTTACATAATACAAGATGCCCAAAAGGGTCTTACATGTATGACAATGACTCTTTTGACTTCATAATTCTATGACAAACCTAGAAACACTCAATGGGTGCTTGACCTACAAATAAATTTACCTTGAGCATGAAACCCATGCATCAAGAATGAAAATAATAAGTTTCTTTTTCTTTTCAGCAAATACATAAAAATTACAATAGACATTATGAAGACCAAACCTAGTTACACATTTCAACATTCTAAATAATTTTGAAGAAAATCCAAGATTGTTGTTCTGATAAAAAGAGATCTGTCGACCATGTCCTTGTTGAGAAATGTCAGTTTTAAATTTTCATTGAGACCTTCATAGGTTTCTAACGAGATATTCGTTGTCTACTAGAAAGCGATACTACATATTTCAAAATGATGGAAATGTATTAGTGGAAAAAAAATTCCTTCTATTTTATCCACGTCAGTGAGTCCATGACAAAAACACGCTATGATTCTCATATAAAAGCAAGCATTAGAATCTTTCAAGCCAAGACTCAGCATATATTTCACTCTCCCAGATAAATTACATATGATGCATAAGTCATCATAATATGTTCACTTATAGAGAAGTAATTAACAAGCATACCTCAAGCATTATAACCCAACATGGCTGTGCATTCACATTACCTGCAAGACATCCCATTTAATACATGCTCACCATTCAGCTGATCTAAAAGCACAAAGCTTTACTAAACAAACATTTCTTGCATGAACTTTAGAATCTAAATCTGCTTAGCAGTTTTACCTCATAAGAAATGTTCTTCAAGTATGAAGATACAAACAGATACTTCATCTTGAAGACTAATGAAAATATGAATTGAATGTGTCCACTACAGTACTCCCTCAGAGAGAGAAATGTAGAAAAAAGGAGAATAGTACTAAGAGTAACATGCAATACTTCTATTGATTACTCTTAGAGAGAAAACATTAGAAAATTAAAAAGCAAAAGATTTAGGCAGGGTAGAAGCATTTACGTGGTAACTAAATTCAATGTCAATGTTGTTACAAAAATTATCAAGACCATTAATGGCAAGAAGCTCATTGCCATTAACCATTAGACACTGCATAACACTATCTTCAAATACAAGTTTACAGCCACAACCTGTTAGTGTTAGAAAAACAGGAAGGAAGAAGCACAAAGGCCATTAGACTGACAACATGATATATTCAAGTATTTGCGTTATTGTGCTTCAAGAAATAACAAGAGATGTCTCCTTTTTAATGGGATGTGACTAACAACCTGTAACCAGACAAGCCAGCGGCTTTTACAAAACCCAATACAAAACCATCGCATGTCACCTGTCCTTATTTAATATTCACCTAATCAACCCCTAATGAATCCTACATAAAGATTCCTACAACCTTAATAAAATTGGCATTATTTCTAGTACTCGCCTTAAAGTCAATTTTAGCTTTCTTAAGCATGTTTCTGAAATTTCTGGCCAATGCTTTGATGAGGATATTTGCAACCTGATTAACCAAACTCTTTCACTAGATGGCTTAACATTTCTCATCCAACTCAATTGTGTCTTCAGGATATGACTTACACAGAGAAATCTCACACCTAAACAAAATGTACTTGGGGGTTTTCAGTTTTATCTAGAAGTGTTTTCAGTCAACAATACCCCTCAAGCAACCAATGTTGACAGCCCATGGCTTTAATCAAACAACTCAAGTTTTCACAAAGTTACACATACCTCTTCAGTTCTTATAGTTGTATACCTCAATATAGAGGTTTCTACGAAGCAAGAGACCCTGTGAAATGAACAATGTTCATTTGCTACAGAATATCCAGCATAAGAAGGATACATGATTGAAGTCCATAAAGGGCAGAGTATATACAAAATAATGAATAAGATAAGAATGAGATGATAAATAATGATTAATGACTTTGGTATTTATAGGCCTCAAGGTGACCTTTCACTTAAAGCTATGACTTCATGTAATACACCTTTTGATAATTAATAATATCCTAAAATTTATCATTTAGATATACATTATGAATAATAAATTTATATACATAGCATTGCCTTCCCCATGAGAAATGTTTTGTCCTCAAAGCATATTAATAGAAAAATGTTATGTCTTGTTCTAACTTGGAATACCAACTAATAATTCTCTGTTCTTTTGGAGGTGTGATGGTTGACGATACAAGACAATATGATCATCCAAGAGGATAATTGAAAAATTGTAAGAGGACCTAACCAACCTAATTCAATTTTTTGAGGGACTATGCATTTATAGGGTTCTTGGAAGAAGTTTGTTGTATCACAATTCCCAAGATGACTTCTACTTTCAGACAAAATTGTACCATAATTAATATTCTTCAAAATATAGTTTGAATATTGTCTTTGTTTCGAACAATGTTGATAACTTGATACAATCGTTGGTTAAAGTATCTACTGTTGTGATTCGGATGTCAACAAGGTGTACTTGTAACATGAACTTTACTTTCCATATTTTTACTGCTCTCTTGTTTCACTTCTGGTAATATGTCTTCATTGCACGCTTTCATCTTGTTGTCGCACAAAGTGTCTAGGCACCGCGACAATGCTCAGAGTAAGGGTTATCACTCTAATCCTTACTCACTGCCTTTAGAATTTCTCCTAGACAAGTCAAGGGGGGTAGTCCCTAAGGTTAATGGATGAGGATAGTCTGTGGAACGCAAGCTCTAGGAGATTTTTAAGGATGAATAAATTGATGAATTTAAAGCAAGTCTCAGTTAATTGAGATAGATAGATTAAAATAAGACACAATCACAAGACAAAAATGACTACAGACCAGTGCCTTTAATGTGAATTAACCAAAGACTACATAATAACAAGTCACCCAGAGCAATTTGAACAATTAATTGTAAAATGCCCAAAACTTTAGCATATTGGATAATCTAGCAAAATAATCTTTCTCCAACAGGCAATATAATTTAAAACATTTATCGCACCTTGACCATAGAAAAATCATGAAAATTTAAGATTTTGCACTTGAATCACCAAAGACACCAAGGAACTTTAAATTAGCATTTCAATTATTCCTTAGGCAACTGCTTTAATGTGAAAAATGAAGAAGTGAAACAAATCAAAGGGTTAATAAATTAAAATTTTAATGGGTCATAGGCCACATTAAAATTATTACATGTCAAAACGCAAATCCCTTTTTTAATTTATTTCATGCTTAATTCTCAAATTTTTGAAAAAAAAAAAACAGATTTTTTTATTTTTATGTTTTGAAGTTTTTTTCAAATGAACAAAAAAATAAAAATAAATAAAAAATAATTAAGTTAAAAATAAAAAAGTAAATGTAAAAATTAAAAAATCAAATCAAAATCAAAATTTAAAACAAATAAAACTCAAACAAAGATCGAAATTTAAAAAAAAAAAAATTAAAAAAAAAAAAAAAAAATAAAAAAAAAAAAAATCTAACTTAAGGGAAAGAATAAAGAATAACAAAAAAAAAATTGAATGATGAAATTAAAACTAACTCTAACTTGAAGACCAGAAAAAATATAAACAAATGAAAACCAAAACAAACTAAGAAATCGAACATGTTTTATTTGTTGTGTGTCTGCAGGTTTCGAAAGGCTCGACGGCGACAGAGGACTTGGATGCAAGTCGAGGAGCGAGGAGCAGGATGCAGGTTGTAGGTTTGGAACAGTGGGATGGGCGGTGTAGCAAGGGAATTTGAAGAGGCAGCAGCAGAGCAGTGTGGGAAGACAGCAAAGCCAAGGTTTGAGGGCTTGCAGTTCGAGTAGAGGGCGAGGAATAGGGAAGGAGCAGCAAGGAGTTTGCAGGGTTTAGGCAGTGAGCAGAACACACGAAGGGAGGAGCAGGATGCGGGTTGAGTGGATGCAGGAGTGAGGGTCGAGGGTTATGATTTTTTGAAGATGGATGGATGCTGAGAGACGAAAAGGAGGGTTTCGCTGCAGTTTTGATGAGGCGGCGTTGAAGGAGCCGCGTTTGGAGCTTAAGATGGGTTTCAGTTTAATGGAGGTAGGAATAGCAGACGTCAGCCAACAAAACAAATCCGAAATTTTCTGTTGAAAACCCGCAAGCAACAAACAAATCCGAAATTTTATGTTGGAAAACCCCAGGTACCAAACAAATACGAAATTTTTTGTTGGAAAACTCCAGGTAATGGAGAAACTGTAGCCCAAAACTCAAGATAAACCCAAAAAAACAAATTTCACACCAATATATTTTTATGCTTCAGAATTATCAATCAAACCCTTGTTAAATCGTTTCCAGATTTAAAAAATAAAATAAAACCCTTGGATTGCACAAGGTTGGATAATATTCCTGCAAAAATGATTTTGAAGCCAGATCTTACCCTCCACGGCCTAGATCTGGCTTCAAATCAAACTTCACCTTCAGATCTGCAACCTGCACCTGGAAACAAAAACACCCAAAACCCAGATATACAAAAAATAAATAAAACCCAAGAAACCCAAGTTAAAAAATCCAAAAATTTTATAGATCTATCAGATCTGAGAAGTGTGAGTCCAACTCCACTCCCAGATCTAATAATCTAAGGCTCTCAACAGCGATATTTATCAATTTCGCACATAAAAATTAAATTTTAAAATTTTGAAGGAGGTGCTTAGCTTGAAACCCTTCAAGCATCACCAGTAAAAATCTTATGATAAGCCTGAAATTAAATTTAACTAGCCTCTTTAGAAAACACAAATTGAGAGTTGGTTGGTCCAACTGAAAACTTCCCTAAATGCCCGATGATATAAAAATCAAGACTTTCTTGCAAAAATCAATTTAGCCATCAAAATAGAGCGAGAAAATAATAATAAAATTCAGATAAATAGAGATACCTGCTATTACATTCAAAATTTAAATTATCATTTAAACCCAGCCACTGAGCAAGATACCTGTACTCAAATCACTCTTTCAGAAGCTATTATCAATGGCTAAAAAAATAATTACATATGAAAACGACACAGCTTACAGTATTTCCATGAAAAGTAACACCTTGAAAATTAACCCCAAAGTCTTTCTTTATTATTCAAAAAAAGATTACACAAGAGCTTTGCACTTAGCACATGACCCAAAGATCGGATGGATCAATTGACAAATGACTTCCTATTTAAATATAAATCCTCCAACGGCTAGATTGAGTGATCCTCGTCAAAGAAATCTCGACCATTGATGAGGATTAAAAAAAATTAATCTCATCCATTGAAATATTAAATTCTTGAGGAAATTCGAATTTTTCAATTAAATGCATTTTAATTAACTCAAAAATAAAAATTTTGAGTTAATTTCCTCAAAATTTTGACTTTGACTTAACCCTCAGGGACCAAAGGCTTAAAATTTGGCAAAATAATTGATTTACCTTAGTCCCGGGAACTTCTAAAATTTGTTTTTTTAAGGACCAACAAATTTTTCCTTTGGAGAATTTAAATTTACCTAGGACCTAGAATTAATTAAATTTTTGGATTAGGAATTTAATTAATTTTTGGCCAGAAAATTTAATTAATTAACCGATGAGCGGATAAATTATTTTCCAACCCTCAAGACACTTTACATCATATATTTTTTACATCATAAGGGGGAAAACCCATTTGTAATAGACTCTCACGGTCTACCCATTTCTGCGACACAAATATAATCCAGCAGACCAAGCAATTTGTAATAAAATAACCTAACCAGGAAGTTGAAGAATTTTGATATCGTTGTACCAACAACCGATTGGTTTGATTCAAGAATACATTGATTGACTTGACAATACTAATGTTGATACCACTAATGATTGGGAGTTGATATGATTTTTGGAAAAGCATGAAAGCATAACCTTGTACGAAGAAAGAAGTTGTGAAATGCTTGTGCAATCAGTTGTGAGGAAGTGTAGGTCCATAAGATGCTTGATGGCATGTTAGAGATATAAAAAGATTTCCAAAGATCCAGGAAGGTCGAAGCTCGTTATGATGTGATGCAAATAGGAACCAAACAGCTACAACTAGATCTAAACGAAAGAACAAGTAGTTGACGTATTAATGTAGAATGAGACAAGCTGAGGTTTGTGGTTATGTCTCCCTAGTTGAGAGGGAGTAAGGATCTCCTCCCTAGGTGAGAAGGAGTGATGGCGGACACTGTATTCTCCATGTGTCATGCACTATGGCCAGGACTAACAAGGGTAAGCCTAGTGAAGGCACTGGTAGGGAGAATGGTGGATTGGATAAGCATTTGGGACCGATGCTCCTTGAGGAATGGTATCCAAGATAGGAGTAGTCCTGACAACCGATACTCTTTGAGGATTGGGAATCCAATATAAGAGTAGTCTTGAGGACCGATATTCTTTGAGAATGGAGTGATATCCAAGATAAGAATAATCTTGTTAGGACATACCTAGTGAATATCCGAATGGGGTATGTGCCTTGAGAGGCGGTGGTGGTGTTCAAATGTATGCCTCTTAGCATTGTACTCTAGTCTAGTGGAGAGTTAGAGCTTGTCAGTCAAGGCCTTGCTATTTTGTAATTGACAATGTTGGTTATGATGATGCTTGATGATGTTTATCAATATGAACTCTTTTTATGAGAATATTTCAATTTGAGAGTGTCCTTGTATCCTGTTGAGTCATTATGAATAACTCCCTAGTTAAGAGGAAGTGTTGAAAAGTGTAACTAGGTTCGGTCTTCATAATTACCATTGTACTTGTAGCAATATGTATTTAATGTAAAAACAAAAGGAAGAAAAAGAAATTATTATTATTATTATTATTATTATTATTATTATTATTATTATTTTCTTGTCAAATTCATGTTCTTTCAATGCTTCTAGGGTTTATTGAGTCAATATGAAAATTTGTCATGAGTCAAAGTCTCATTTGGACTATTTGTAAGAAAATAAAAAAAAAATATTATTTCGAGTCAAAAGAGTCAATTTTGTCACCACGAGACCAAGTCAGCCCTCCAAATGGACAAGTCGGCCAGCCCATAAGTTGTGTCTCTTCATATGGTCAAACAACTATATATTGGCAACTGTGCTCCACATTTTGGCAACCAATTTGACTTATGTGCAAGCAAGAAGAAGAAAATCTGCAAACCAAAAGGAGAAAGAGAGTGAAGTTTAAGGAGAAAGAAAGTTTTGTCTTCTCCCCTAATCTGTCCACACGTGCAAAGTATTCTCTATGGTTTTTCAAAGTTGTTAATGTTGAGGAATCTAGGTCAAATGTAGGTTAATAAGATTATTCTCGTCGTGATAACTATTTGTGAGGTATTTTTAACTTTTTTTCTTAGCACAATCTTCACTTGCTATTATTAAGAGTGTGTCTTCTTATATTCATCAAATAGTTACCAAAACAAAAGAGACAAGAACACAAGATGTTGTCTTTCTACCAGGGCCAAAACCTATCACTCTTTGAGAGGAAAACCCGCACAGAATTCTACTTATAAAGATTCCAATTGACGAATGCCAAGACCAAGACCAAGACCAAGACCCTTGACCTAATAGCCACTCCAAGATCAAGCCACTGCTTCCTTTGAATGTCTTTTCTGCTTTGTGATTCTTCCTTTGCTTCAAACTTCTTTGTGCCTTCCCATCACTGTCTTATCAAGATCCTTCCATCAAGATTTTCTTCTCATTGTCATGTCCTTCGATGAACTGTCTTATCTTCTTTGTTGCTCCTAAACCATGAACTATATAGACTCTAGAGATCTGACTTCTTCCTTTAGACACCCAATTTCTTCTTCTATTTTACAGTCCGAGTTTTGCTCTCACATTGAATCATAGAGATGCTTTACTGATCAGCTATCTACATTCAAGAGGGATCCAAATTCCCTTCTCCATGGAATTGTGATCTTGTAACCTTTGACTATAGTCTTTACCGAAACATGGGTGATCTGAGATCTTCTGATGTCCTAGATCACTAAGATCTTAGAGATCTGAAATATTGTGATCATCCACTTAAATTACAGAGGTATCCGCATACTGCACCATGGACAGACTTCCGAAAATTCATCACTGTGGTATCCGAGATCCTTTCTTGTGACAGTTCTTCGAAACTTCATGAGAACCCGAGATCTGCACTTCATCCGAAACACTGAACTTTCTCAATGTAACTTTAATGCAAAAATCTCAGAGATAGATAGAATTTCTCTGTGTTTTTATGCAAAGAGTCCATCAGGGTATTTATAGTAATCCGTCCACAAATTAAGCCGACATGACAGTATGACTAGATGTGTCTATTAAATGTAAGCCGACATGAGTTGTGCACACAATTTGGAGGCCGACTTTGAAGAGGATGGCAAGTGCTTATCGTTGGGGGCTAATTAGACATATTTATAGACTTATATACATTGACTCATGCTCAAGAAGAGCTTCTTCATACATGAAATTGACTCTTCGACTTATTAATAAATCCTAAGGCTCTCAATGGGAGCCACTGCGAAATAAACATCTTGCTCATGAAACCCATGCATCAAGGCATACAAAAATCATTTTATTTCTTTCATTTCGTCATTTACAAAGATCATATCCTTATGAAGACTGAACCTAGTTACGCTTTCTTCAACAATTACAGGCCGGAAATTTTAGGGGCCGAATTTTTAGGGGATGGCCAGAAGTCAGAGATTTGACCAACGTTAACTTTGATGGCTTTGATTTGATGGAAGACACTTGGAGGAGGGTTGACTTGGGTTCTTTGTAACTACCTTGGTCTTGGTCTTGGGTATTAAATATCTCATTTTGATTTGATTCTATAAGAAGAGGATTTTTTTTGGGCTTTCCCCTTGTGGGGTTTTTGCCCTGGCTTGGAGCCTATATTTTTGTGTTCTTGTCTCTTGTGATTTTCATGTTTTGTACTTTTTGGTAATTGCTTGATGAAAGAAGAGAACATAAAATTTAATAAAGAAGCCAACAAATTCACAATTAATTATCAAGTAAGAGAAATTAGCCCTAACAAGCCTATTGATTTCTCAACATTTATTAGGGTCAAAAGAGTTCAACAATCAATGCCACCAACATCGAGGTACATAGAGGACTTGGTGCTCTTGATTAAATGTCATTTTCTTACCCTCATACATGATAGAATCCAGTGTGAATGTTGCAATCATGTCCATTCCTAAAATCCTCAAAATTGTCAACCCTGTTGAATTTTGAATGGGATCTAAAATTCTACTTTCTCCATATGAAATCTAGTGAGTTTGGAACCACTCTCAAGCATCCTGAATCAATTAATAGTAATGTTAAAAATTTGAGTAAAAGGATAAAAATGTTTTCATCTAAAACACTTGACATGATAACATGGGACATGGAGGACACAGAAATACAAGTGTCCAATGAGAGACACGGCGACCCCAGAAATAGAACAGAGACGACACATTATATATATATCTATTATATATATATATATATATTATATATATAATATATTAAAATATAACAAATTAATGAATTACACATGCAAAAATGAAATAAAGACCTAGAGATTCAAATTTTGTTAGAATTTAGAAACTAAAACATTTACCTGATGATGATACAAATTCAATCATACAAGTTTACAACTAATTACTACTCAGTACTTACTAGTACAACATCAATGACGATCAAATGACAAACAAACAAAATTAGAACCATAAACTGCAGTTTTCCATTAAGTCCTCAAAATCAAAATGCATTACATGAAACTAAGTCATTGCTACTATAGGTGGAAATGCCAATGGAAAATACAAAATAAGGTAACTACTAGAACTGTAGATGGAAGAATCTCGTAGCTCACAACTATCAATAGTCCTCCTCCATATCTGAATCATCGATATCAATATCAATGCCACTACTCTCACCTTCATCTTCCTCCTCTATATCCAATCCAATCAGTGCATCTTGAGCCTGTTGTCTTGCCACAGCAATGCTTTTTCTCAGCATTTGAAGCTGCACTCCATTAGATGGAACACTTGTAAAGGCTAATGAAATTGAAGGGCAAGGACAACCTCAATAGTGGCATTCCTCCTTTTCCTTTGACCTTTTCCAGCTGCCCTTGCTGATTGAACCATGATTTGTATGGAATGAAGAAGAAAATGAACTGCTTTAGGAAAAAAACTGCAGGACTTGTGTACAAATCCTCTTGCCCAGCACTGGGAATCCCTTCAATGCTGCACTAGAACCCTCAGCTGCACTCCAAAACCACTTAACGCCCTAACCTGCTAAGTGAAATGAGTGAAAAAGGAAGACAGGTCACTTTTTTTAGTGCTTTTTTATATGAAATGTGTCCTCAACTCAGGACAGGTCATGTGCCAAACTCATACCGACACATGTTATCATGAATCTATCTGACACATGGAATTTGTGACACTGGACCCCCTAGGGGCATGTCCGGTGATCAAAAAGAGGGATTCCCATACAAGTCATTTCCATGTTTACCTTGATCAAAAAGAGGGATTCCCACACACACACACAGTTTTATCCTGATACCATATCCAGCTTGTTAAAAGAAAGCATATCAATACTGAGCATTGTACTTGTATCTGTATTTGTGAAACATGTCCCTCTGAGTTATGACAATGTGTCTTTATTGTTTCAATGGTTTAAATTACCCTAGAGCAGCAAGTTTGCCCTTTTCCCCAATCTTGGGAGAGTTTACAATTACTGTGCTTACAACATTCAAATTGGAGTCCTTCCACAAAGGAGCCACCAATGGGAGGGTATCTACTATCTTTTGATTCTATTTCACCGAAGTTGCCCAGGGCTTGCACCTGGCCTCAACTGCTAAAACAAGTGCAGGCACATGACAAGCGCGAGCATCATTGCAGGAACTTGAACCCTGGTGAGGGTTATCACAACCCGACACCTTCACCAACCAGGCATGCTATCATTTACAGTGATGCTTCTATAGCATTCTCTGAAAATACTGTGATAGCAATATAATGAATGTGCGAAGCAACTTGAATACAGGCAATATTCCAAACTCAAAGAAAATATCAAAAGAGGATAGCCAAATATACTACAGGTGAAGTTTCCACACACCCCATCCACTTCTGTCAGTTGCATCTCGACATTCTACATGAAAGCGTTTTAAATGACTACTCACTTCACCGACAGTCTCAACTTGTTTCCTTGCCAAAGCTGGACTAATCTCTACAGATCTGCAATACGATGTTAAAAAATATCAGTTATCAGTTAAATAAAATATGCCGGCCCAAAAACCAGAACTATGGTGATCCAATAATACAAACTTTGAAAGCAATACATTTCCAGAAAGCTAGCAGATTGCAACTAAAGCCAACGTGAAAATTCCAAAGACTGTCAACTTGTCTGCTCAACATTTTCTAAACAAGAAGCAAAAAGAGGGTAGAAATTAAATGAATAAAAATTACATCAGGCCTTACAGAAGACCAATCAATCTTTAGGAGAGTTTCTAATAGCGATAATGATTTTTTTTCATCAATACAAAATTGAAAATCATAGCAAGTACCAAGTCTAAAAGACAAATAAGAAGAATCCAGTAATGGCAGCAGAGAACAAAATGATGAACAATAAAAAACTTACAACAACAAATACATCTGAGTCCTTTCTAATGAAAGAGATGAATCTGAAGAATTAAATTTCTATTGCAGTCCACCTATGGGCTCAAATGATATTTCTATTGCAGCTAGAGTACTTGTTAGTTGGTTTTCCATAACTTGTGTGAGATTTATATCTGAACCAGCAAAATAACCAGAGAAGAAATATAAAAGTAAGAGTATAATAAAAGCATAACAAATGATGGAATATTCACGAATACTGAGTGTAATGTCCCAATCCGCTTGGGAGACATAAGGAGAAGATTCTGCTAACCTAATTAAGTTTCTGTAGGCTAGGACAGGAAAATTAATCAAGGGAACACAATTTGCCTAAGAGAACACCTTATAAAAGCTAAAATGGAGAGAAGTGGGCATGGGCTCTAGGCTAACAAAAAGTCACTTTTAAATTATAAAGTGAGAAAACCCACTAAAGTGACTTTATTAAATTAAAAGGTAAAGTGTGACAAAAAGGTCAAAGTGAATTATAAAAAAAGAAAATGAAGAGTCTCTCCTCATTCATGCATTTGATCACTTAAAAAATAGATTTTTGGAGAGTTCTTGAGAAGAGAATCTAGGGTTTTGGAAACCTTCATTCTGCTTACTAGTTTCGGTGTTGATTCTATACACCCTAGCTGGTATTGGGACAGAATCACCTAAGTTCCAACATTACACTTCACTGTTGACAATTAAAAAGACGTTGGCAGAAATGGAGCAGATGTAAAAGTGTTATCAGATGATTTTATAACCAGTTTTTTGGCATTCTCTATTCTCTTTAACAGGCTGAGATTATTCCCATTCAGTGTGGCCACTCACAAGAGGAGACATGTTAATAATAGGGGGCCGAGTTCATACTTTTCAAGAGGCAGAGTTCCTTCTCTCATATCAGGCCGAGGGCTTATCTTCTTTGCAGGCAGAGATTGATCCAGCTCAAGGCCAAGTTCCTTCTGTGGATAACAGGTCAAAAGTATTCCATCTAAGAGGGCCGAGAACAGTCTTTATGAAGGGGTTGAATGCCATTCTTGTTGGTTGAGTTAATTGTCAAGAATTATCCCTGTTCTGTGGAGTCGAGTTTACCTTTTGAGGGCTGAGTTCTATGTCTATGGGAGCTGAATGTTACAGCTGTGTATGGGAGATAAATTTCTGAGTTGTGCATACCGAATTTGAAGGTTGAACCTGTACTGTCATCAATTATGACAGTACCCATTTATAACTGGTACTTTTCTGAGCTATTTTCATAAGGGAAATAGGAGTTATATTGTTGTTGCAAGCATATTTCAGTGGTATGACTATGTACATTTTTGGGTTTAATACAAATTATATACTATTGTTGAAGTGTCTTTTGGTATCTATTGGGCACTGTCTTACTTGTTTTAAAATAAACTACACAAAGAATGCACCTACAGTCATATGCATGCAAATTGTTTGACAAAACACCTCAGTGTCAAACTTGAACAAACTCAGAACTTTTGGTGGGATTTTTCAAGATATTCCACGGGGGGTATCTTACACTAAGAGGGGGGGGTGAATCAATATTGGACACTTTTAGCAATTTTAATTATATCATGTAAATATTAAATAGTCAATCAACACCACTCAACAATGCATAACATCAAAGACAGTACATGAGATTTTTAGGCAGAAACCGTTATGGGAGAAAAGTTATCGAACAATTTTAATACAAGTCTTAAAGATCACATCAACAAGAAGCTCAAACTTCTGAGATTCCTCAACAAAAACTAGGAGGAGGCTCCAACACCCTAATTTATCAGCTCTAACTGGAAGGATGCGCCAACACCCAAGTTTACCAACTCCAACTGGAAGGAGGCTCCAACTCCCTAGTTTTATCAGCTCCAACTAAAGGGATGCTCCAACACCCTGATTTACCATATCCAACTGGAAGGAGGCTCCAACCCCCTAATTTTATCATCTCCAATTGAAAAGATGCTCCAACACCCTACAAGCTCCAACTTGCCCTAGCACCACCTTGCCACCCAAAAGTGTTCTCAGCCTCCAATCTCCTCCTTGCACCACCCTCCCATCCTAAAGATAGAAGATAAAAGAATAAGATAGACTACACTGAATACACTGCTTAGCCATTGTTATCAATAACATTGTTGTATTGCCCCTGCTTTTGTCATATCACTATCACAATACTACGTAAATGCCACCACTGTCACTGCTAAATCATGCCCACATGCACAATCCAATGTGCCACAAGTCTGTCCTATGCCCAACCTCAAGTTGTCTCAACTTCTGCTTTAGGAAACACAGAATCATAAAATGCGAAGGCGATTCCTTCTCTGCAATGTAAGCTTTAGCTCAACAATTTGCTCAATTATATCAAAACCCTAATGTCATCATCATATATGAAAGCCCTAGCAGCTCTACTCAAGACATTTACATATCTCTATCAAACCTTAGTAGCATAAATAATTCTACCAAGTCCACTGACATAACAGACAATCGACAAGCTTTGTCACTTTAACAAATACTTTGCCCAAACATGGATTTACAATACAATCATTAGATGATAATGCACACCACTTATGGTTTTCAGAATCTTCTTACTGAATCAGAAATTTATCAATTTATATCAGATCGAAGGGTAACAAGGGTTGTGCCAGAACAAGGAATATCTACCAGAATTTGACTATTGAAGTGCAAACACTAAGTTTACTGCCGATTAGCCAATCAGAATAGATAATGGGTTTCAAAAAGCAATATATTCAGATCAAAACAATTGTTACATATGTTCAATGCCCACCAATATCAGCTTCATGCCTTCTACGCCCTGGATCAAACTTCAGAACTGACTTACACAAGTCTGAGATATCAATCAAATCATGGATCAACAAGAGTCCATTGGTTGTGCAAGTTATGCCAAACAAAGAGGGGTTCTATGCCAAAAAGAACGCTGACGCAAAAGAACTTTGAGTAAATACAAACCAAATGGAGCACTTACCAGATCAAATCATAACAGATGCCAGATCCAAAGGTAAAACACACTTCAAATTGCATTGCCTTTGTCCATATGCAGGCATACATTTTCTGATCATTCACAATTCCAACAATTCAATGCGCATACAGATAGAGACACATCGCACATGCCTCTATGCACACTTGATACTCCAAAGCAGGCTGGCAATGCTCTATGCACAGTAAATACTCCAGATTATACATTAGATTGTATTGTCGCATGAACTGATCTCCTCATCGTATAACAATATCAGTGATCAATTGACTTGCCCATTCAACTATTCCAACGAGTTTTCCAACTCATCGAACCACCATAGGGATCATAATAATAAATCAGTCATTGGCAATTCTATGGGAACCAATCGTTGTTCAATTTGTATACATGATGTTATCAGTCCACATGTCAAATCTTGGAGATGCTCGTCATTCGCATGCCAATCCACCAATCGAATTTTGTTATACATCAACGCGTTAGGCTCATCCAACCTTTAGATACAGTTATGCCTCGATCAAGAACCCCTTACTCTTCGAAACCAAAATAGCAAAATGAGTGCTCAGCCTTTCCTAAACATGTTGGAAAATCAGAAGACTAATGTATTATAAATGATTTTCTTAAACTTGATAATTACTTGTGATATATGTTGGCCTTTTATTACTTTATTAGTTCATGTTCATCAAGCAATTACCAAAACAATGAAGATTGCAACAAGACAAAGTACACAAGATATAGGCTCCAAGCTAGGGCAAAACCGCTTCATGGGGAAAACCCAGAAAAATGCTTCTCTTCTTATATACAATCTGCTTACAAAGAGACTTCCAAGACACAAAGGCCCAAGCCAACAACCCTATTAATCACCAAGTCAGCCCCAAACAAGATCTTCCCTAAGGCAGCTTCAAAACTTCAACCTACTGCAACTCCAGCCCAGAAATTTGGCCCTACAACTACTCCTCAAAAATGTTGGCCCTGCAATTTCGGCCTCCTGCAACTGCAACTTCACAGAAACCCTAATTTCGCATGTGTGGACAAAGAGAGAGATATTTGGCCCAAGAAACTTTGATTCTTCCTTCCTCTCCTCGTCCTTCCAACTCTTCTTCTCCTTCGATATTACAGATTGAACTTGTCTTGGATGAGGGTCTCAAATGAGGTCGAGATCCTTGTATTTATAGCCTCCTTCAAGGGTTGAATAGCCCTCCCTTAGGCCGACTTGATCTGCTCTTACTCTGACTTGGTCTTGGGAAACAAAAATGGTTTTTTCTTGATAAAAACAAATATATTTCTTTATTACAATGAGTCCAAATGGGACTATGACACATGACCAATATTATTTTTTATCCTAAAAAGACCTAGAAAACCTAAAAGAAGGACATGCTTTTGACTCAAATTTGAGTATGAAACCCATACTCCAAAATAAAATATAATTTAATTTTCTTTCTTTATAAAGAATATACAATGTCATGATT
Source organism: Pinus taeda (assembly GCA_000404065.3). Classification (NCBI taxonomy): domain Eukaryota; kingdom Viridiplantae; phylum Streptophyta; class Pinopsida; order Pinales; family Pinaceae; genus Pinus; species Pinus taeda. The sequence continues at coordinate 109,597 of APFE031688126.1, read as the reverse complement.
ATAATTAGGTCATTATGAAGACGGAACCTAGTTACAATTTTCAACAAAACAAACAAACAAAGACCAAACTCGGTCTTTTGCCAGTGCCAAGCGTATTCAAACTTCATTAAATCGAACCAGAACAATGTAAAACAACAAACCATGAACTGTTATCAAAACCACAAACCATCAAACCATACCCAATGAATCATGATAGAAACAGTTCATTCGAAATCCTAGTATAGAAAATAAGGTAGAACTTTTTAACGACACTGAACCATATCTCAAAACTTTTCTTCTTCTTGTTTTCACATGAGATTGTCATAACTCTCAAGCCCATCGATACGTGCATATATAGAGGAATTATCATCGATATTCATTACCAAAAACAAGGAGTGGGACTGACATGAATAACGCCCTCAAAATAGGGTTTTCTCCTCCCTTTTTTATTTAAATAATACGAAAGCAAGTTGTGATTCACGAACTGATTAACAAACTCTTGAGCTCATAATTTTAATTTTAAAATAATATTTGAATTAATTGAAACCATTTTCAAAAGATAATCCCTTCTATTAAGCTTGACTTGGTCAACATGGAGAGGTGACCCTTTAGCAACAGCGATTTTATCTTATGCCTTGGAGTGTTTCCTTTGTTACTCAACTTCAGGTAGTTTGACCATTACATCAGGGTATTAAATTTAGGAAGGCATATCTCTTCAACTGAGAGGACCCACGTGCTATACAACCTACTGTTGGAAACGGCATGATTAGGACAACATAATGATGATGCTCTTGCTTCCCATTTCATTGATCTATCATCTCCCCATTCAATTTCCTCATCAATTGTGGGGCATCATTATTGAATGGTTTTGTCATTGATGCCAACATCCATCTTTGAATGCTCTTAATATTCATCTAGTTTGCATTGATTGGAAGCTCCAAATGACAAGAAGCCTTGAAAGAGAGGAAGGGAAGCCCCAGATGCCCCGCACTTGTTAAGGAAAATGGATGTAAAGGATAATGATTTTGATCGCATGACCATCATCATGTGATTCTCCTTGTCGTGTCAATTCCAACAGTATGTCACATGTCTCATAACACCTCTCAGTTGAGGAGATATGCTTCTTTAAAGGTTGAAGCCCCATTTGTGGTCAAAAGTCCCCAAGAAGATTCTACAAGCAATACATTGGTTTAGTGACCATTTTATTGCAAAATTATTTTAAAATTTAAGATGGGCCTCCTCTAATCAATTTCAAAAGGATTTATGATCAAGGGATTATTAAGCTATCAAGTCAGCCTCCTAATTAAAATGATTTTGGCTCCAAAAATCAAATTTAAAATTCATACTTGAGATTAAATCCTAACGTCGACTCCCTCCTAGAAGCCTCCTCCTTCACTATAAAAAGAGGCTTGTCTTCTCCTAAAAACTATCGAATTGATTTTGTGATTATTCTTTTTGAAATCCTCGACTTGGTGTAGTCATGTCAAATTCTAAGAGGAGGTCAAAGGTTGAAGTCTAGTTGGGTATATTTGTCTTTCCTTGGGTTATGGTTATTCGCTGAGGTTTTTCGGGCATATTTGTTTTTATCTTCCTTGTGGTGTTTTCGTTGGGTTGCCCAAAGCAATTAACGGCAATTTCATAAGCATATGAAACTTGTGAATGAATGGAATACTTGTTTAGAGTCTTGATTCGAACAAGCAGAGAATTAAATTTTATTCTTCTATATTCTACCTTGAAGTCAAAGGCTTGCATTCGTGTTTTGAATTCGTTTATCTATAAAGATCGATGGTATCTGGAAATAATGAAACAACTTCATTGTATTTAGTGGAGGTGGAATGATTGGCAATCAAGTCAAAAGATTTGTTTTTAGCAAAGACCGAAAGATTAGGTAAAATGCCGAAGCATTTTTTAATAACTGGAAGTTGTGTTTTGGTCTATCTCCTGTAGTGGAATCTTGGATCCGGTTGTTGTAGTAGAGGTCTCTGCCATGCATTGAGGAACGTTGCCCCTTTGACTAATGGAAACCCGACTTGCTGAGAAGCCATATTACGGAAGTCATTTGATCTATGTAATACGCTTAATAAAACAAAACCTTAATTAACAGAATTTGACAATAGAAAAGCTCAATATTTAGATAGTGATGTTTTAAAACAGAATTTGTCAAATTTAAAACACATATACATACCTGGTTTCCAAGTTAGAAGTCGATCCAACGTTGTTGTAGCACCCAATTTGCTCTCGTTACCAAACTGACCAAAAACTCCCTACCAAACTGAGTACAACCTCGGTACTCAGTTCCAAAGTACTTCAAAATCGAAGCACTTTGGCCACCGTGCCCAAAACTCCAAGAACAAACCCTCAAAATTCCTTTTCCGTCGTGATTCTCTATATTTCCTCCTCCCTGCACTATCTTTCAAAGGGCAAGACAATCCTCTGTTTTCAAAAACAAATTATCTTCCCCCTCTCGTGCTCCCCTATGTCTCTGTATATCATTCCTTGGCAGTCACCGCTTGTTAAAATTGGCAACTAGGGCCAAATTCCACCTTGGGACAAATTTCAAGGAGATGATTATTGCATTGGGTTCCTCTTTTCGAGAGGTCCAAGATTGATATAAAAAACATCTCATTCGGACAAGAAGAAGTGTGATTTTGAATTTATGACCACACGTGCAAAGTGTTCAAGTCAGCCTCAGCTTAATGTAGGCTCAAGAAGCCCAATGTATGTGTCTCTTCACCCACAACGAAGTGTATAAATAGAAGAGACCTCACACCTCATTTGGACATCATTCACTCACATATTTTCTTCTCTAACTAAATCAGATTGGTTTGTACAACTTGGACAGCCTCTCTCTCTCTCACACGTGTGGCAAGGAGGACGATTTTCTGGGCAAAAATTACAGGCCAAATTTCAGACTTTAGGAGCAGTGTTGACCAAGGGGCATTTGACTGAATTTGACTTCGTTTTTTGGGCCAAAGATTCGATTTTCTCAGGCCGCATTGCTATACACAAAAATAGAGGAATTTTGGGCTGGTTGACCTGCGTTGACTTCAGGTTTGACTATTGTTTGACCGCAGAAAATTACAAGAGTCTTCTATCTCCTTTGACCAAGTTTGATCGAGCTATTTTGGGTTGAATTTATCCTCCTGATCAGGTTGAGTTTGACCAAGGAAGGCCGAGCTACTTCAAGGAAGAATTTATGTTGTTTTGAGCAACGTTGCACGAAGCGGGGACGAAATGGGGACATTTTTTGGAAGCGGGGACGCGGAAGCGTCATTTTCTAAAAATCTTGGAAGTGAAATGTCTCGGAAGCGTCATTTTCTAAAAATCTTGGAAGTGAAATGTCTCGGAAGCGTCTACTATCATCTATATATATATATATATATATACATACACTCAAAAAAACATCCTGATCCCAAATACCAAATTAGTCGTAGAAGACATGAAAACATGCATATTTTTACATAAATCAAAATATATATGTCATCCATGATTCCATTGTACATCAATGATTATTTAATCGAGCATCAACCATCTATATTCTAGCAATTACAAATATACATCAAATTTTTAAGCATATTATAAAACATAAAATATAAAGCATATTATCTAGCAAATGAGCAATTGCCAACATTAGTCATGTCCAAAATTCAAATAATAATGTTTACAAAATAGGCCACTTGACCACCACCAAGACAAAAAGATTCAAATTCACAACAAGCCTACAAGTCTAATGATTAATCTATGACAAAAGTAGTAAATTGTGAATTTATCTACTAACCTCTCCTCCTTCCACCACGAAGAGAACGTGGCAGTGGGCCTCCACGTGGTGGCAATGAAGAAGATGGTCAATGTAGAAGTTGTGGCACTAACACTGATGAAGACGAACACCCTGTTGTTGGTGTTGAACCATGGAACCTGGGAACCAAGGGACCACATGTGGGTGGCATCTCAACTCGATCATCATCATCCTGGAATCGCTCAAAAAATTCATACCAAAAAAAACCACTAGTTAACAAAAAAAATTAAAAACGAGAATTAGAGAAATGCTTTATAAGAAAAATTGACACATTTGAATTCAATGGACATAACACTTATTGACTAAATTTTGAAATTCATACCACAATGGACATACTTGGAAAATAACATCCTGTAATTGCTCTAATCACAACACTCCATCCTCCAAATTGAGCTCCTCTAGATTCATGTCCCAAACCTTAAGGTCTTTATTAGTCTTTGCATCATCACAGTAATGGGACAATAAACGCAAGTTGTAATGAACATAAACCAAGCTCTCTTCCCTGTCTAAACTCAACATGTTCCTTTTAACACCGTGGATGAAAGAATATGAGCTCCAACACCTCTCTGCAGAAGAAGCGTTTACCACCTGTGATAGCACCCGCAATGCCAAAGTCTATAGAAGTGGAGTAGCACATCCATGCATGTTCCACCACTCAAGACAAGAAAAAGTCTCTCGATCTCTAATTGCATGCATGCTCCCAAATGGGCCAGTGCAAAGAGTATAGTTGCTCCACTGTCTCCATACCATGGCAGCCTCCTCCTCATCAAGGACTAATTTACTCAATGCAATCATATATTTTTCGTGAACCTCTGGTTCTAGGTGTGGTTTTCTTCTACCCCCCCCACCCAGGTGCTGGTGTTGAAAGCCATGATGGATGATATTATTTAGGTGTCAAAACATATGCTAATAAACGCAATGGAACATTTAGCATTTGCCATTGGTTTTCCACCTTTACACGAATATAATTGTACAAGGTGATATCTCTAGGCTCAACAATGTCTTTAATCTGCCCCAACATGCTATCCATTTGCTCATACACCTCCCCAATTATTGGTCGATCTAAATCTGCAAACTTGATCATGTAATAAATTGGTTTGGTGATTTGCAAAACATATTTAACCTATGACCAAAAGTACATGTCAAGAATAGTGTCCTTGGCTACATTAGCACCATCTCTATCAGTGTTAATTTTCTCCCATGATTCAGCAGTTACCCTTTTAGTTAAAGCTTGTCTCACCTTCACTAGCCGCCTAAAGGTGAGGTAATAACTTGCAAATCTTGTTTTTGCAAGTTTAAGCAACTGCAACTTGGAGTAAGTGCCACAGAAGTAGTTTACCCTTGTATGCCCTATGATAAATTTAGTGAGTTGCTTCCCTCTCCTGTGAAGCTCATTAATCCACCCACATTCTTTATGCTTCACAATATCATGCATCAAAAGGTTCAATGTGCGCACCAGGCACCCAGAACATAAGTTCTGTGGATGAGTACGCTCAATAACTTTTCCTACTACCTTACAATTTGTTGCATTATCTGTGATCACTTGAACCACATTATTTGGACCAACATCTCTGATTGATTGCAATAGGAGATCTGCAATGTTTTGGGAAGATGCACTGATAGAGGAGTCATGACATGTAATAAATACTACACCACTAGCAAAAACACCAAGAACATTTAACAAATGTTGGTTTCTAATATTTGTCCACCCATCCGATACAATGGATACCCCACAATCCACCCACTCATTTGTAAAATGTGTCAAAGCTCTTTGAACCTTTCTTTTTCTCTTTCTAATAACAATGTTATAGCTTTCTCATAGTTGGGGGACTTGTATCCTTTTGGGGCTTCATTGATCACCTTTACCATTTCATGCCAGTAGGGAGAGCGAAGCACATTGAATGGCACACCGTAAGCACAAAGAAATCAGACTATCTTTCCATCCACATCATCCCTCCCAGCAACATTCAAGAAATCCCCTATTGTTCTTTTACCTCCAAAGCTTGCAGTAGTACAATGAGGAGCTACCAAATCTAGAGGTTGCACTTGATTTAGACTGAGTTTTTTGTTTCTTCCTTTTTCATTGTGCAACCTCCTCTATTTGAATGTATTTTCTCCTTTGTTCAACTAAAATGTTTGGGCAAATTTGTATCCCCACGCACCCCTTTTATCATCACTGTCCATCACCCCACAAAGATGCCTCCTCACACGAGTATATGAACCACTAAATGGTTCTCCTCCATGACAACCATGAGGGCCCAAAAAATTGTAGCTTCTACCACCTTTTCCCCCTTAAGTTTGGTCACATAGTTCCACAAGGGTGTCAATGCAGTGTTCCCCTCTAGTGTTTCAGTGTTTCCTTAGCCTTAAAAAAAAAATGATTGGTCAAATTAATGAACTCATGATTTTCTCCATCATATTCATCTCTAATGTAGTTTATTTTTGCACCCTCCTTAAATTTTCGTACTGAAAAGACAAAAAAAAAAAAAAAAATATGTAGTTTATTTAAACGTGGAAAGACTCTTTGTCCTTTCCTGTTCCTAATAAATGAATCTACAAAATTTAATTTACACCATGTGCAAATTGTTACTTAATTGTAGTGTTTTTAAGGGAAATTTTCACTTGCAGTGACAAGGTACTTTACACCCAACAGGGTTTGCCCAAGGCTTTCTTAAACAATGTGTGTGTGTAGAGAAGTGATACTAAGCTAAAAGCAATCCCATGCACTCAAAGTCACATAGAGAAACTTAGTGAAGAAGTTACCTCTTATGGCAAGAATCTAATCTCTATTGGTGAAGCCAATTTTGGAAAGATCTCCTTGACATCTTTGCTCCTAAATCTTCCCCTTGACCTGCACACAATGAAGACAATCACTTCCTATTCTCCTACAAAAATAATGCTAGCACATACACAATGTATCAATGACATATAAAATATGAGAATACATGGAAGACAAATGTGGGGAAATCCTTATATTTATGTACCATCAACCAGAGTATGTTGATAAGTCCTCACAGCCTCTTCCTTTGGTCTATCTCCTAACCTTTATGCTCATTGGTGTATGTACAAGTGTTGTAGTGATTAATGCACAAATGATTGTGGACAGAAAACCCTCTTAGGTCACCCAAGACCTAAGGCAAACAAAATGAGATGACTTACAACTGCTCAGAGATACATGCAAATACTCATGTTAATCTAAGAATCGATAAAGTATTAGAGAGGGATTAACTTTCAGTCTTTGGTGTAGATCTATAATATTTTCAGTGTGACAAGAGAAAGATCCTTCACCAGCTCTCAGATCAGGACCAACACATAGAAAAGACATGAAGTAACCTTCACAACATACCTTAACGATTCAAAACATCAACATATAACAGTATATAAAGCTAGCATGCATCTAAGATAATAGGGTTCCTTCATGATTAGGGACCATGAGCTCTCAATCGAGTGGGACGATATATATTTCCTCATTGGTTTATCGTGCAAAGGTGCACAAGTAAACTTGACAAGAGGGAGAGAAGATCCCAGGACCACGGTGGATTTGATTCGAACACATTACATAAAAGGCAGTGGATCAGTGAGTAATAGGATTCCAGTACTGCAGATAGCATTGAGACCGTTCATGTCTATTCTATGGATGATCATGTGCATGGAAGGAGATAAGAGTCAACATGTGGCTACAAAAGCCCAATTTCTATTGGCATTGATCCATTGCTTGTAGCCACAAGTGTTTAATTGGTGTGAGGGAGTCCTCCAACAGCTGAAAGCAGAGTTGACAACATGTAAGACTCAGGCCCAAAGAGAGTTTGGGTATGGTACCCTGATCGTGTCCTTTATACTAGAGAGAGTTTTCATGATGAGGCCTTGAATGAGTCTAGGTATAGCCAGTCCCATGGATCCCAGATAGGATCAACGGGTAGCCTAAGCACCTCAGACTGGAGGCGGATCAATTAGACACTCCTTTGAGGATGACCTATTTGAGTGGCTCAGAGGCTAGATCCCCATGATTGAGGACTACTCGTATTCCAACATGAATTATATGGGGGATCTGGAACTCATATTTCTACCTAGCACTTAGTGGGGGCCACTAGGTAAGTGGATGGATCAGGGATAAAAGAAATTTTTTTCTTTTAAAGTTTATGCATTTTTTTTGTTATGGGTGAAAATTTCTGACATGAAGCTTGGCTTGACACAGATGTCACACTGGTTTGTCCTGTGGGTATGCCCCACCATGCCAGGCAGGGTGATCAGCTACCTGGGGCTGGAGCAGTAGGGGTTGCAGTAGCCGCTGAAGAGGGAGGTGAAACAAAGAGTCTGCGCGAGGTTGCTAGGAACCTCAAATGATTAAACATGGGTGTGTCACCTCTTCCCATGAGAGAGATACTGATCTATATGCAGCAACACACAGCGGGAGTACCAAAGCGGTTTTTGGTGCCTTTGAGGAGGTTAGCTAGAGTGGTGATATGTTACCATGAGCAGCAAGCTCAGTAGGAGTAGATTATGGCCATCGGTTGTTAGAGCGAGGCTTAGCAAAGCTATTTTTTAATAAAACACCCAAGTTTTGGGAACTTTTTGAAGTAAAAAGACTGGAAACAATATATATATATAGGTGATTTTTATGGTGTATATGTTTGTGTTTTGTGTAAATTTTATAATGAAAAATCTATGCTCATGCATGTAACTAAAGGAATGTGACATATGCCAATATAATACATAATCTGCCAATGAATCAGCTAACGCATTATATTCTCTTGGAATGTTTTCATAAGTAAGAGACTCGAACTGATGTTCCAAAAGTCATACCCTTAAAAAGTAACATAACAAGATTGGATTGTGAATGTGATAATGATTAGTCAAATTCATAACAACAATCTGAGACTCTAACTTGACCACTAGATTGAAGATGTCGAGAGATGAAGCCTCAGTAAGGAGTTCGATGACCAACATATACTTAGTAATATTATTGGTGGCATAACCAAGGAAGACCCCCCTGGAACTAAATAGTTCCAACTCAGGTGGGGTCTTGAAACCCACTTCTCCTAGTGAGTGCAAAATATGACAAAATTGGCAAAGTTGATATTTCCTCTTAGCAATATTGCTAAGTGGGAATATCACAATGCTGCTCGCCAAAATGTTTCTTGTCCTCAAGCAACTGCAATGATGGATATTGGAGTATTTGCTCTCCCTCCCAAATGGCATCCTCATCAAGTAGATTCCTCCATCTGAACAAAAACTCCCCGATGAATTTGTTCCGCAAGTGTCTCTCATGGGTGTCCAAAATAGCCTCTGGCTCCAAAACTAGATGCCTCTCATCACCCATGGGCAGAACTCTGTAGTTGTTATCACCTGCTGCCCCAGTGCCTTTTTCAAGCAAGATACATGGAAAATGTTGTGAATTCATCTCCCTGGGGGGGTAGCTCCAGCTCATACGCTACCTCCCCAACTGTCTTGGTGACTCTGTATGGCCCATAAAAGCGGGGCTTAAGCATCTCAGCCCCCTTTTGCTTGAGCCTGGACTGTCTGTACCACTGAAGTCTCAGGAAAACCAGATCCCCCAACCTCAAGCTGGCTCTCTACGCGTCCTTTGTCAGTGTAGAGCTTTTGTTGGTTTTGCGTAGTCTATAGGTTGTCTTTGAGAGCCTGTAATATATCTTGGCTCTCCTGAATCCAATCCTTGGCCCTTGGGGCCTTGTTGTCTCCAAACATCACATCAGCAAAAGATAATGCATCTTAACCGTACAAAGCTCCGAATGGGGACATACCTATGGACATGTGGTACGTTTTGTTGTAGCAGTACTTGTTGATTTGGGATAACATCGGATGTGCTCTAAGCCTCAAATTTTGCTGGGAGGCTTGGGCACATGCATTCCAAAGAACCCAAAAACCATTTTGGGAAATTCCACCCAAAGACAATTATATTAAAATAATTAATATTTTTAATGGGGTTCCTAAGTCTAAACTTAGGAAAATTAAAATTTTAATGGGTATTAATCTAATTGTGGGTGAATCTTCTAGAAAAAGACAGAGATCAAGTCCAAACAACCTGAGCCTTTGATTAAGAGTTAATCTAGGTTTTTGGTTGTCCAACAGGAAGATATAAGAAGGGGCTTGAGCGTCATTTGGAAAACACACCAAGAGAAATTAACAAATCAATTTTCTGAAGTGAGAAGTTCTGAGGAGGAAAATTCGATTGAGGAGATTTCTTGCAGCAGAGGGGCAAGGATAGCTTTCGGAGAGAGTGATTTTCTCAGTCGGAGAATCATCAACAGAGAGAGGCAGAGAGTAATCCAGCAGTGGCAACGCTAAGCCAAAGGGGCTAACGCAAAGACAGCGCAGAAGCCAGTGAGGAGTCCGAAATTTGCAGAGGGAATTCGAGTTTCAGAAGTCGGGAGCCGGGGTGTGAGACTGGGAGGCAAAAATTGAATCTCCTGGGCAACAAATCGACAAGCCAAAAGAGTGACGCAGTCCCCAGAGAGCTTGACGTTGGGCTGACGCAAACACTGTGAAGAGGCGGCGAGAAAAGTCGGAGGCAATCAGTCTGGGGTTGGATAAACCAAGATTTCCAAAGATAGTGTGAGGTAACCTCACAATTCTTTTTGCCAGTATTTCTCTCTATAATTGAATAACCATGTGAGGTATTCAGAGATGTATTCAAAATTTGCTACTGCTTAATAATAATAAACCCTCAGAGTTGTTGCACCGGTTTTCCCGCATTGGGTTTTTCCGGGGACATTTGTCCAAAAATAACGGTGTCCTATGTGTTTGGATTTCCTTGCTCAGTTTCTATGTTTCAGAATCATATTTAATTTGGTGTGGGTTGCTTCAGTAATTTACTTCAATATTTCAAGAAGAAATCTGAACTAAATTTGTAATGTAATTTACGACCTAGGTGAAGTAGATTCAGCTGGTTGCAGGAGGATTCCTGAGATTGTTAGATCTAGGAATTTTCACATGGTATTGAAGTTGTTGATGTGAAACAGGACGAGCAGATCTAGCACTGAAGCAAGGGCCAACTTACTACAACAAGCAACAATTCGAATCCCTTGAGGGATTGCGCAGTTCTAGCTAGGAGGGCTATATTTTTGAGGTTGTCTCTCTCTGAGTGAGCCGACAAAGAGGTAAGACTGTCGGATCAAGAATTTCCAAGGCAATGGGAGCCACGTAGAGCCTCAGCACAGAGCTAGTGGGATGCAGTTTTCTGCAAGTTGAGCGCTGGGAAGAAAAGTCGTAGGAAGAAGGAAGAAGATCGCATAGTGAGGGAATACTTCCTCAGTGGTTTCTTGCCGAGGAAATCAGTATTTCTCATTTGTTGGGCAGCAGAGGAGCAGCAGACTTACCAGTTCCATCAGGGAGTGCATAAGCCAGCCAAGGAGTTACGCAGTAGGTAGAAAGAGGGAGTTGTTCGACAGTTTTTGATAGATATGGCAACCAGTGGCTTAAGGGATCATGACAGGTTGGACGAAGCATCCATCTACATCATTTGGAAGGCTAGAATGTCTTTCCTTCTAGATGAGCATACCCTCAAGACGTACGTCGATAGTGTGGTTGTTGAACCTACGGGTGCAGATCTGCTCAAGTAAAAGGCAAAGATGGCAAAGGCCAAGAGGATGATCCTAGATGGAGTCGATTGCGCAATGTGCCACGTTGCTAACAGAGCAACTGCTAAGGAGATGTGAGATGCGTTGGCCATGTTATATCAGGGATCTTTCGAGCAGCAGAAGATGTACTTAGAGCAGAAGTTGAGATCTACTCAGATGCAGAAGGGAAAACGGGTGGATCCATTCCTCACAAAGTTGAAGGAGACCCGTGATGAGTTGTCTACTGCGGGGCATACACCTCAGGATTCAGAGTTGGTTAGGCTGGCCCTAAATTCTCTCTGATTTTTCATTTGGGGTAGCATCGGATGTGCTCTAGGCCTCAAATTTTGCAAGGAGGCTTGAGCACATGTATTCCAAAGAACCCAGAAAGTGTTTTGGGAAATTCCACACGGAAGTGATTTTATTAAAATAATTAATATTTTTAATGAGGTTCCTAAGTCTAAACTTAGGAAAATTAAAATATTGATGGGTATTAATTGAATCAGGGTTGAAACTTCTAGAAAAAGCCTTGGATCAAGCCAAAATGATCTGAGCCTTTGATTATGATTTAATCTAGGTCGTTGGTTGTCCAACAGGAAGATATAACAAGGGACTTGAGGATCATTTGGAAAATACACCAGGCAGATACTCAGTTGCCCAAGTAAAGTTGATTTTCTCACCGGTTGAAGTTCGGCAAGAGAAAATTGATTCAAAGGGAGTGTTGCAGGTGGAGGAGAGATAGAGAGGGTTCAGCATCAATCATGGAGACAGGAACGAAGAGGCAGAGCAGTTGAAGTGACAGTGCTAGGTAGATTGACGCTAGGAGAGGCAACACTAGCTTGAGTGACGCAAGCATTGCGCAAGCCAGTCAGAGGCCAAAGAAAGTGATGTTGGGCAAGCCAGAGAGACGCAGAGGGTGGGGGAACCCCTCTCTCGGGTCAGATACTTGTTCAAGAGCATCTGTAAATATTTCTCAAAAAGCCTTGTTCTATACTACTGGGTGTAATCTGTACATGTTGATTTTTGTTGAAGAATAATAAAACCCTCATCTGCTGCACCAATTTTCCCACATTGGGTTTTTCTGAGGACAATTGTCCAAAAATAACTATGTCATTGTGTTTGTATATGTGCCAGCATTTTACTAACATTTACTTTATGTAATGTTTTAATTGTGAAGGTTGCAGTAGAATATGTTTCGAAATTTGTTGTAAGAATACAATAGATAACTTATTTCTGAGGTAATAAGTAGAAGAAATCATATTAATCACTGCAGTATGACTTCTATTTTAGAAATTTTAACACGGATGAGTGGCAAGTCTTTGTCCAAAGTATCTTGGGCAGTGCAGCATTGCCTAATTGGGATGAGATGTGGGCAGCTCTAAAATAAGAGGAGCTGAGGAGAGACCTGGTCAAGGTCAAACTTGACAGTGCTAGCAGCAGTAGTGGGTCGAAGCCTAAGGAGGAGGAGGAGAATGCAGCCCTTGCATTGAAGGGGCAACAGGGGCAACAAAGACAAAAGAAAGACATCTCCAAGGTGAAGTGTTTCAAATGTGGCGAGATGGGCCACTATGCATCCCATTGTCCTTTGAAGAAAAAGGACAAGGTTGAGAAGCACGATCCTAAGGTTGCAGCCGCAAAGATCAAACAAGAGGAGTTCGTCGTGACAACCAAGATACCTCCAGGAGGGAGGTGGGCTGATTTGGCGTTGTAGTTTGATAGACCTACAAATGGGCAAGATCCTTGAGGAATCCACCTCTTGGATCAATACCTTGCTACGGGAGCCCAGTTTTGCAGTAGCAGGATGGACTAACGTCGGATGGTGTCGAGAAGTGTCAGGGAAACAGTTGCAGTGGCTAGGAGCGCCAAAGTCTGAGTAGCGTAGAGCAGAGTTGGCAGCGGTGCAGATGGCACAAAGCAGAGGTCAGCAGCAGCACAGTAGATTTAGAGGGTCAGCGTAGGGACTAGAAACAGCCAATTCCAAGATTCACGATGTATCATACTGAACACAGTTAGTTCAGTAATTTTGGATGTTTTTCAGTTGCTTCTCTCAGCAACTGGGTTGCAGTACAGATGAAGTGTTAGCAATGGCAGTGCTAGAAGCATAGGAGATGCAGCATTTGAGAGGGAGTTGTGGTACAGAGGTAGCATTGGCAGTGGCAGTGGCAGTGTCAAAGGAAGCAGTACATTTGCAGCAACAATGCAGTAGTTGGTGGACAGCATGTCAGACATCAAGAGCGCAGAGGACGATGCATCAGAGTCAGAGCAATATGCAGCAGCAGTATATTGCTAAAGCACATTCCTTGCTAAGAGGGAGTATTGATTTGGGGTAGCATTGGATGTGCTCTATGCCTCAAATTTTGCAGGAAGGCTTGGGCACATGCATTCCAAAGAACCCAAAAACCGTTTTGGGAAATTCCAACCAGGGACAATTATATTAAAATAAGTAATATTTGTAATGGGGTTCCTAAGTCTAAACTTAAGAAAATTAAAATATTAATGGGTATTAATCTAATTGTGGGTGAATCTTCTAAAAAAAGACGGAGATCAAGTCAAAACGATCTGAGCTTTTGATTAAGAGTTAATCTAAGTCGTTGGTCGTCCAACGGGAAGATATAAGGGGCTTGAGGGTCATTTGGAAAACACACCAAGAGAAATCAAGAAATCGTTTTTCTGAAGTGAGAAGTTCTAAGGAGGAAAATTTGATTGAGGAGATTTCTTGCAACAGAGGGGCAGGGATAGCTTCCGGAGACAGAGTGATTTTCTCAACCGGAGAATCATCAGCAAAGAGAGGCAAAGAGTAATCCAGCAATGGCAACACTAAGCCAAAGGGGTTGATACAAAGGTAGCACAGAAGCTAGTGAGGAGTCTGAAATTTGCAGAGGGAATTCGAGTTTCAAAAGCCGGGAGCCGGGGTGTGAGACCGGGAGGCAGAAATCGAATCTCCTGGGCAGCAAATCGACAAGCCAGAGGAGTGACGCAGTCCCCAGAGAACTTGACATTGGCTTGGCGCAAATATTGTGCAGAGGCAGCGAGAAAAGCCGGGGGCAATCAGTCTGGGGCTGGATAAGCCAGGATTTTCAGTGATAGTGTGAGGTAACCTCATAATTCTTTCTGCCAGTATTTCTCTCTGTAACTGAATAACCCTGTGAGGTATTCAGAGATGTATTCAGAATTTGCTACTGCTTAATAATAATAAACCCTCAGAGCTGCTGCATCAGTTTTCTCGCATTGGATTTTTCCAGGGACATTTGTCCAAAAATAACAGTGTCCTATGTGTTTGGATTTCCTTGCTCAGTTTCTATGTTTCAGAATCATATTTAGTTTGGTGTAGGTTGCTTTAGTAACTTACTTCAATATTTCAAGAAGAAATCTAAAATAAGTATGTAATGTAATTTACGATCTAGGTGAAGTAGATTCAATTGGTTGCAGTAGGATTCCTGAGATTGTTAGATCTAGGAGTTTTCACAGTACTCACCCAAGTGCAACCACTGTATCCATGCACGTTGCTAGCCCATCACATAGTTGCGTAGATAGCCCTCCAGCCACTTGTTTACAATCTCCGTCTACCCATCTATCTGAGGGTGGTAACTAGTGCTCAAGGTGAGCTCAGTACCCACCAACCAGAACAACTCCTTCCAAAATCCCCCCATGAACATGTTGTCCCAGTCACTGGAAATGGTCTTCGGAAAACCATGAAGCCGAAATATCTCCCTCAAAAACAGTTCAGCCACCTTTGAGGCCGAGGACCGCGCTGAAATAGCAAAGAAGTGGGCATATTTTGTCAATTTGTCTACCACCACGTATATGCAGTCGTTGCCTTGGACTGTAGGCAATCTAGTGATAAAATCCATTGAGATACTCTCCCATTTCCTCTCAGGGATAGGAAGAGATTGTAACAACCCAACAGGGTGAGTTTGTTCACCCTTGCTCCTTTGAAGCGTATCACACTCCCGGACGTGCCTCAAAACATCACTCTTAAGACCCCTCCATGCAAAACACTCCCTAATAGTCCTGTAAGTTTTGGTGAACCCCTGATGCCCAACTAACGGTGAGTCATGGGCAGCCTGCATAATCTTCTCCCTCAAATGGGATTTGGGCACTAAATAGATGTGGTTCTTGTAGTAGATCACCTTGTCCATCACCCTGTACCGGTCACCCATAATTATACCATCCAGGACCTCACATGCAAATCGGTCCTTGGAATACTTCACTAGAAAATACGCCTTCCAGTCTGGGGCCATACTCATCAGCGAAATAGTGGTTGGCCTCCTAGACAGAGCATCTGCTACCACGTTGTGTCGACCCTTGACATACTCAATGTCAAAGTCATAGGCCTAAATCTTGCTCACCCACTTTTGTTGCCTCTCCTACAGTTGATTCTGCTCCAAAAAGAATCTAAGACTTATGATTTGTTTTCACCCAGAACCTGTTGCCCACCAAGTAATGTCAAAACTTGCCCAGCGCATACATGCTGGCTAGCATCTCTTTGTCGTACATGGAGTATAGCCACTCATGGCGGAGTAGATTCTGACTCTCAAAAGCTATCAAGTGCCCCCTCTACATCAGGGACACTCCTACTCCCTCCCCTAATGCATCGCACTCAAGCACAAAGGGCTGCATGAAATCTGGGAGTGCCAATACCGGGTAGTTGCTCATCACATGTTTGAGGCGCTCAAAAGCCTCTTGTGCTCCATCAGTCCACTCGAATGCCCCCTTGTTGGTCAAATCCATGAGGGGAGCTGCCAATTGTGAGAAGCCCTTCACAAACTTCCTTTAGTAAGTTCATATTCCCACAAAAACCCTCAACTTTGTCACATTCTGGGGCATTGACTAGTCCCATATGGCCCTAATCTTCTCCTTGTGCACTCTCACACCATCCTCCCCAATAATATGCCCTAAATAGAGCATCTTTGTCAAACCGAATTCACACTTGGACAGCTTGCCGTAGAACTGTTGCTCCTCTAAAATGCGCAAAACCATCTCCAAGTGCTACAAGTGCTCTTCCTAGGTCCGCCTATAAATCAGAATGTCGTCGAAAAGCACCAACATGAATCTCCGCAATTGCCCACGGAACACATGGTTCATGCAGGACTGAAAGGTGGCAGGTGTGTTGGTCAGCCCAAAAGGCATAACCAGGAACTCGAAGTGCCCACAGTGGCACCTGAAAGTCGTGTTGGGGACGTCCCGCTCCCTCACTTTGATCTGGTGATACACCGAACGCGAGTCTATCTTGGACAAGAACTTGGCTCCTCTCAGCTCATCCATCAGCTCATCTATGTGTGGAATGGGGTAGCGGTTCTTCAAGGTCTTCTTGTTGAGTGCCCGGTAGTCTATACACGTGTAGTGTTCCATCCTTCTTCACCAGGACAATTGATGAAGCGAAGGGGCTAGAGCTAGTCCTAATATGCCCAAGTGCTAGCAATTCATGAATGGCCCGCTCAATCTCATCCCTGTAATCCTTGGGATGTTTGTAGGGTGTTGTAATAACAGCCTGTACTCCCAACTCCAGCTCAATCGTGTGCTCGAACCCCCGGTCAGGTGGTTTCCCTAGTGGTATGTCCCCAAACACTACCAGGTACTTGTCCAGAATGGTCTGTATGTCAAGGTGTGGTGGCTTAGGCTGACCCCAGCCTCAAAAATCCTCAACTCCACTGCCCACTCAATGTCATTGTGCTTCAGGTCAGCCTCCATCCGGCGTGCTGAGATTGTCCGTGGAGAGTAAGAGTGCATGCCCCTAAGGACAACCAAGTTTCCATCTGGCCTTGTAAACACTCCATCTCCAACTTCCTCCAATCAATAGAAACTCGACCAAGAGAATAGAGCCACTGGACACCCATCACCACATTGGTGTTAGGTACATCCACCACGAAGAAATGATTTGTCACTGAATAGTTCCCCATGGTCACTGCCAGAGCGGGAACATATCGTGTATACTGCATGTTCCTATCCCCCAACACAACGACTAAGAACCCCTCAAACTCCTCTGTCGTGATCCCTCTCCTTTGCACCATTTGTGCATTGATGAAGTTGTGGGTAGCCCCATTGTCCACCAAAATTGAGACATGTTGTCCCTGTACTGTGCCTCTGATCCTCAGTGTCAAAAACTTAGGTACCCCGCGTAAGGATGCAAGGACCCCTCCTGCTAGTGCGAAAGGGTCTCCCCCCAATGGTGGTGGTGGTGTCCCCTCTCCACATGTGCCACACTGTCATCTCCACCTGCCTCCAACTCTACATCATCCTCCCAGTCACTGTCAAAGAAGACCTCAATATAGTGGGCCTTGCCAGTTGTGCATTTATGGCCTGGTGCCCACGGTTCATGACAAGTGAAGCATAGCTTCCTCCTCCGGAGGTCTCTCCGGATCTCCTCATCCAATTGCCCACGCCCCTGTCTGGCTCTCAGTGGTGGACCCCTAGTGTCTCTCCCCATCTGCTGGAACCCCTACTGGGTGGACCCTGCACTCTGGCCCTAGGTAGAGCATCCTGCAAGTCCCGCACTCTCCCAACTGCGTCCTGTAAGGTGGTGGCCCTGTTGGACTTCATCAATCCCCTCAGTGGCTCTGTTAGCCCCTCTACAAACATGAAAACCCTCCTGGCCTCTGATAGATCTAGCACCATCACTCACACTCTAAGAAACTCGGAGATGTAGGCCTTAGCACTATCCGTCTGATTGAGCCTTGTCAACTCCCTAAAGTGCTCCTCCGAGCCTCTTTTCACAAAACGCTCCAGCGCCCTCCTAGTGAAATCCTCATAAGTTGTAACTCCTGCATGCCCCATCATGGTTAGCCCATGGAACCACCATTCATGGGCTTCCCCTTCTAAATGTAATGTGGCAATTTTAATTGCTTCTCCCTCTGTCATCTGATTGAGTTGGAAGTAGACATCTAACTTCTCAACCCATGCTCTCGCTGAGCTCTTGGATAAGCCATCAAAAGTCGAGAGGAACAATCTTCCCATGGTGCGCTACAAATCGGTACCATGTGCGTAGCTTCCTCCACCTTGTCCCTTGCCCTTATTGTTAACCTTCAACTGGCAAAAGTCCCTGAAGGTTATAGCCTCTCTAAAGTCAGACCCATAGGACTGATACTCCACAAAATAGTCCCCCATAAGCATCTCCTCTTGCCCTAGCGGCCCTCCAACACCGGATGCTAAAAACGTGGGGATAGTGGATCTGGGTGGTATACTAGGAACGAGTGATACATTGGGGCCATGAGCTGAGCAATGCTGCAAAGTGTCGGAGCCTTCACCAAATTGGAATTCCCCTTAAATTCCTTTGCCCTTGTTGTTGCTGCAAGTTTGTTGCCTTAGTTCCTCGATACCCTTAGACAAATCCTGAACGACCTTTACAAGGTGTTGGGCAAACTCCTCCTCTTTACTCCTTTTGTCACCCTCATTATCCCCCATGTTTGGCCTTTCAACCTTTGGTTCAACTATCACTGGATCTGGGGTAATTTGCAACTGCCTTTCTCTAGACTCCTGAACCTCTACCTGTGGTAAGTTACGTTCTGCTAATCTTCTGGTGATACTGCTCCCATAGGATGAGCCATGTTAAATTATGGTATGTTCTATGCTTAGAGCAGTTTACTTATCTTTCTTATTATTATCCACAGATTAGCAATCACATGTACATAAGTAAAGTGTAGATAGAACATTAAACGATCAACAGAAAACAAGCCAAGACAAGAGATACAAGATGTGGCGGCTAGCCAGGGACAAACCCCAATATGGGGAAACCCTTTGATCAAATCTTCTTTTACCTTTAATAATTCAACAGAGATAAATAGTACATAAATCTGATTTACATCAGCACCAACAAACCCTAAATCAGCGGCATCACCGGCATCACTGGCTTCATCGGCTTCATCTGCATCATCGACATCACTGGCATCATTGGCTTTACCGGCATCGTCATCTTCACTAGCATCATCATCATCAGCATCACTGGAATCATCAGCTTCACCGGCATCATTAGCTTCACTGGCATTATCGGCATCATCGGCTTCACCGGCATCACCGGCATCACCAACATCATCAACTTCACCGGCGTCATCGGCATCACCTGCATCATCAGCATCATTGGCTTCACCGGCATCATCAACATCACCAGCATCGTTGGCTTCATCGGCATCACCAACATCATCAGCATCATCAGCTCATTGGCATCATCGACATCACCGACATCATCGACATCATCGGCTTCACCGGCATCATCGACATCACCGGCATCATTGGCTTCACCAGCATCATTGGCTTCACTGGCATCATCGGCATCACTGGCATCATCGGCATCATCGGCTTCACCAGCATCATCGGCATCAGCGGCATCATCGGCGTCATCGACTTCACCGGCATAATCGACTTCACTGGCATCACTGGCATCATTGGCTTCATTAGCATCATCGGCATCACCGGCATCATCGGCTTCACCTTAGGATCTCTCCTCCTACTAAAACCCAAAGACAAGTAGAGAGACGAAGAGATCCAAGCATGTGTAGAAATGACTTGAAGTCCTCTTCTATTTATACTAAAACGTAGAAGTTGAATAGACATGACTGTTGGGCTTTTGAGCCTACATAAGTTGCTGGCCGACTTAACAATTTGTCCATAACATAAATAAATTCATAACTTCATAAATACCTACAGAATCAGATGATCTTTAGATCAATCCTACACCTCTCGATGAGAGAATCTAATAAAAATATTATCAACCATGAATAAGATGACCCACATGAAGTTTGGCCCTAGTTTCCAATTTTAACAAAGTATAAGTAGTTTCTTGTCTTGTGCTTTAGTACATTGCATGAGCTTGTGAATCTACAGGATTTCCTACATTAAGAAAGGTCCCTCCTTGGAAGCTATGCAAAGAAATCCAAGCTAGGCTTCTTCAATTCTCTAGTATGGTGACGAGGTGGCTTAAGCATCCTTGTTCCTGGATTACCTAAAGCTCAGGGCTCAAAGGAAAATATAATAATTTTGTAGAAATATGGTGATAGAATTACAACTGCTCAAGAAATTTAATCTAAATCAAGAGACACAATTCTACTCTACTTCTCTGTAGAAATTAATTCACAATTTAGAACAAAATTCACAAACATGCATCAATCACATACACAAGTACACATACTTATCTTGAGGAAAACAACTAGTAAAATCCCCTTAAGCCTATTTGCCTTAATAAGATGAATAGAGAATGTATTACAATTGCTTGCTCGCTTTGAGCTCAACCCGCAAGTGAATAATTGTTCTCTCTACTTGATCTGATGTTCACCCTATGAGTGACATCAGTTAAAGTTTTATTAAACAAAAGGTATTACAGACTCATGTGCTGGTGTGTTCTGTGTTATTTAAGCAACAGATCGATCATATTGCCAATACACAGACATTTAAATGGAAAGACGACAGAGAAATACAGTAAGCAACCACAAAGACACAAGCAATTTTAATAAGGAGTTCACCTTATTCTCCAGGGCTACGTCTCTGGTCCAGCTTTCAGTGGTGGCCTTGTTTTATTCTGTCTTTAAACAGAGAATTACAATGCAGGGACTCAATGTGAGTTCTCCTGAAGTAGGTTTTGCTTGGTAGGGTGGTTCTTGGATTCCCCAAGCCACTGGAGTACACAGTCTCTTCTTCCCACCAACTCTGTGACCTTTTGGTCTACAGTGGTAAGAGCCCAATGTGGTGCTCAGCCCGGACAGATCCCTCTATGGGGTGGCTCGAATCTCTCAAGCTCGGTGGTGCTCGATGCTGCCGCTGCATCAGCTTGGCCCTCTGTCTCGTCTTGCTTTTCTCTTGCTTTTCTGCCTTCTTCTCTGTGTATTTCGTCCTCCTCTCAAGATTTTGGTCTTTTTCCTTCGTCTCTCGGACCTCACTCCAACTTGACTGTGTATTCTGTCTTTATTCATGGCTTTTAGCCATTCGTTTCCATGCCTGTTCAGTTCCTCTTCCCCCTTTGTCAATTCGCCTTCTGCAGCTGCGATTGGAGTTCCCTGTTTGGCGTCAGCATGAATGCTCAGGGAGTGGCCACGTGTCCTCATCTGAACAACGCTAGCCTGCTCGCCGGTTTGTTTCTTCGGATACGTCGTGGATGCGTTCTTCCTCCACTGTGGCGGTCAAACGGATTCCAAATCCCTTTATAACGCAGCTTAATTCCCCGTCGATTCCGCTTCCTCCATCAGGGGCAATCTCAGCCGTCCGATCTGGGCTCCTCCAGATCCAATGTCATACACACGTTCCGTGCGATTGACTTGCTCGACCGATAGCACGTGATCAACAACAGTTTTCTCTCACCTCCGCTGCCACACATCGATCGTTGAGTGGGATTGCTCCGCTCTTCTCCAAAACCGTTTACCATTTGAGGGCGCCCTGATCAATACCACCAGTTTCCAGAGTGTGGGGCTCACCTTTGTCCTTTTAGCACTTTTTGTTTCTCCACCCACAGTTCTCTAGCTCCCAATGCCACTGAGTGCTTAAGGCTCCTCCATTTCAGCCCTGTTCGCTAATCGCACATCAAAAATCACCTCCTTTTCCCAATCCGGGGCTCACAGGGGCTACTTTGACCTCCTGCACAGTCTCCATGGGCCTCGGTCAGGCGCTTTGACCGAGGTCCTCGTCATTCCACGCTGGCTACCATTGCCACTGGTTCAGGGTGTTTTTGATGCTAGTTTGGATTCTTTAAAGATTTGTTTCGTCCCGATACAGTCATGGTTCTTTGACAGTCTTTTATGGATCCAATTCGGATCACGGCCTTCCGACTGAAAAAAAAACTTTTGGACCACCAAAAGTTGGTTTTCTTCAAGCATCAACTAAGTGAGGAAAATGCTGTCTCACTTGCCCAATCTCAATCCACTTCGCACTACTTGGCTTCAAACCTTTAAGCCCAATCCTGAGGTATTCCACTTGTCCACTGCGTGTCGTCCTTACCTTCCTGTCCAACACTGTGTCTTCCCGTAATTCATTAAGATATTTAGGTAGCAGGTCATCAACAAAAGGTAATTGACTCTGCTCTTCAGGGTCCTCAATCATTGAAGGTTCAAACAACCTCAAGCAATTTGCGTTCACGACTGAGTAGATGTGCATGTAAGCTGGTAGATCAAGGCGAAAAGCATTCTCACCCACCTTCTCAAGTATCCTGAAGGGTCCATACCTGATAGGTTTTAGCTTTTTACCTTCACCTTGCATTTTGTCCTTGCTGATATACAACTAGACTTGGTCTCCAACTTGAAAACTATGCTCCATCCAATGCTTATCATGCCTAGACTTGTACTTGGCCTGGCTCTTTTCCAGCTGTTCCTGCACTGCCTGGTGGATCCTCTGGATCTGTTCAATGAACCTAGTTGCCTTGTCCACATCACTGTGTCCATCAACCATGGTATCTTTACCAAAGACAAAATCTAAAGGAGACCTTGGTATGAAACCAAATCAGGTCTCAAGAGGAGATCTCTGTGTAGAAGAGTGTTTGGCTCTATTGTAAGCATGGTGCACATAGCACAAGTGCTCATCCCAAAGCTTAGGATGTTTGCTGCAATATCCCCTCAGTAGCTGGATCACTATCTTGTTAACTACTTCTGTCTGGCCATCTGTTTGTGGATGAAAAGCTGTGCTTTTCTTTAATTTGGTGTCCATTAGTTCCCACAGATTGGACAAAAACTTTCCCACAAATCAGGTGTCTCGATCAGATACAATAGAAGTGGGTAATCCAAAATGAGCCCATACATGTTCAAAGAATAATTTTGCAGTTTGTTCAGTTGTAATCTGTTTACTACAGGGTATCAAAATACACATTTTGTTGAACCTATCCACAACAACATATAGATAATCATGACCTTTCCTAGATTTAGG
>APFE031688126.1:0-86400 GCA_000404065.3 Pinus taeda | reverse complement strand
GCCTCAAATTTTGCAGGAAGGCTTGGGCACATGCATTCCAAAGAACCCAAAAACCGTTTTGGGAAATTCCAACCAGGGACAATTATATTAAAATAAGTAATATTTGTAATGGGGTTCCTAAGTCTAAACTTAAGAAAATTAAAATATTAATGGGTATTAATCTAATTGTGGGTGAATCTTCTAAAAAAAGACGGAGATCAAGTCAAAACGATCTGAGCTTTTGATTAAGAGTTAATCTAAGTCGTTGGTCGTCCAACGGGAAGATATAAGGGGCTTG
Source organism: Pinus taeda (assembly GCA_000404065.3). Classification (NCBI taxonomy): domain Eukaryota; kingdom Viridiplantae; phylum Streptophyta; class Pinopsida; order Pinales; family Pinaceae; genus Pinus; species Pinus taeda. Next base: position 86,123 of record APFE031688126.1, on the reverse strand, counting down.
AGGGTCATTTGGAAAACACACCAAGAGAAATCAAGAAATCGTTTTTCTGAAGTGAGAAGTTCTAAGGAGGAAAATTTGATTGAGGAGATTTCTTGCAACAGAGGGGCAGGGATAGCTTCCGGAGACAGAGTGATTTTCTCAACCGGAGAATCATCAGCAAAGAGAGGCAAAGAGTAATCCAGCAATGGCAACACTAAGCCAAAGGGGTTGATACAAAGGTAGCACAGAAGCTAGTGAGGAGTCTGAAATTTGCAGAGGGAATTCGAGTTTCAAAAGCCGGGAGCCGGGGTGTGAGACCGGGAGGCAGAAATCGAATCTCCTGGGCAGCAAATCGACAAGCCAGAGGAGTGACGCAGTCCCCAGAGAACTTGACATTGGCTTGGCGCAAATATTGTGCAGAGGCAGCGAGAAAAGCCGGGGGCAATCAGTCTGGGGCTGGATAAGCCAGGATTTTCAGTGATAGTGTGAGGTAACCTCATAATTCTTTCTGCCAGTATTTCTCTCTGTAACTGAATAACCCTGTGAGGTATTCAGAGATGTATTCAGAATTTGCTACTGCTTAATAATAATAAACCCTCAGAGCTGCTGCATCAGTTTTCTCGCATTGGATTTTTCCAGGGACATTTGTCCAAAAATAACAGTGTCCTATGTGTTTGGATTTCCTTGCTCAGTTTCTATGTTTCAGAATCATATTTAGTTTGGTGTAGGTTGCTTTAGTAACTTACTTCAATATTTCAAGAAGAAATCTAAAATAAGTATGTAATGTAATTTACGATCTAGGTGAAGTAGATTCAATTGGTTGCAGTAGGATTCCTGAGATTGTTAGATCTAGGAGTTTTCACAGTACTCACCCAAGTGCAACCACTGTATCCATGCACGTTGCTAGCCCATCACATAGTTGCGTAGATAGCCCTCCAGCCACTTGTTTACAATCTCCGTCTACCCATCTATCTGAGGGTGGTAACTAGTGCTCAAGGTGAGCTCAGTACCCACCAACCAGAACAACTCCTTCCAAAATCCCCCCATGAACATGTTGTCCCAGTCACTGGAAATGGTCTTCGGAAAACCATGAAGCCGAAATATCTCCCTCAAAAACAGTTCAGCCACCTTTGAGGCCGAGGACCGCGCTGAAATAGCAAAGAAGTGGGCATATTTTGTCAATTTGTCTACCACCACGTATATGCAGTCGTTGCCTTGGACTGTAGGCAATCTAGTGATAAAATCCATTGAGATACTCTCCCATTTCCTCTCAGGGATAGGAAGAGATTGTAACAACCCAACAGGGTGAGTTTGTTCACCCTTGCTCCTTTGAAGCGTATCACACTCCCGGACGTGCCTCAAAACATCACTCTTAAGACCCCTCCATGCAAAACACTCCCTAATAGTCCTGTAAGTTTTGGTGAACCCCTGATGCCCAACTAACGGTGAGTCATGGGCAGCCTGCATAATCTTCTCCCTCAAATGGGATTTGGGCACTAAATAGATGTGGTTCTTGTAGTAGATCACCTTGTCCATCACCCTGTACCGGTCACCCATAATTATACCATCCAGGACCTCACATGCAAATCGGTCCTTGGAATACTTCACTAGAAAATACGCCTTCCAGTCTGGGGCCATACTCATCAGCGAAATAGTGGTTGGCCTCCTAGACAGAGCATCTGCTACCACGTTGTGTCGACCCTTGACATACTCAATGTCAAAGTCATAGGCCTAAATCTTGCTCACCCACTTTTGTTGCCTCTCCTACAGTTGATTCTGCTCCAAAAAGAATCTAAGACTTATGATTTGTTTTCACCCAGAACCTGTTGCCCACCAAGTAATGTCAAAACTTGCCCAGCGCATACATGCTGGCTAGCATCTCTTTGTCGTACATGGAGTATAGCCACTCATGGCGGAGTAGATTCTGACTCTCAAAAGCTATCAAGTGCCCCCTCTACATCAGGGACACTCCTACTCCCTCCCCTAATGCATCGCACTCAAGCACAAAGGGCTGCATGAAATCTGGGAGTGCCAATACCGGGTAGTTGCTCATCACATGTTTGAGGCGCTCAAAAGCCTCTTGTGCTCCATCAGTCCACTCGAATGCCCCCTTGTTGGTCAAATCCATGAGGGGAGCTGCCAATTGTGAGAAGCCCTTCACAAACTTCCTTTAGTAAGTTCATATTCCCACAAAAACCCTCAACTTTGTCACATTCTGGGGCATTGACTAGTCCCATATGGCCCTAATCTTCTCCTTGTGCACTCTCACACCATCCTCCCCAATAATATGCCCTAAATAGAGCATCTTTGTCAAACCGAATTCACACTTGGACAGCTTGCCGTAGAACTGTTGCTCCTCTAAAATGCGCAAAACCATCTCCAAGTGCTACAAGTGCTCTTCCTAGGTCCGCCTATAAATCAGAATGTCGTCGAAAAGCACCAACATGAATCTCCGCAATTGCCCACGGAACACATGGTTCATGCAGGACTGAAAGGTGGCAGGTGTGTTGGTCAGCCCAAAAGGCATAACCAGGAACTCGAAGTGCCCACAGTGGCACCTGAAAGTCGTGTTGGGGACGTCCCGCTCCCTCACTTTGATCTGGTGATACACCGAACGCGAGTCTATCTTGGACAAGAACTTGGCTCCTCTCAGCTCATCCATCAGCTCATCTATGTGTGGAATGGGGTAGCGGTTCTTCAAGGTCTTCTTGTTGAGTGCCCGGTAGTCTATACACGTGTAGTGTTCCATCCTTCTTCACCAGGACAATTGATGAAGCGAAGGGGCTAGAGCTAGTCCTAATATGCCCAAGTGCTAGCAATTCATGAATGGCCCGCTCAATCTCATCCCTGTAATCCTTGGGATGTTTGTAGGGTGTTGTAATAACAGCCTGTACTCCCAACTCCAGCTCAATCGTGTGCTCGAACCCCCGGTCAGGTGGTTTCCCTAGTGGTATGTCCCCAAACACTACCAGGTACTTGTCCAGAATGGTCTGTATGTCAAGGTGTGGTGGCTTAGGCTGACCCCAGCCTCAAAAATCCTCAACTCCACTGCCCACTCAATGTCATTGTGCTTCAGGTCAGCCTCCATCCGGCGTGCTGAGATTGTCCGTGGAGAGTAAGAGTGCATGCCCCTAAGGACAACCAAGTTTCCATCTGGCCTTGTAAACACTCCATCTCCAACTTCCTCCAATCAATAGAAACTCGACCAAGAGAATAGAGCCACTGGACACCCATCACCACATTGGTGTTAGGTACATCCACCACGAAGAAATGATTTGTCACTGAATAGTTCCCCATGGTCACTGCCAGAGCGGGAACATATCGTGTATACTGCATGTTCCTATCCCCCAACACAACGACTAAGAACCCCTCAAACTCCTCTGTCGTGATCCCTCTCCTTTGCACCATTTGTGCATTGATGAAGTTGTGGGTAGCCCCATTGTCCACCAAAATTGAGACATGTTGTCCCTGTACTGTGCCTCTGATCCTCAGTGTCAAAAACTTAGGTACCCCGCGTAAGGATGCAAGGACCCCTCCTGCTAGTGCGAAAGGGTCTCCCCCCAATGGTGGTGGTGGTGTCCCCTCTCCACATGTGCCACACTGTCATCTCCACCTGCCTCCAACTCTACATCATCCTCCCAGTCACTGTCAAAGAAGACCTCAATATAGTGGGCCTTGCCAGTTGTGCATTTATGGCCTGGTGCCCACGGTTCATGACAAGTGAAGCATAGCTTCCTCCTCCGGAGGTCTCTCCGGATCTCCTCATCCAATTGCCCACGCCCCTGTCTGGCTCTCAGTGGTGGACCCCTAGTGTCTCTCCCCATCTGCTGGAACCCCTACTGGGTGGACCCTGCACTCTGGCCCTAGGTAGAGCATCCTGCAAGTCCCGCACTCTCCCAACTGCGTCCTGTAAGGTGGTGGCCCTGTTGGACTTCATCAATCCCCTCAGTGGCTCTGTTAGCCCCTCTACAAACATGAAAACCCTCCTGGCCTCTGATAGATCTAGCACCATCACTCACACTCTAAGAAACTCGGAGATGTAGGCCTTAGCACTATCCGTCTGATTGAGCCTTGTCAACTCCCTAAAGTGCTCCTCCGAGCCTCTTTTCACAAAACGCTCCAGCGCCCTCCTAGTGAAATCCTCATAAGTTGTAACTCCTGCATGCCCCATCATGGTTAGCCCATGGAACCACCATTCATGGGCTTCCCCTTCTAAATGTATGTTAAAATTTCTGTTTTCCCACCCCGGTTTTCAGTTTCTCCTTATTTCTCCCATGTAGTTAAATGCCCTTTCCCATAACCATACATTCAACAAGCTGAAAAAAATAAATTTGCTGAAAACACAAATTCTGGAAATTTTACAGAATGCTGGAAATTGCAGAAATAAAAATCAGCAGTAATAAACAGCCATTAAAACACATTAAAACACTGATATTTTTTGTCAACGTGACCTTGGAAAAACCCCCTACAACTCTTGGAAAAACCAGTTTGAGAGCTCTTCTTTACTTCTGAAAAATGTCTTTTTACAGCAAGAAAATTTCAGCAAAAAATTACAACAAAATAATTTTTTCAGCAAGCAAACTTATCCGTTTTCAGCCCAACGAACCACCTGGAAACTTCTCAGTTTTCAGCGAAAAATCAGTTTTTTCTGCTTGTTCTTGCTGCTGTTCTGCTTGTCTTTCTGCTGTTCTGATTTTGCTGAAGAGCTGCCTGGTATGTGTGCCAAACTGCTGCCTCTTTCTCCTTCTTGTCCAGAAATCTCCCTTGCTCTCCTCTCCCAATCTGTTCATGAAAGAATGAATGATCTTTTCCTCCTTTTCCTCCTTTAATATAACTCCAAGTGACTTTTGGGTGATCTCTAAATCCAATCGCTGAAATAGATTTAGATCAATGGCTGAGATTAAATGCACATTTAAATCTCACTTTCTATTTTTTAATTCACCCACTTTAATAAAGACCCACTTAGTCATTTATTTCCAAAGTCACTTTTTCCTTTCTAATTTTTCATTGACTTTATAAAAGTCACTTTAAAATTAGACTTAGTAACTTTATCACTTAAAGTCACTTTTAAATTAGATTTTAACTTTATAAAAATTATATAGTCACTTTAGGAGAAAAATTAAGATCTTTTGGACACTTTTCCCTAGGCCAAAGATCAAAGCCTAAGGGAACCACCTGTCCTCCGGTACCAAATTTCAACAATGTAATGTGGCAATTTTAATTGCTTCTCCCTCTGTCATCTGATTGAGTTGGAAGTAGACATCTAACTTCTCAACCCATGCTCTCGCTGAGCTCTTGGATAAGCCATCAAAAGTCGAGAGGAACAATCTTCCCATGGTGCGCTACAAATCGGTACCATGTGCGTAGCTTCCTCCACCTTGTCCCTTGCCCTTATTGTTAACCTTCAACTGGCAAAAGTCCCTGAAGGTTATAGCCTCTCTAAAGTCAGACCCATAGGACTGATACTCCACAAAATAGTCCCCCATAAGCATCTCCTCTTGCCCTAGCGGCCCTCCAACACCGGATGCTAAAAACGTGGGGATAGTGGATCTGGGTGGTATACTAGGAACGAGTGATACATTGGGGCCATGAGCTGAGCAATGCTGCAAAGTGTCGGAGCCTTCACCAAATTGGAATTCCCCTTAAATTCCTTTGCCCTTGTTGTTGCTGCAAGTTTGTTGCCTTAGTTCCTCGATACCCTTAGACAAATCCTGAACGACCTTTACAAGGTGTTGGGCAAACTCCTCCTCTTTACTCCTTTTGTCACCCTCATTATCCCCCATGTTTGGCCTTTCAACCTTTGGTTCAACTATCACTGGATCTGGGGTAATTTGCAACTGCCTTTCTCTAGACTCCTGAACCTCTACCTGTGGTAAGTTACGTTCTGCTAATCTTCTGGTGATACTGCTCCCATAGGATGAGCCATGTTAAATTATGGTATGTTCTATGCTTAGAGCAGTTTACTTATCTTTCTTATTATTATCCACAGATTAGCAATCACATGTACATAAGTAAAGTGTAGATAGAACATTAAACGATCAACAGAAAACAAGCCAAGACAAGAGACACAAGATGTGGCAGCTAGCCAGGGACAAACCCCAATATGGGGAAACCCTTTGATCAAATCTTCTTTTATCTTCAATAATTCAGCAGAGAGAAATAGTACAAAAATCTGATTTATATCAACAGCAACAAACCCTAGATCAACAGCATCAACATCAACGGAATCAACATCATCGGCATCAGTGGCATCAGTATCATCGACATCAGCATCATCGACATCAGCATCATCAGCATCAGCGGCATCAGTATCATCGACATCAGCGGCATCAACATTATCAGCATCATCAGAATCATCGACATCAGCCCTAAACTTGGGCAGTCAATATCTTCCAAACCAGAGGTCAGATCACCTCGATTCCTATGCCAAAAATTGTGGATTTCCAAGGAGAGTCAGCTTCACCTACTGCGTAGTCAATAGAGAGAGAATGTTGGCCAACGCTAGTCAAAGTTTCAATCTGCAGCTTGTAAACCCTGGAAAAACTGCGTCCTTCCTTCCCACGTGTGAGAGAGAGACCTATCTGCGCAGGAGAGAGAGAGAGAGACTCTTTCCTGCGCAGAAGAGAGAGAGAGAGATGGATGAGAAGTGTGTGTCAAAATGAGGAGGAAACTTCCTGTATTTATTTGAAAACGTTGATGATTGAATAGATGTGTTTGTTGGGCTTCTGAGCCTACATAAATTCTGTTGGGCTTCTGAGCTTGGAGAACGATTCATCCTATTCCACAATCACCATGGAGAACACATCATCCAGGCCCATAGGAGAACTAATCACCCTGTTCCATAGCCGCCACGGAGAACGAATCATCCTAGCCCACAGGAGAACTAATAATCTTGTTCCATAGTTGCCACAGGGTGTCAAAGGGGAAGGTTGAACCTTTTATCCTGGACAAAGTGCACCAATAGGGGATGATGAGTCACCCTATGGTCATATATCACTCCAAGAAGTACGTCACGCCCCCCTAAAGCTCCCAGAGCTCAGTACATCATACTTGACCCTCATCAGAGGGTCTCTGAATGACACCAAGTCGTTCTTGGAAAGTCAGAAATTTGACCTTTCCTAGGGGCTTTGTCAGAATGTCAGCGACCTGTTCATCTGTACCAATATGTTGGAGCCTTATTGCTCCTCGCTGCACCATATCTCGAATATAATGGTACCTGATATCGATATGCTTGGAGCGATCATGAAATACGGGATTTTTTGATAAACAGATCCCGCTCTGGTTGTCACATAGAATCACAGTGGTATCCAATGTAAATCCAAATAGCTCACTAAAGAGCTTTCACAACCAGACTGCCTCACAGGAGGCCATGCTAGCAGCAATGTATTCTACCTCGGCGGTGCTCAGAGCCACCGACTTCTGCTTCCTGCTCATCCAGGATATCAAGGCAGATCCCAAAGAGAAAAAGCACCCGGATGTGCTCTTCCAATCCTCCACATTGCCTGCCCAATCAGCATCAGTATACCCAAGTAGTCTCACATTTCTGGCAGTGTATCTTAATCCATGAGTGATTGTGCCACAAAGATATCTCAGCAAATTCTTGGCACCAATCCAATGTAAGTGACGAGGCTCAACCACATGTTGGCTCAAAGTGTTGACTGCAAAGCATATATCTGGACGGGAGTTCACCAAGAACATCAATGCTCCGACAAGCTGTCGATACTCGATAGCATTTTGTAAAACGGGTCCGGCAACACTACCGCTTAACTTCTTAAAGTTAAGCTCCATAAGGGTAGTTATGCGTTTGCAGTCCACCATTCCGAATCTTGTCAGTATCTTCACCACATATTTTCCTTGAGATAGGAGAACTTCCCCTAGCTTCTGCCAAACTTCAAGTCCTAGGAAATAGTGCATCAGTCCTAGGTCCTTCATTTCAAATTCAGAAACCAACTCCCTCTTACATTTGTGAATGAGAGGGTTTGCACCTATTAGAAAGAGGTCGTCAACATACAGCACCAGCATGAGAGGTTTGTCATCTTCAACCTTAAAGTAAAGGTTGGGATCTGCTTCACTCCGAGTGAATCCCAGCTTCATCAAGTAGCTATTGATCCTCTCATACCATGCTCGGGGTGCTTGCTTCAACCCATAGAGGGCCTTCTTCAACCTGCACACATGAGATTTTCAATCATAAATCTCAAATCCTTCGGGTTTCTCCACATAGACCTCTTCTTTGATTGAACCATGCAAGAACGCGGTCTTAACATTCCTCTGATGTAGTTTCCATCCTTGTGAAGCCGCAAGGGCTATGGTCGAGCGGATGGTGGTATATCTGGCAACAGGTGCAAATATATCATCATACTCTATACCTTCCTTCTAGGAGAAGCCACGAGCGACAAAACGAACCTTATACTTTTCCGTACTTCCATCAGCTGCATGCTTTATCTTGTAAAGCCATTTAGAGGTGACAATTGTCTTGTCCAAAGGTCTGGGAACCACTTCCCAGACATCATTCTTCATAATAGACTCATATTCTTTGGTCATAGCATCCTTCCATACTTGATGCTTGATGGCATCTGAGAATGATGGAGGCTCATTTTGAATGATCATGCTTATGATGGTCAGGTATCCCTGATACCTATTTGGTTTCTTACTTTCACGGAAGGTTCCTCAGGGTGCAGCGTGTCCTTCAACATCATCAAGTGTTCCCCTAAGCCATGAAGGCCTCTTCTTAGAAGAGGAAGGCTCAGATGGAGGAGGATAAATAGGATCCATGGGTTCTTCCACAACGGGCATTGTTTCATCATCTTTTTCTTTCGGTTTCCTGGTGTCAACTTCTTGAGAGCTCCTCACTGTAGGAAGATTGTTCACCTTGCTGAGAGCCATATCTTCGTCAAAGGTGACATCATGACTAATCACGACTTCCCTTTGACCGACCACATAGATTCTATAGCCCTTAGTATTTTCACTATAGCCCACGAAGATTCCTTCCTTTCCAGATGCACCCAATTTATTCCTTTTCTCTTTCGGCACATGAAAATATAAAGGGCTTCCAAAAATTCTAAAATGAGATACATCAGGTTGCTTACCGGTGAACATTTCTTCAAGAGTTTTGGAACCCAATGCTTGATGGGGGCATCGGTTTTGTACACATACGGCAGCGTTTGCAGCTTTGGCCCATAGAAACTTCAGAAGTCTTTGATCATGAAGCATAGCACGGACAGCATCCATAATCGTACAATTCTTCCTTTCCGCCACACCACTCTGTTCAGGGGTGTATGGTGTAGTAGTCTCCCTCTTAATGCCAGCCTCTTTACAAAAGCAATGAAACTCATTAGATTCATATTCAGTCCCATTATCAGTCCTTAAGATCTTGATCTTCTTTTCGGTTTGATTCTCGATCAAGGCTTGAGATGTGTCACAAGACATGACACCTAGTAGACTTCCTCCGACCTGATATAATGAATCAACTTGAAACCCAAGAGTGAAGGCATCTTAATATTATTTTTTCATACACGTACCTTGTCATCATTGAAAGCCACCTTGTAGCCTTTGTCTTCCATTTCCGAAATGGACACCAGGTTCTTTTTGAGATCAGGTACATATAATACATCATGTAGGTGGATTGTATTACCTTGATTCAATTTAAGAGAGACATTGCCTACACCTTTCACGAGATATTTCATATTCCAGCCTTTCCTTTGGATTTAGCCTCGGAATTGTTTCTTCTTTTAGCATGAGAAGAAAAAAGCAGCGGGATGATCTTTAAGTGTGGGCATTTCCTGTTCTTCCATCCTTGCTTCTTCTTGAATGCATCTTGCCATTAATTCCTTAAATCCAGGAATTACATTATCGTTGAGAAGAGTAGTCCTGAACACGTACCATTCAGATGGTAATCCTCCAAGAGTTGTGAGTGCCATTTCCCTATCAGCAATTATTTCCCCAATAGATAGGAGATCATTCTTGATCTCGATGATCCTTAGGAAATATGCATGCATACTTTCATCTTTGCCCTTCTTAATTTCCTTCAGCTTATTTCTAAGGAACAAAACTTGATTTGCATCATTAACTTTAAATAAACTCACCAGTATATCGTAAATTTCCTTCGAGGTGTTCAGGTCGTAGATGTAGGCCACCAAATGTTTGTCGATAGAGTCTCGGATGATCTTCTTAGCTTTTACTTCCCCCTTGGTCCATTTGTTCCTAGCAGCAGCAGATGCATTTGATGGAGGTTCAACAATTCTGCCTCTCACATGGTCCAACACTTCTTGTTCTTCTAATGTTAGATCGAGAGACATCTTCCATCTGTGGTAGTCAGACTTCTCTCAGAGTTTGTCTTCAGCAGGGAAGTGTGTTGAGGATCCCATGGTTTCTTTTGGATAGCCTTGCCAATCTTCTCTTTGGTGATTTCTCTTGCTCTTGCTTGGGCTTTGTCTTCACCTCAGCTCGGATACCATGTTAAATTATGGTATGTTCTATGCTTAGAGCAATTTACTTATCTTTCTTATTATTATCCACAGATTAACAATCATATGTACATAAGTAAAGTGCAGATAGAACATTAAACAATCAACAAAAAACAAGTCAAAGACAAGAGACACAAGATGTGGCAGCTAGCTAGGGACAAACCCCAATATGGGGAAACCCTTTCATCAAATCTTCTTTTATCTTCAATAATTCAGCAGAGAGAAACAGTACAAAAATCTGATTTATATCAGCAGCAGCAAACCCTAGATCAGTGGCATCAGCATCAGCGGCATCAGCATCAGCCGCATCAGTATCAGCGGCATCAGCGTTATCGACATCAACATCATCAGTATCATCGGCATCAACCCTAAACTAGGGCAATCAATATCTTCCAAACCGGAGGTCAGATCACCTCGATTCCTGTGCCAAAAATTGCGAATTTCCAAGGAGAGTCAGCTTCACCTACTGCGCAGTCAAGAGAGAGAGAATGCTAGTCAACACTGGTCAAAATTTCAATCTGCAGCTTGTAAACCCTGGAAAAATTGCGTCCTTCCTTCCCACGTATGCGAGAGAGACCTATCTGCGCAAGAGAGAGAGAGACTTTTTTCTGCGCAAAAGAGAGAGAGAGAGATGGATGAGAAGTATGTGTCAAAATGAGGAGGAAACATCTTGTATTTATATGCAAACGTTGATGATTGAATAGATGTGTGCCTGTTGGGCTTCTAAGCCTACATAAGTTGCTGGCCGACTTTGACAATTAGTCCATAATCTAAATAAATTCATGTCTCCATAAATACTTATCGAAATCGGATGATCTTTAGATCAATCCTACACCTCTCGACGAGAGGAATCCAAGAAAAATATAATTAGCCATTAATAAGGTGACCCACATAAAGTTTGGCCCTAGTTGCCAATTTTAACAAGCCAAGACTATGAGCTCTGATACCACTATAATATTCCTAAAGGAAATTTACAATGATAAACAAAGCAAACATAGCAAAAACAAACACAAAGTAACACCACATTAAACAACCAGAAAATGTCATAAGTCGCACTGAGCTGAGCCATTTTATTAATATAAATGTTGGGTACAAGATAAGATCGGAATGCATACACCTGGGCTTGCCCAAGGCAACCTAACAATGCTCAAGTGATGAAATCAACTACTCGGACACAAGTGTAGTCGTCCCCAACAAAGCTCTACGCTGCCCCTTTGAAATATGCACTATTGGCTGCAAACAATGGTTGCTATGACCTCCTCCAGTGCTTAGAAAATTCCGGGAAATTAACCTCGGGCTCTCCACCAATAACCCATGAAGGAATTCGCCAAATGTTGACCAAATAATTTCAACCCAAATTCCCCTAGCTCCTCCAGTTGTTGGGTATTTCGACCCACCTATAAATGATGTTGCTAAATGCCCCGAAAATTGTTGAGATATTCAGTAATTCTCCTCCCGGAACAAAGCTCAACCCCAAATTCCTCTTCCTCCTTGTGTCCCACGTGTGGCACGAAATAGAACTGCACAAGCCCTATGCAGTCTCTGTTGAACCCACTCCACAACCACGTTGCAATGCTCCCGAATCGATCTGAAAATGATGGAAACTCCCTCCTAGGACTGGCACTCGAGATCCACTGAAGCAAGGGTGAGATTCTCGCCTGAAAATCTCTTGTGCTCAACAGCACATGCAGATTTGGCTTCCAGTTCAAGCGTGCTAGTCAAAGTGAATGCTCAAACGATCAAAGATGTCGAAAATAAGTACCTCCTCTTTTGTCGTTGTGCCTCCAATTTTCCCATGTGGGGCCAAGCCATCGAACCCGTCATCCTTTCCCTCCAAGAAATGCGTATTTCCAAGAGTGGAGTGTATTTCCTCCTTGGAGTGGTCCCCATGATCCACTAACCATTTGATTTTTCCCTTTTATCCTAAGTTGGGCCCTTGCCTTAGCTCCAAAATGCAAGTGTGGTCCCGCAACCCACTTTTCGTAAGTGCAAGTGCAAAATATGACAAAATTGGCAAAATTGATATTTCCCCTTAGCAATATTGCTAAGTGGGAATATCACAATCAAAATGCCAGAATTCCAGAATTCATCAATTTTGTATTCCAGATTTTGTAGCCCTATAGGGATTATGTAAAAATATTCTAGTATGATGAAAAACTGAGTCATGTAAAAGGCCTAGGTAGCTTAGGACTATACTAGCGAGTTCACTCTAGGGAGTTTTTTTTCCTCAACCCGTTATTTGTGTTTTTAAACACTTATAATCGGTTGATTTGTCTCCCAGATATACCCCAAAGCTAGAGTGCGGCTTGATGGTAGAGTCTTAGGCGAGTCCTAGCATCTAGAATTAACGTATTTCCATATTAGATCATCTCTAGAGTTTCGCAGAATTTAGTTGTGTCTAAGTGTCAATTTTTAATCATTAAAAATTTCCCACTAGTCGGGATTGTTAATAATTATTGGATGTAAAATGTAATAAAGTGTTGTCTAGAGAAGTTGTAGGGGGTATGAGTAATCAAAATTAGACCTCTACATCTCAACTTTCTATCTAGACACACTTTGAGGGTTGAAAAATATGTATTTACCCCTCAAAAACCCATTTTCCTAATTTCTGGCAAAAGTGGCAAATAATTAGCCGAAAATAAAAATGGGAAGAAAATAAAAAATCTCTCCAAGTGAAAATGATAAAAACTGAGATGGAAATCCCCAAATATTAAAGTCAAGTCAAAAAATGATGGGAATTCCATTTACCAAGAAAATATGGCCCAAGAAAAAAATTTGATGGTCAAGATGGTCCATGATGGTTGAATTGAATGAGAGATTTTCGAGGAAAAGATGGGAAAATGTTTTGAATGATCCAAAACCACTCCAGCAATCAATTTTTATTCCACCCAACTCCTCCTTCAAGGCAAACCTCTCTCTCTCACGGAGCTTTGCGCAAGGGCATCAAGGGACATGATTTAATGGACATGGATCTAACCATTTTCCTCTTGGAGCTAGACGTTTGACTTGGAGGAGGATCTTCGCTCATATTTTTCTATAAATTGAGGCTCTCACTCCTCACATGTATCTGTTGTAATTGAGCTACTTGGCTATTGAAGCTCTACTAGAACTCTGTACTGGATTTTTTCGGAAGAATAAAGAAAGTCTTTGGGGGTTAATGCTTTGCGGTGTTATTCTTCTACATCTATGGTAATATTTTTCAGAGTTATTTTTCTTAATGCTCTACTGGTGTTAATTGATTTGTTAAGTTCACTTGTCAGGTTGTGGATCTATTCTTTGTAAATTATCTTACATTAATATTTGAGTTTAGAGAAGCACTCTAGGTCTAGAAGCGCTAGTGGGTTTTTGGTTGGACCCCTAGTCTTCTTTTTCATTGTGCTATCATTCTCCTTGTGGATCTAACAAATTTATTTCAAGTGTGTAGAGATCTATAGTTTTCTGAAACAGGTCTTGAGCATTGGGTAAGTTTTTGGTTCGACGAACCAACTCTCAAGCAGATAGAAGTAGAGGAATCCACATTGATCCCTCTCAAAGGCTTACCATACAATTTATTTTAAAAGGGAGCTTCCTTGCCATAGCTTGTGAATATTATCATTAAATCTTCCGATCCATTTATTTATGTGCTTTGTTGGTCAGATCTAGTTATTTTAGAGCTTGTTTCTCACTACCCAAGAGCAGAGGTGTCCTCACACTCTTTGGGTTAGCAGATCTGTAATTTTGTGTATATATTCTAACACGTTTTGTACATATATTTCTCTTGTATATAAATCTTGCATATATTTGGATTTCCTCTCTATTTTTGCACGCATCTAAAGGAAGATCAAGGATTTGGCTTGGAAATTTTTCATAAAAAAATTCTTGCAGGTAGAAGCTTGAGGATCAAAGAGACAAATAAATTTATTTGAAGCTAAACCCTACACTTTTCCGTTGATCAAGCCATCACCCTCTCCTCTCTCCATTGTCTACACAGATCCTAGACAGCTAGGATTTTGAGGATAATTTCTAAGTTCAGTTTTGAAGAGAACCATTATTTGAAAGCTAGTGAATCAAGATCAAAACTGAAGTCTAACTCGCTCTAACTGAACTGCTAACTACCACCTTGTTCTGTAGTCAAACTGATGAAGACTCCCACTTAACTGAATCTCAAACTCTACGCGTGCTAACTTGATGATTATTCCTATAAACTGGAAATAACTCATCCTAATTGAAGTCTAACTCATGAGGACAACTAGAGGTCTTGATTGGCTAAGGAACAAGCCAGAAGACCTTGCTCGCTACATTTTCAACAGTATGTTATGTAATTTTTCATTTTTGTTACAATTTCTTCATTTCTACTACAATTTGGGATATTCCTTATCATAATTAAGACCATACTTTATTAGAAATAAATCACCCTCCCTTATCAAGGACTTATTGGGACACGCTACTACAAAGGGGAGCTTCCTTACTCCTTCAACCATCATAGGAAGGTACATATAATACATTGAATGATTACATTTATTATTGTCCTTTATAACAAGGGAGATTGGTTGCATAAATGCAACCTCATGATCCTTAGTTTTGGCCTTGGAATTAGTGATAATAGCTACATTGGCTCTACCTCTATTGATTGTTATTCCTCATAAAGTAGCTTGAGCTAGCCATGATAACCCAAGAACATTGGACCTCTTATGAAGTATTGGATATTTAACTCCATTTAATTTATCTTATTATATAAGGGATAATGGGTATGGAAAGGAGATGAAGCCACAAATTAATAAGCTAGGATCAAGTTTGTTTTGACCAAATGAAGAATGTTGATGAATATCAAATGGTGTTGACCATGTAAATCATGGTCGGGTGGGGTTGTTTGTTTATTGCCATACTTCATCCCCTTAATATAAGCACCCAGTGGGAAGGATGAATCACCAATTACCACTCAGACTAAGAAGGATGCACTGCATGGCATGTCAATGTTTCTTCTATCGCTATGTATATAGAGATGTATTGCATTGAATAGGAAGGTCAAGCCATAACATCACAAGATAGGAAGACAATGATACCAAGAATGGATATTAGCAACAAACCTAAGTTACATGAAATGAGAAAATGGGCATAATTTCCAAAATAAGTTGGTGAAATGCATATGATTTATGAGATAGGTTTGAGTTTTCAAAGTACCATTGTCAAAATGATAAGAAATATGGAAACAGCATAGAAAGAGATGAAGATTTAGATGCATCAAACATAGGATGCAATCATTCTTTGATTCATCACATTTTCACAATAGTCATGCATTGCTTTTATTTATTAGAAGTTAGGCAATCAAAAGGAGAATAATAAGCGTTGTTTTTTATAAAGTATAACATACAAAGTCGTCTACAGTGAGTAATTACTAATAAGGTTCACCAATTTAACCAGGAGCTCTTAACTAGGGTTAACCTTGTACAAGCCTCCTCACCTACATGGGGTTTTCTGGATGTGGCTATTGATCCTAGGCCTTGTACCGATGGTTTATTGCAGCCTTCAAGTAGAATATTGTGGATGTAGCCTATGGGTAGATCATTGTAATGGTGTTTGAAACTATAAGCAACCCCATTCTTCACTTAAGAGCAGGTGGGTGTGATGAGCTTCTTTCTATGTCTACCATCCATCGAAAGGTAGATTCCCATTTCAATATATATGTTTATATTATTATGGGAAAGCGTCCCTTGGGTTTGTCCATGAGATATTCTTCTAAAAAAGGTATATTGACAGTTGACTACCAACATTAGATATAAACATGATTAACATCTACTTTCAATATGAACATGACTAGTATCTAATGTCGATATGAATAATATCTGACATTTGTGAGTTTTTTACAAACAAGGGAAAATGCAGCTAGAGGAAGATACCTGGAAATTTAGGGTTTTTCAGAAGATAAGGTCAGATGAAGATGAGATCAATTCCTAACTTGATCCCAATCAAAGGTCACCAAATCTTCCTCAATGGGGGAGCTAATGCAATTTTTCAAGGTGATCGACCTTTTTGTTACAATCTAGGCCCAAAAGACTTCTCCAAAAACCTCTACAAGTTCCAAAGGATGAAACCCTAACCCTAGTATTCAAGATGCTCGAAGTGTTCCATGAAACCTTAGCACCTCCAAAACAAGGGAGATAATGCACTAAGAAGAAAATCCTAGCACTCCATCTCTAAAAACAAGATCAACACTAATGAGTGAGTGAAAGAAAGGACTCTCTCTTTCATCTATATATATGAGAGGTAAAGGGGGCCAGCAATACACAAGTGGGCTCAAATCCTTAAAAGCAACCTACTACAAACAAGTAGGTTTAGACACATGAAGCACTACACTCCAACGGTGCACATGTCAAGCTCCAACTTGATGTCATACACAATCAAGGCTCTGAGGAAATGTTGCTACACAAGATGTGTTCACAGTTCTACACCACAAACCCACATAAATTATGTCGCTCCTCCTAAGCCATATGCTTCTCCAGGTCCACACCACCTACACAATCATTATCGTAACCTAGACATCTCCAAGTCAACTCCAAGCCTCCAAGCAACCCAATGCCATCTAAGACTCAACAGCCCATGCCCCTAAACCAAAATATCCAATGCTCCTCCTCTAGTGCAAGTCATCCTCCAAGCAAGTAACATGTAGTCACAAGGTCTCCAATACTCCAAAGAAGAAAGCCACGTAAGCATCCAATCGAGGTCTAGCAAATCAAGAGCAAAGCACCTCCATGCGTGCATGTCCATCATGAACCAATCAAGGGCTTATCCATGTGAAAATTCAAGAATCCCTGAATCACTATTACAACAAATTGATATTACTTCTCGTACTTGTTAATCCATGCAAGTTGTTTACTGTGTTCTACTGTAAATATCGAAATAAATACAACTACATCCTTCACAACTTTAAAATAATATGAGGAAACAAGAACTAAGCAAGAAAGAAATAACACACAAAAGTGACATCGTTATTTTTGGACCAATGTCCCTGGAAAAACCCAATGCAAGAAAACCAGTGCAGCAGCTGAGGGTTTGTATTATTATGCAGTAGTTTCTGAATAAAATCTTTGGATGCCTTACTGGCTATCCAATACAGAGAACCTGATTGACAAAGAGATGAGATATACCTCACACTATCACTGGCAATCCAATACTAATCCAGCCACTGAATGGCTAGCCCCTGCCTGCCTTTGCGCAGTTTCTATGCAATCAATGCCCTGCTCTGGGTCACAGCTTCTAGGAACTGCGTCACTCCTTCAGGTTGATCCATTTGCCTTTGGAACTTCGAATTTCTGCTCTTCCGGTCTCACACCCTGGCTTCTGGCTCTAGAACTCTATTCTCTAGCAACTTTTGGATCTCTTCTCAAGCTCTGTGCTGCCTCAATGTGGCCCTACGCTGCCCAGCGTGGCTTTGTGTTGCCTCTTCTGGATCTCTCTCTGCCTCCTCTGTAATGTATCCCCGGATCAGGAAATCTTCCTCTGAAAACTATCCCTGCCCCTCACTGCAAGAAATCACCTCGATCACTTCTTTGGCAACTGCTATGCTACTCTCTTGAAAAAATCGATCTCTTGATCTCTTACTCGATGCGTTCTCCAAGTGCCCATCAATGTCCTTCTTATAATCCTCCAGTTGAGAACCAACGGCCTAGATTAGATTCTAATCAATCGCTCAGATCATTTGGACTTGATATCCGTCTTCTTCTAGAAGTTTCACCCGCAGTTTAGATTAATACCCATTAATTATTTTAATTTCCTACGTTTAGACTTAGGGACGCATTAAAAATAATTAATTATTTTAATAAAATTGTCTCTGGGTAGAATTTCCCAAAACGATTTCTGGGTATCGGAGAATGCATGTGTCTAAGCCTCCCTACAAATTTTGAGACTTAGAGCACATTCGATGCTACAAAAATAAACACTCCCGCTTAGCAAGGAATGTGCTCTAGCAATGCAACCTAATGAAGCATCACATGGACTCTGTAACATCTCCCTCTGCGTTGTTGATGTCTGACATCGCTGCCCACCAAATACTACACAAATGCTGCATCTGTATTGCTGTTGACACTGCCACTGCCAACACTGCATTTGTACTGCAACTCCCTCTCAAATTCTGCATCCGTGTTGCTGTCAGCACTGCCACTGCCAATATCATATCTGCACTACAACCTTCTCCAACTATTGTTGCTACAACATCAACAATGGAAAATCATCCCAAATTATTGAACTGGTGCTCACTGTGATGCATCTTGTTGTTGGATTTTTGACTGCTACTAGTCTCTGTGTTGACCATCTGAAGCCTCTGTGTCGCTGCTAACCTCTGATCTATACCAACTGCACTGCTGCAAACTCTAGCTCTGTGTTGCTCAGTCTCTGGCGCTCCTAGCCATTGCAACTGTCACTCTGACATTCCTCTGCACCAACTAACACTGGTCCATCCCGCTACTTCTGATATGGGCTCCCGTAGCTATGTATTAATCCAAGAGGTGGACTCCTCAAGGATCCTACCTATCTGTGGTTCTTTCGAACTACAGAACTAGATCACCCCACCTCTCCCCTGGAGGTATCTAGGCAATCATGGCGAAATTTGATCTACTCATATTGTTGTTGTTACTGCTCTGTTGATGCTTTTGTAGTGTTCTTGCAACTACTGCAATAATGAGTTTGATCTCCCCAAATCCTGAAGTACTAGATTCCATAGGTCTGCTCCCTCTGAAACTAGACTCCCTCTAAGTCTCAATCTCCATATGGGAAATATCTCTACTCCCTCCTGCAACTCACACAATCCACCTGCACTAGAAACTGGACTACGAAGCTCTGCATTGGGAATCTCCTTCCTAGAACTGCACCTGCATACTGCAACTGGGCAATTAACACTGCATGTGTCTCTGCAACTGTCTTCCGGAAACTGACTGCAACTAGTTATGCAACTGTCATTAAAATGACTAGTTGTGTCTGCTGAAACTGTGATCCTCCTACTACTGGTTTTGTTGGGCTCCTGTAGCAAGGATACTAATCCATGTGAGAAATCTATAGCAACTGGATCTAAAATACTGCTCTTCCATGGACCCTGCCAATTTGGAGCCATCTTTGCCAACAAAATGTCAAGCTGCTCACTCTCTCCTCTGCGCAACTGTTAGGCTGGCCTACGCACTCCCTGCTAGAGTTAGTAAATCTGCTCCTCTCTACTGTTGCTCAGCAAATGAGAAATCGAATTACCTAGCTCAGAATTCACTGAGGAAGAAATTCCCTCAAAAAAATGTCTCCTCTCTTCTTCTAACGTTTTTTAGCCCCAGGAACTAATGCAGAAAACTGTGTCTCACTTGAAGACTGCTCAGTGCTTGATCTACTGCTGCGTTGCTCCCTTTGCCACTGACAAATCACAAACTGGAAATCTTACCTCCCTGTTAACTCACTCAGAGAGAAATTTTCCTCGAGAATCTTGTCCTCCTAGCTTGGACTGTGCAATCCCTCTGGGGATTCGATCTACTGCCTATGCATCACTTCGATCTCCCTCTTCCTCTTCAACACTAAACTCTTCCGATCTGCTCTCTTGCTTCACCTGCGCTCTGATACCATGTGAAAATTCGAGAATCCCGAATCACTACTGCAACAAACTAATATTACTTCTCCTACTTGTTAATCCATGCAAGTTATTTACTATGTTCTACTGTAAATACCGAAGTAAATACAAATGCAGCCTTCATAAATTTAAAATAATATGCAGAAACAAAAACTGAGCAAGAAAGAAATAACACACAAAAGTGACACCGTTATGTTTAGACCAATGTCCCCGGAAAAACCCAATGCGGAAAACCAGTGCAGCAGCTGAGGGTTTGTATTATTATGCAGTAGTTTCTAAATACAATCTTTGGATGCCTTACTAGATATCTAATACAAAGAATCTGACTGACATTTGACTGACAGAGAGATGAGTGAGATATACCTCATAATATCACTGGTGATCCAGCACTGATCCAGCCATTGAATGGCTAGCCCCTAGAAATTTTTGCGCAATCACTATGTTGCTCTGCATCACAGCTTCTGGGAACTGCGTCACTCCTTCAAGTTGATTGATTTGCCTTTAGAACTTCAACTTTCTGCCGTTCCAATCTCACACCCCGGCTTCTAGCTCTGGAACTCTATTCTCCAGCAAATTTCGAATCTCCTCTCAGGCTCTGCGTTGCCTCAGTGTGGCCCTACGCTGCCCAGCGTGGCTCTGCGTTGCCTCTATTGGATCTCTCTCTGCCTCCTCAACAATGTATCCCCAGATCAGGAAATCTTCCTCTAGAAATATCCCTGCCCCTCACTACAAGAAATCACCTCGATCACTTCTCCGGCAACTCTTGCGCTGCTCTCTTGAGAAAATCAATCTCTTGATCTCTTACTCGATGTGTTCTCCAAGTGCCCATCAATGTGCTTCTTATAATCCTCTAGTTGAGAACCAACGGCCCAGATCAGATTCTAATCAATGGCTCAGATCATTTGGACTTGATCTCCATCTTCTTCTAGAAATTTCACCCATAGTTTAGATTAATACCCATTAATTATTTTAATTTCCTAAGTTTAAACTTAGAGAAGCATTAAACATAATTAATTAATTTAATAAAACTGTCTCTGGGTGGAATTTCCCAAAACAGTTTCTGGGTATTAAAGAATGCATGTGTCTAAGCCTCCCTGCAAATTTTGAGACTTAGAGCACATCTGATGCTACCAGAAATCAACACTCCCTCTTAGCAAGGAATGTGCTCTAGCAATGCAACCCGCTGAAGCATCACCCGGATTCTGTAACATCTCCCATTGCGATGCTAATGTCTAACATCATTGCCCACCAACTACATTGCAAATGTTGCATTTGTACTATTGTTGACACTGCCACTACCAATATTGCATATGTATTGCAACTCCCTCTCAAATTCTGCATCCGTGTTGTTACTGGCACTACCATTGCCAATATCGCATCTACACTTCAAACTTCTCCAACTGCTACTGCTACCACAACAGTAATGGAAAAGCATCCCAAATTACTGAACTGGGGTTCAATATGATGCATCTTGTTGCTAGAGTTCTGACTGCAGCTAGTCTCTGCACTGACACTTTGAATCCTCTGCGCTGCTACTGACCTCTACTCTGTGCCAACTGCACTTCCGCCAACTCTAGCTTTCCGTTGCTCAGTCTTTGTCGCTCCTAGCCACTGCAATTGTCACTCCGACACTCCTCTACACCAACTAACACTGGTCCATCCTACTACTTCTTATATGGGCTCCCATAGCAAGGTATTGATCCAAGAGGTGGACTCCTCAAGGATCTTGCCCATCGGTGGTTCTTTCGAACTACAGAACTAGATCACCCCACCTCTCCCCTGGAGGTATCTAGGAAATCATGGCGAAATCTGATCTACTCATAATGTTGTTGTTACTGCTCTGTTGATGCTTCTGTAGTGCTGCTGCAACTACTACAATAATGAGTCTAATCTCCCCAAATCCTGAAGTACTAGATTCCATAGTGTTTCTCCCCCTGAAACTAGACTCCCTCTAAGTCTCGATCTCCTTATGGGAAATCTTTCTACTCCCCCCTGGCAACTCACACAGTCCACCTGCACTAAAAACTGGACTAGGAAGCTCTGCGCTAGGAATCTCCTGGCTAGAACTGCACCTGCATACGGCAACTGGGCAATTCACACTGCCTGTGTCTTTGCAACTAGTTTTGCAACTGTCTTCCGGAAACTGACTGCAACTAGCTATGCAACTGTCATTTGAATGACTAGCTGCATCTGTTGACACTGTGATCCTCCTATTACTGATTCTGTTGGGCTCTCATAGCAAGGATATTGATCCACATGAGAAATCTACAACAACTGGATCTATTCTGCTACTCTTCCATGGATCCTGCCCATTTGTAGCCATCTCTGCCAACAAAAAGTCGAACTATTCCCTCTCTCCTCTGCGCAGTTGCTAAGCTAGCCTACGCACTCCCTACTGGAGTTAGTAGATCTGCTCCTCTCTATTGTTGCTCAAAAAATGAGAAATAAAATTACCTAGCTCGGAATTAACTGAGGAAGAAATTCCCTCAAAAAATGTCTCCTCCCTTCTTCTGACATTTTTCTGCCCCAGCAACTACTGCAAAAAATTGCGTCTCACTTGATGAGTGCTCAGCGTTGGATCTGTTGTTCCGCTACTCCCTTTGCCACTAATAAATCATGAACTGGAAATCGTACCTCTCTGTCAACTCGCTCAAAGAGATATTTTCTTCGAGAATCTTGCTCTCCTGGCTTGGACTGCACAATCCCTTTGGGGATTTGATCTGCTACATATGCAGCACTTCGATCTCCCTCCTCTTCAGCATTGGGATCTTCTGATCTGCTCTCTTGCTTCACCTGCGCTCTGATACCATGTGAAAATTCGAGAATCCCCGAATCACTACTGCAGCAAACTGATATTACTTCTCCTACTTGTTAATCCACACAGGTTATTTAATGTGTTATACTATAAATATCGAAGTAAATACAACTGCAGCCTTCACAACTTTAAAACAATATGCGGAAACAAGAACTGAGCAAGAAAGAAATAACACACAAAAGTGACACCGTTATTTTTGGACCAATGTCCTCAGAAAAACCCAATGTGGGAAAACTAATGCAACACCTGGGGGTTTGTATTCTTATGCAATAGTTTCTAAATACAATCTTTGGATGCCTTACTGGCTATCCAATACAGAGAATCTGACTAACAGAGAGATGAGTGAGATATACTTCACACTATCACTGGCAATCCAGTACTAATCGAACCACTGAATGGCTAGCCCCTAGCTACCTCTGCGCAATCACTGTGCTGCTCTGCGTCATAGTTTTTGGGAACTACATCACTCCATCAGGTTGATGGATTTGCCTCTAGAACTTCACCTCTATGCCCTTCCAATCTCTCACCTCGACTTTTGGCTTTGGAACACGATTCTCCAGCAAATTTCGGATCTCGTCTCACGCTCTACGCTGCCTCAGCGTGGGGCCCTACGCTGTCGAGCGTGGCTTTGCGCTGCCTCTTTTGGATCTCTCTCTGCCTCCTCCGCAATGTATCCCCAGATCAAGAAATCTTTCTCTGGAAACTATCCCTGCCCCTCACTACAAGAAATCACCTCGATCACTTCTCTGACAATTGTTGTGTTGCTCTCTTGAGAAAATCGATCTCTTGATCTCTTACTCAATGTGTTCTCCAAGTGCCCATCGATGTCCTTCTTATAATCCTCCAGTTGAGAACCAACAGCCCAGATTAAATTCTAATCAATGGCTCAGAGCATTTGGACTCGATCTCCATCTTTTTCTAAAAATTTCACCCACAATTTAGATTAATGGCCATTAATTATTTTAATTTCCTAAGTTTAGACTTAGGAACCCATTAAAAATAATTAATTATTTTTAAGAAAACTGTCTCTGGGTGGAATTTCCCAAAACGATTTATGGGCATTGGAGAATGCATGTGTTTAAGCCTCCTTGCAAATTTTGAGACTTTGAGCACATCCAATGGTACCAAAAATCAACAATCCATAAACCACGTACTTCATATCACATGGTCTTAAACTCCAAGGGTAAAGTGTCTTCCTGCAAGTGCCCAGCATTCCTCCTAGCTACATATATCTCCTAGTCAAGCAACCCACCCCCCCATTTTGTGCACCCAATGAGTTAGTCAAAAAGCTGACTAAGGTATCAACCTCCAACGCAAGGGCACCATACCAGCACTCTAACCAAGGCCAAGCATCCACCCAAACTAAGCCATCCATGTGTCCATGAAGCATCACCAAGGGGCTAGGAGACAGAGTGCTCTCCTAGCAAGGTGAAACCACTTTTGGATTAACCAAAAATGCTAACGCACAGCTCTGTTGCCGCAATTATATGAAATGTTAAATCAAATAACATGGTTCCAATCTTGAGTAGTACTATGAATAAAAGCAGTGCCAATTTGGGGAAATTTCTTGTTAGCATTCTTGAAATCAAATCAGTTGTAAATATGTGACTTTGCAATGGCAATGAACCGAGAAGAATAAGTTTAAGAAGTTTTGTCAAAAGAAGTCGCGATCTGAAACTGAAAGTTTGTTTCACTTATTATTGATTGGATTTTAAACAGAAAAAAATATCAGAAAATTACTAAATAGAAAGAATCAGATCAGAAATGCATTGTTCTGATTAAGAAAAACATCAACAGTTACAGGTCATAACAAGAGAAATGGGAGACTTTGACTCATAGTCTCTCTTTTCTCAGTCACCTCACCTCTGTAGTGCATGTTGATTTAGCATTTTACTGAAAATAAACTTGCCAATTTGTTTTTCTCTAAAACAAGAAAAAGCAGAAATAGGAAAGATCCCCGTGAAAAAACAGAATTCACTGCAAAAACATAAAAAAAATCATCTACTTTAATGGAATAATTATAACTTATCACTATAAATATATTCAATAGATCAAGCTGAAGAAATTTACATGTAGGTCATATTATTATACACTTTTGCCGGAGCATTCAACATCATGTAATCTAGTATACACTTTGCACAGGTTCCTGAACCCCCGCCAATTTCATATATCTGGATGAAAGAATACATATGTTAGCCCTGTGCATTTAGTTACTAAATGTCTAGTCCTACTACTATAAAGAATATCATTAAAGCAACATGCAGTGATTTTGAGAACACTCCACCTAACTAAGAAATCCATCAAGTTCCCAAACCTGGTCTCTCTATTGGTGCCTGAAGAGGATGAAGCAAACTATTCAAATAACTGGTGCTTGAGCCACCATAGGGCCCACCCCCTTGCAGGAGGAGACAACAACAGAGATTGCAAGTAAAGAAATTGTGGTACAAGGTTAAAGCTGGGACTGACTGAACAAGGTAGAAATAGGTGGAAGGGACAATAAAAAAAGTAAAATCAAGGAAATCAAATTAGGGATACGGCCATATTCTCCAATAGCAGTAATTAATGGCAGACCAATACATTATAATTCTGTTAAAAAATACAGGAATTTATCTCAAACAAATCCAATGAAAAAGATAGGTTAATCTCAAAATTTTGGAACAAACTGCTGCTAGATTATTCAAACAAGATGAAACAAAACTTACATTAGTTGATTAACCCATATGTTTGGCTTCCTTTAAAGTCTTTGTAGGTCCCGTTTGTAGTAATATCTCACATGATTATTTACGGAACTGAAAGAAGCAAAGATGATGATACGTGCATATTTCAATAATATGAGCCACAAGTGTTGGCTTTAATAGCCTGTAATATAAACATGCAAACAAAGATAAAGAAATAGGAAGCAAGAACAAAGGGAGCAAGAAACCCCGGAAGGGGAAAAGTTATTAAGTTCTACCAGTCCCATATGTTACATTTAGATTACAAATGGTCCCATATATAAGTAGAAGTAACCATAACAATTATGTCAAACTCAGTTATTCTGTTCCAACCAAATGCACAACAAGGTGTCGAATGGGTTAAGGAGATGCTCCATCATCATAATCAGCTCCAAATCCTAAGGGAAAGCCTCAAGAATTGCCTCAAAGTGTCTCCATGTCCAAAAACCATGCTTTGGGTGCCCTACATGCCCTACATCACCCTCTCAAGGGATAGATGGGTGACATGGCACTATTTCTCTCCAGCGTTGGGCTCCAAGAATAAGTACAAGTCCTCCCTTGTCATCCTAGGGATAACCATCATCATCAGGACTCCAAAACAAGTAACACCCATCAAACAATGTCAAGGCCAACCTAGGGACATCTTGGGTCCACTAGGTACAATATCAAGTAAATCCCACACCAAGCAAGAGGAGCTCAACACTTCGGCATCTAGGGGTGCTTTGGGGTGTCTATCATCATATGGAACTGTTACCACTCAAACTAGCAGGGGTCGGGGATCCTATGAGCAACTACTAGGTGAAGGGCAACAATGGAGCAATAGCCCATTATCAACTCAACTAAGGCTCCCTACTCTTTATGAACTTTCACCGATGGGACAAGACACGGTATGGTGGAGTCACGAGAATATATGGTCAATAATAAGATAAGGAGGTGATTCCTAGACCTATTCACAAGAGAGACTCGATGAGATGGGTTGCTTGCTTGCTTTAGAAGCAAGGTGAAAGGCACTCTAGGAAGAGCTAAGAGGATCCTTGAGGTTTAGGTTTGAGAACGTATCTTATCAAGGAAGCCCCTAGACTCAAAAGGCCCTATGAATGCTTGGCTTCTAAGTGATCTTTGCAGAATTAGAGTCAACAAGTTGTGGGACCACAAAGAGCCAAGTGGACCAAAAATTAGGTCAAGGATATGGAGTTGACCAAACAAGGATGTACTGGAACTAATTAAGGAAGGGAAGAGAATCAAAGAAAGAATTTGTTTTTGATGGTTTAATGTTATGATCCTAATGAGGTCACTAGCCAATGGGAAACCAAGGGCAAGAATCAATCTTCAAGTTAGGGCTTGAAATATCTCAAGATCCCACCGTTGGAATTTTGTGAAATTTGGAGGGCCTCTGAAGGACACACCAACGCAATTTTGAGCAAGAGATTGAATTCCTTTGATGGCTAGATCGTGAGAAAACTGATGCCCTAGGTGACCTATGGAGGCTAGGCCTAGAAAAAGAGGGGAAGGTGAAAGAAATAAGCTTTGAAAGTGATCACCAATGGAGGATTAGTGCCTTGTCCTTTGGGAGAGATGGAGTCAAGGAGAATTTATGATTTAGAGAAACTACACCCAATCAAGGAACCTTCTAGACAACTTTGCATGGAAATTAGGGCATGAGAGCAGATGCTAGAAGAATTTATTCTTCAATGTGCAATAATTGATGACTTATCGAGATGTATTTAACACAAATTATCTCTAGCAACATTCACCCATTCATACATGGCCCATGACATGATGCAACACTATAAAAGATCACAATTGCCACCAATTCATATAGAAAAGCAGTGAATTTCAGACTTGTATAGCAAAAATCCCAACAACATTCATGTGACAAATGTAAATTAAACATGAAAGTAGCACTTACATGTACAAAAGAGTATATTCAATCATCAAGTTATGCCAATAATGAAGCTCCAAGATAACAGAGAGATATCAAAACATCAAAATTCATCCATATCATCCAAACTCATCCTCCAAAAAGGGATAGCAAAAATCTCGCAAGAGCTAATAACCCAATCCAAGTGACGATGATGAAAATGAATCACCTCACTTGATTTATACAATCTCTAATGAATTCGAATGGCCTAATTTGGACTAATAATGCCCCTAAAATAAAATAATGTGCATAATAACAATATTTTTGGTGACAAGCCCACCAAATAGCTCAATAACATAAAGATAAGCCTCTCAAGAGGGCATAATGAGTCGTTGGGCCTTTGAAGAGGTTTATGAAGTCCAAGGGGTGCCATGATGTGAAAATGGACTCCCAAAGTAGTAGACAAGGGGTTGGCCCCTTGTTTTCGAAGCAAGAACTTGTGGTACTCCCAAGTGGATGTGGGGGCACAAGGGCATCCTCATGGGTCTCCAAGTGGATCAAAAATGCCTATAGACCATCTATAATGGATAAGATAGTGATGTAAGCCCTCCCTCTACAGCGGGAGACATCCTCTAAACCCTCGAACATCTGCCAAGGGTATGGTGCAAGTGTGAAGCCAGCTAGGCATGGTGAGCCAACTGCATCATCGTCATCCAAAAGGTGGAACACAAGCAATCAATGAGTGGTACTGGGGATCCATGAAGAACTCTATGTTATGGTGGAGACCCATGGCTCTCAACGCTTACCCTACAAGTGCCAGTGTGGCACTCTAGAGGGCTAGGACCCCGTATAGGGAGACCAAGCCCCAAATGGAGACCCACCTGCAATCCTGCATAAGATCCAATGTGTCCTCTTACCCTCCAATACAACAAATCATTAGAATAATCAAGTAAAAGTGCTTATAAGTCATGGAATCAATGGGACACTTCATGGTAGCATGCCCTTCCATAGCAGGCTTTGGTATGTATAAATGTCTTGAAGCTCAATAAGGAGGTTAACCAAGGATCCTATTAGGTGGTTTCATCCTTTAAAGGGGGTGACATGTCCATGGTACATCCCTCAAGTGGTAGGTGCAAATGATAAAGTGATGGAACAGAGTGTGGATCAAGGGAATCATCCAGACCACATGTTATGGTACAAGGGTAGCTATGATAAAGGGAAAGCCCACACCTAGGTGTATGAGTGTAGGAGGGAGCAAATCGTGGTACATGAGTTACCCTGGCCTTTGTTTTTCCACCCTTCTTCATATGCCTTTGCCTTTGATTGATTTTTCTTCATAACTGCTCGGGGCTCCAGGGGATGAGAGCATGTTGTGTGGTATATAGCAGTGAATACCCCCTTGAGGTGGGGCAGTTCATCGTCCACCAGGGGTTGGGACAATCATGGGTTCCTTAATGATGGAGGGGGGCTCATCTAGGGCCCATAGGAACCAGGGTGATGGCCAGGGTAAGGGGTAGAGCTCATGTTTGCCTTATGCCCACATGCTAAATTTGTATGTGTCAGCCATCTTTTGCATTTTGTGGTACATTTCTTGTTGAAAGTGGCCAAATTATGTTTTTCTTTTCTTTTTACTTGCATCAACCTTCGAGCATCGTTCCAGGCCCGACCCAAGGTGTGGACAAGGGGAGGGGGAAGGCTAACCCTATGTGGACTTAGATGGGAAAAAAATGAATGGGGCTAAAATGAGTGGAAGGGACTGATGTATATCGTGTCGGGAAGCGGGACCACTCAACCAAAATTGGGGTTTCCCATGTAGTGCCAACCCTAAAGCTAATGGCCAGTAAAGGAGATCACATGGGACTAGGATACAAGGCTAACCACGATATCGTTCAGTGGAGATGAGTACAGACCTAATCCACTCTTTCTGCCAAATCCCCCCACCAATCCATGCCCTGGAATCAAATGAATAGCATGATCATGATCACAAATAGGTGGGATGCCTTTGAGAATCTCAAATACCTTGGAATGATTGTCCAATACTTTTTGAAGATCTGGAGAAATATACAATTTTGATGTTTGAACCTCTAGTGAACATAATTGTGCAATTACACCTCGTTGTTCCTGCTTTGGAAACTTTGTCATGCCATTAAAGTTGATTATCTTTCCTGGTTTCCCTGTGATACCCCTTCATTCAACTTCCTTTCCTTCCTAAAAAAATTCAAGAAAAGTTCTTGAAAATTAAAAGTTATCGTGCCCAAGATTGTAACCATTGGACTCCTAGTATAACATCAATACCACCAATCAGAATGGAAAACATTGGACTATTCAATACATATTTTACCATGGATAGCTTGATATTATTGCACTTTCCAGAGCAATTTATGGTTCCTCCATTTGCAACTATCACTTGACATACTCATGTTGGATATAGGAAGCAATTCAATTCCTTGGCTATCTTACAATGAATAAAAGTATGGGTACTACCCGAATCAATCAACACTATTACATTTTTCTTCTTGATATGTCCTTCTATCTTAAGAGTTTGAGGAGTGGTAATTCCTGCCAATGCATTACAAGATATGGTTGGATTCATTTCTTCTTTCTTTAGGGTTGGTTCCTAGGGTATATCCCCGTCTTTTGAAGTTTCTTGTTCCTTTTCTTCCTCCTCTTCACAATCTATGTAAATTAATTTCTTCTCAGCACATTTATGACATTTAGTGTATTTTCTATCACAAATGTAACAAAGCCCTTTTGCTCTATTTTCTTCAAATTGTTGTCGTGTCAACCTTGTAGGTTGTGGAAGGCTAAGAGCAACAACACTTCCATCCTTATAGTTATGAGTGGTAGGTTTCCTTGTTGCCATAATTTTGCTTTCAATTTTTCTTGCCAACCCGAATGCCTTTTCCAATGAATCAGGTTCCCAAAAGAGAACATCATGTTGGATGTTATCCTTTACAGTCCCTATGAAGACATCAATCCTATGCTCCTTTGGAATATTATTTACCCTTATATTCAATTTTTGAAAGTCCTCAATGTGCTCCACCATTGAACCCTTTTGTTTGAGATTCATCAATTGGCTAAAGAAGGTGTTACTCTTTGTATCCTCATAACGTGCTCTCGTTTCCTCCGTAAAAATTGGCCAAGTGACAATTAGTTTACGAGAGCAAAGTCATCAATACCATACAAACTGATTGGGTTCTAAATATAAAGTTGCAATGCATACCTTTTGTGTGTTTTGCACATTATGGAAATCAAAATATTGCTCCATTTGTAGTATCCATGTTATGGGATCTTTGCCATCAAACTTCTTCATATCGATTTTTGGAATATGGTGGGTCTTCAATCCAACGTTAGAGTCTATGAAATCATGATAAACATTTCTTTTGTTCTCATCATGAGTTTCCTCTACTACCTTTTTGCCATTAGGACGCATTTCTTGTAGCGACTTTGTCAAACCTTCCATGTCTTTCTTCAAACCATCCATCTTATCTTCTGTTACTTTTTGTGAGAGCGAAATTTGTTGCACTTGGTCTTGTAATTTTGATATATCATGTTGCATTTCTTCCTCTTCTTCAGGTGTCATAGTAGAGCTTTCGGGTTGCTTACTAGGTGTTTCCATTTCTTTCTTTGGGGCATCAATTAATGATAATTATGCTTCACTATGCCCTTTGAATCACTTCAAACTAATTTTTCAAACAAAACTTATGCAAATTTTAAAAACTACACACTTTTTTTTCGCTTTGTAGGAGCTCGATATTGAATCTGTTGTATCTCTGTAATTTCGGATCTCCAAGGTCTGAAATTTCATCTTGTGGTAGCCCTCTGAGTATTCTTTCCAACCCCACAGATCAGACCAAGATTGGGTTCTTCAAGGAAGAGTTATGCCAAATCTCCCACAATGACCTGATTATGGACAAGTTCAGTAGAGCGAAGTTGTATGGAGTGCCATGTGTCACTGTTTCGACCTTTCGCCCTCAAATTGCTATACAACAAACTACAGCCTATGCACTTTCAACCACTTTTTACAGAATTCAAATCCGACGCTTGAAACAAGAGTTATGACGGTTTTCCCTAGGTCACCTATTTGAGAGAGAATTATGGAGCATGTAAAAACCCTAACTTCCTCAGAACATATCTCCGAAAATATAGCGAACCAAGATCTGAAATTTTTACATGAAGTTTTCTACGATTTCAGCTACACATGGTAAAAATTTCAACTTCTGAAACCTCGTAGAAAAAAGTTATAGTGAAAATGCCAAGATGACATGTTTAAAGAAGCAAAACCCTAGAATCCAAAGCTCTGATACCAAATGTTATACAACTAGCTCACAAAATAGAAGAAGAGATAGATCAACAACTTCAAAATTAGCCTCTTCAAGGAGGCAACCTCCTTTACATTACACAAATGAACAATTCTTGGATGATTCAAATGACAAAACCTCATTTCTATATATAAGAGTCTAAGGGGTCACAATATAATCAGCGCCGACATAACAATAATAATATAAGGGCACAACAATAACAATAAGGGAGCTACATTGACTATAACAATGAGGGAATACACTAGTATTATAGGGACCTAACAGAGAATGTTCAACATATAAGCAAGGACAACCAAGAGATAAGCAAGAATAAGCAAGAGATGAGCAGTGATGGCATTTGACGATGAGATACTTGAGATTGAATATGATTTGATTACAAGATACACATGACACGATGCAGGTGCAATTCTCCCAAGTTGAGAGGGAGTATTAAAATTGGCAACTAAGGCAAAAAACCACTTTGGACAGCTCATTTGATGGAGATGATGATTGCACTAAATTCCTATTTTCAAGAGAATCAAAATCGACCTAAAGATCATGAAATTTGGACAAGGGAAATTGTATTTTTGAATTATAAGCCCACATGTGCATAATTGATCAGTTTGACCTTAAAGCAAATTGGACACCCTTGGAAAGTTATGAATACAAGTGACCTCTACCTCATTTGGACATCATTATGGATCATTCTTCTATTTTCTTTCTTGTTTTTGGCCCGCACAGGTCTGAGGCAGGTCCGCGAAGAAATGGGTTCGCATGAAGGCGAAATTACAGAGTCTCAAGCTCGCACATATTTTTCTAGGGTTTTGTTTCTCAGTCGCAAGCTTACCAAAGGATAGATATGATTGGTCGTTGGCTTGCAGGCTCAAGGGAGCGACCGAAAGCTCCTAGTCGCTCACATGCCCACTTCCTCCCTGCGGCTGGGACCTAAAGTTGTAGTGTTCTGTTGGCCAAAGTTTTCACTCATTGACCACAGGGTTCAGCAGTTGACCACAGATAGTGACGATTAATTGCAAGCTTTTGAATCAAGGTTTTGAGTATGAGCATGGTTGGGTTCATCTCATGGATATTGTTTAGTTGATTTTGGTTTGATAGTTGTATGGATAAAGATATGGATCATTGTACTCCCTTTTGTTGAATTTTCAATGACAATCTAATAAGAAGAAGAATTTGAAAGGGTTTTCCCCATAGTGGGTTTTGCCCTAGTCTCCGACCAATCTTGGTGTCTCTATGTGTGAATGTTTTTCTTCCATTGCTCTTTTATGTCCCATTGCATTAATAATGATATTGTTATTTCTATATAGTTGCATATCCTGTTGAATAATGATGTAAACCTGAATAATGTTATCCTGCGATGGGGTGAATTTAATATGGAAATAATGAAATGTAGTTATCAAATCAAAGAACAATATAGTCCTAAGAAAACTAATAGTGTCCTCGGCAACGGCACCAAAATGTTACAACTCAATCTAGCAGGGTCCTAGGAGGGGTTCCTAAAAAGCAACTACTAGGTCAAGTGGCAACAATGGAGAAATAGCCCACTGTCAACTCAACTAAAGCTCCCTACTCTTTACGGACTTTCACTGAAGGAGGAGTCTTGGTATATGAGAAATCACTAAGAATGGTATTCAACAAATGGGATGTAGTGATTTCAATAGCCTATTCAAAGGAGAGACTCTAGTGATAGGGTTTACTTGCTCAAGAAGCAAGATGAATGGCTCTCCAAGGAGGGCTACAGGGAAACCTAGACCTAGGGATGAGGAGTGTTTCTTAATATAAAGCTCCATAGACCTAAGAATCCAAAAAGAATAGGGTTTTCTAATTAATCCTTGTGAAATTGGAGTGACAAGGTTGTGGGACCACAAAGAAACGCTAGTGGACCTAAACAACGTCAAGGGTTTGGGGTGAAACTTCAAACAAAAGGTCTTGACCAATTGAGGGAGGAGAAAAGGACCAAGGAAGTTAGATTTGTCTTGAGATTTAGTGCAATGATCCTTAATGAAGCCACTAACCAAACGAGACCTAGAGCCAAGAATGGAGTTGGGGCTAGGGCTTGGAATAATTCCAAATCTAGCTAAGGGATTCATCTCAAAATTTGTGGAGGCCTACAGGACACCCCAATGCAATTATGGAGCAACTCGCTCACCAAAAGGATGGCTACAATAAATTTCGGGTGATGCCCTAGGAGACACTAAGGTTAGGGCTTAGAAAAGAAGAGAGGGAGGTGAAAAATATTTACTTTTAGGTGATCACTAAGGATTAAACCAATGCCTAGTCTATTGGGAGAATGGAGTAAAAAATGAGATTGAATTAGATTTTCACTCTATTAAGGAGTCTAATTGCAGCTTTGAATGCCCTAGTGAAGCAGCGACCCAGCTACAAGAGACTTGTCAAATAATGGAGTTTTAGGGTTATGTTTTCAAAACAAACCCTAGGAACATTCACTTTTTCTTGCCCAATGAATAATGCATGCAATAGATCAACACTACCACAGTGATTCAAGATTTTTGCATAATTTAGACCCCAAGCAGCAACATGATGCAGTATTCCATACATTAAACATATAATGAAAATTTCACACAAAAGAGAAACTCACATGGCAAAAAAAGTATATCCATCCATTACATTTGCAAGAGAGAAGCTCCAAAATAGAATAGCATTAACCCAAACATCAAAATGCATTAAAGAATCTCCAATTCGTCCTCCAACAGCTATAGCGAAATTCCAGAAGGAACAATGATCCAAATTCAAGTGATGATGAGAGGAGAATGAGCCTCTCGTCAATTTATATCCTCCTTTAAGGGTTTGATTTGCCTAATTAAGCCCAATGGTGACCCAACTAATAAAATAATGTGCAAAAATAACATTACTTGGTGACTAGCCCACCAAGACAGCTCCATAATACAAAAATAAGCATTTCCAAAGAGGAAAATAATAGATACAATAGGTCAAAGGGCCCTTGAAGACGCCTAATGGAGTCCAATATGTGCCAAAATGAATGGATGGTCTCCAACAAAGTGATAAAGGGGGTGACCCCTTGATATCCAAGCAAATGACCCATCGTACCTCCAAGTGGTTGTGGGGGCACAAAAACATCCTAATGAGCTTCGAAATGGATCGAACAAGCCTATATCCCATTTGTAAGGGTTGGAAGAATGATGCAAGCCCTCCCCTTGTCCCCCATGGTGAGACATCCTCATATGGGCCCTGGATCAGCTACCAAGTGTGTGGTGCAAGAGTGTAGCAAGAGTGGCCCCTATATATCCAAGTAAATGACCCGTGGTGCCTCCAAGTGGTTGTGGGGGCACAAAAACATCCTCATGAGCCTCCAAATGGATCAAACAAGCATGTATCCCATTTGTAAGGGCTGGAAGAATGATGCAAGCCCTACCTTTGTGCCCCATGGTGAGACACATCCTCATCTAGACCCTGGATCAACTACCAAGTGTGTGGTGCAAGAGTGTTTTCGGCTGGGCAAGGTGGTCTAGGTGCATCATCATCGTCAAATAAATGGAACACGAGCAAGCGATGAGTGGAACTAAAGGATCCCATGATGTGGCAATCTGCTCTTTGCTATGGTGATGGCCCATGGCTCTCAATGCTCACCCTACAAATGCCAATATGACACTCTGAAGGACTTGGACCCTGTATAGGGAAAACCGAACCCAAGATGGAGACCCACCTGCAATCCTGTATAAAATCCAATGCGTACCCTCACCTTCCAGTACAACAAATCAATAGTGCAATTGAGTAAATGAGCTTACAAATCATGGAACCAAGTGGACACTTCATAGTGACATGCACTTCCATAATGGGCTTTAGAACATACAAGTGTCTCCAAGTTCAAGAAGAAGGTTAACCAACGACCCTATTAGGTGGTTTCAACCTCTAAGGGGAGTAATATGTCCATGGTACATCCATCAAATGGCAGGTGGCATGTGATATAATGATGGAATGGAGTGGGGCATCAAGGGAAGCCTCCAAGCCACATGCCACCGTACAAGGGTAGATATAATGAGGGAAGCCCACACTTGGGTGTATGAATGTAGGAGGGAGAAATCGTGGTACATGAGTTACCTTGGTCTTTGTTTTTCCACCCTTCTTCATAAGTCTTTTGCTTTTATTGATTTTTTTTTATAACTGCTCAGGGCTTTAGGGGATGAGAGCATGAAGTGTAAGATATAGCAGTGAATACCCGCTTTAGGTAGGGCAATTTATTACACACCAAAGGTTGGGACAATCATGGGTTCCTTAATGATGTAGGGGCCAATATAAGGGGCCCTAGGAACCAAGGCAATGGCCATAATCATATGGGCAGAGATCATGTTTGGCTTTTTCCCACGCGCTAAATTTGTATGTCCTGGCCATTTTTTGCAATTTGTGGTACATTTCCTATTGAGAGTGGCCAAATTGCGTTTTTTCCTTTCTTTTAGCTGCATCGACTTCTGGGGCATCATTCCAAGACCGACCCAAAGTGTGGACCAGGGGAAGGGGAAGCTAACTCCTTGTGGACCCAATGGACAGATGTGGACCCAAATGGAAAATGTGGTGAAAAAGTGTTATAATGAGCAGAAGGGAATGATGTATGTGGTGTCGGGAAGCGAGACCACACAACCAGAATCAAGATTTCCATGCAGTGCCACCCCTAAAGCTAGTAGCCAATAAAGGAGATCCCATGGGACTAGGATAGACAGTTAACCATCAAATTGGACAAAGGAGACAAGAATACAAACCAATCCCACTCTTTCCACCAAATCCCCCCACTAATCTATGCCCAAAAGTGTCCATGTTAAGTAAACAAAAATACCCTACTACACAATGAAAAGCCATACCTTCAGGGTTGGAAGGCTCACCTTCAAACATAAAATCATAACAGATGGGCGAGGGAGCATATGGCTGGCTCAGGTGGCAATAATAGTGGCACATCGAGCTATCTGGTAGCTGCAAGGGGTTATTGGTTGCCCACTGAGGACAATCTAGGAGAAAAATTTCTCTTGTGGATGTCACCCACAGGTGTTGGGTAACACAACCCTCGATCAACGAACCAGAACAGGAACATAATTTCGATCAAACAATGTCAATGAACCCCTAAAACTTTCAGCTTCCAAAATCAGTCAAACTGCAGCAAATAATCCCAAGGGGGCCACTGTACAAGGGTAGATACCTAAGTTGCATGAAACGCCGAAACGTTTCGGAGTTTCCAAAATGGGTACGTTTAGAAACGTCACATCCCAAAAATGGAAACGTAGGCCTAAACGTCATATATGTATATATATATAATGAATAACACATTATCTTGCAAGAAAAAAGGGAATAAGACCCATAGATGACAATTTAGAAGGAAAAACAAGCCTGTATTAACTCTCATAGATGATTACATGACGGTCGAGTTTCGACTGAGTTCCGGTCAAGTTTTAGAGTTTCGGGTACGGGTATGGCCTGAAACGTCGGGTTCTTAGAAGTTTCATGCAACGATACAATGATGGCCCACAGGGCAGCAGAATTTGGATCGACAAGTTTGACAAAATTGCTAAAAGATGATGATGATTTCTGGATGTCTAACTACTCAAACATGATGGAATGCTTTGAAAAATGTGCGCTGCTATAGGATAGTTGACATAGAGTGGTCAACATCTAGCTCTACATGGGGACACATTGCTTCATTGGAGAAATGTGAGAATCCAAAATCTACATCCAACCAACACACAAGTTGATATCAATAGCATCCATCCAAATATAAATCCATCATATGACATTAAATACATCAAATAGAAGCTCTGTAAACAAAAACTATTCTACTAATATGAAATGTGAATCTATTCTAAGAGCAGAAATAAAATATAATCAATGAAACAGAAATACTGAAATGAAAACTCTTCTAACAACTGAAATAACAGAGAGTAGGGTTAAAAATACAATACAAAGGATGTTTTATGGCATAAAATGTCTTTCAATGAAGTCCATGTGAAAATTTCAAGTCTAAAATCCCATTGCAACAACTAGAATTAATTCTTCTAATTGTTAATTAATTCCAAATGATCCTCAAGTCTTCTGTTATACTTTTCCTGTTGATGAATCAACGGCCAAGATTAAGTCCCTAATCAACGGCTAAGATTAAAACCAATGTTGCGAACATTGGGATCGGGATAAAATCGGCAAGGGTCCTTAAAACCAAAAAACTGTAAAAATGGGGAAAATATCAATAAAAATTTGACAAACATCGGCAAAATTAGGATACCATAAAAATATTTTTAAAAATTGTCAAACATCAGCTAGGCCAAAAAATCGTGATTTCGAGATAAAATCGAGATGTTCGCAACACTAATTAAAACAGACTTGATCCTCGTCTCTTAGAAGCTTCTTACCCGTATCTTTTTTTTTCCCGTAGAAAAAAGTCGTAATTTTATTCATATGAAAAAAATTACATTTTGTAGATGCTTAAAGCATATGCAGATGATCTGTTCCTGAAAGTAGGAAACAAAAGAATACAAAAAATGAAGAAAAAAAGATCCAGCTAGCCTATGCTTTCCTGCCCTTCTTCTTCTTCACTCTTCGCCAACCTCCAGTGTTGGGAGTGGGAGCAATAATGGCAAGCTGGTTTTCCATTGTGTTCATTGAATGTTCTTTGTCAGATTCCGATCCTTCGAAACCATGAGTTCGTTTGTTGCCACTTACTTCCAGTTGAGATTCTTGTTGTTGTTTCATACTGTATGGCCCCAAGTTAGTCTCTTGGGTATTCCCTTCTTGTGTATTTTCCTATCCCATTTGTGCGCCTGTAGGTTCTGTCTTCAATTCCTCTTCTTCCAGTGGTTCGGTATGCCTCCAACCTTTGGATTTTTTCTGTTGTTTCTTATTCCCTTTAGGCTCTTTCATAGTCAGTGGACAGGCGTATTGGAGGTGCCCCATTTGCAAGCATCAGTGGCATCTGAATGTTGTGTTCTCATAGTCAAGCGGTTGTGTCCACAGCGAATTATTAAAATGCAATGTGATGTGATCTGGTAGCCCCTGACTCAGATCCACCTCTACACATATTCTGGCAAATGTGAAAATTCCTCAAATAGTTTTGTCTTCATCTGATTTTAAGAACTTCACCAAGGAGTTCCCAATGGCTATTAAGACTTTGTATGCCAAAAATGTAGAGGGAGGTTGTGTAGCCTTACCCAAACTGACATTGTTGAAACTGCCATGGTATTGGCATCGAAATCTGAGAACCAAGGGGGGATGAAGAGCCCAGCATTGCCCCAAAACCAAGGCCCCTGATTGATGATGTTATCTCGTTCTTGTTCTGTGTTGAATCTAATTATGAAAAACCCTTTTGGGCATAGATAAATTTCACAGTTAGCTGACCATGTGGAGAAGATCATTGATGCAGTGCATCTGATTTTGGCCAGAAACCATTAAATCTACAGATAACAGCATTTTGGACTAGATCTGTGTATAGATCAGTTACCTCCAGCAATGATACTGTAAGCATTGGATATTCCGGTTTCTGGTCCACGATGTAGGGGCTTGGTAGCTCTGATGTTGGTGC
This sequence comes from Pinus taeda, assembly GCA_000404065.3. Classification (NCBI taxonomy): domain Eukaryota; kingdom Viridiplantae; phylum Streptophyta; class Pinopsida; order Pinales; family Pinaceae; genus Pinus; species Pinus taeda. The sequence goes on along the minus strand of APFE031688126.1, from coordinate 46,864 downwards.
TGGTTTGTTTTGCATTTGTTCCTTCCCTTTGACTGCATCACGAAAGGAACCTGTATTTTTAGAGCTGGTTCACTTGCATCCGCCTCGCAGTCTCAGATTAAGTATGATAGTTGAATCTTTGATGATGTCGTAGTCCTGAATTGTATGATTGTCCTGCAAACTATATCCTATATATATCAGATGTTGGTATTTTGTTGGGGTTCCCAGTTTTTTCTAGATCTCCTTTTTTAACTCTTTTTAACTCTTGAATGCTCGTCCCCTTGCTGAGCTGCATGCAATAATGTCTGCCTCCTATCGATCTAATAAAGATTTGCATCAGATCTTCCTCCATACATAGTGGTTCAACCTTGTCCAGGCCTCGATCTGTTGGATCTACCTTCTCTGTTTGCCCATGAGCACCGCAAAGCTTCGGGCTCTGTCCATGCCATGTTATCTCCTGTTCAGGCTCACCGAGGTCATTTTCCAGGGGCCCAATCATAAAGCCCAGAGTACCAGCTTTTATCAAACATGCCCGAACCTCCAAATGCATGGCGCTTTTGCCAAGAAACGCCCCAGCCATGAGTCTTGTCTACCGCTTGGTGGCACAAAACCTTGCCAGTCCAATGGAGAACGGGGACACGGCGAGCTGCATGGCTCTCAGCCATTCTCACGCAACCCAATCCTGCCTGACAGCCTCTCCCCTGTCGTTTTTCTTGTTAACGGCAGATCAATTGAAAATAGGGTATTCATTCAGCTAATCTGGTCAATGCTGGGGTGGAACTCCCTTACCTTGTCCCAGTAATATTGATCCCTGCTTCACACAGTAAAAATCGCCCTGATTCAGGAAGAGAGGGCGCGCCCTTGGCCTGAGTAAGACTCGTTCCGCTGCAGAGGAATCATTTTCTGGTTCAATGCCGAGCCATAACATTGACAGAATGTCATAGTCGACTAGCCCGACTGCCGGTTTTCTGTGAGGGCTTTGTATTGTTCCATTGTAGGCCTGATCTTTGGTTTGCAGTGCAGCGGCGACGCAGATCGCTACTTCTAAAAACCTAGCCATGGCTTCGCACCTCTAGTTACTCTCTTTGTGAAATATTCTTCTCTGCTCTTCCTTAAACCTATTTGAAATGATCTCACCCGTATCTTTATCTTTATTAATACCCATTAATATTTTTATGTTCCTAAGTTTAGGCTTAAGAACCCACTAAAATTATTAATTATTTTAATAACTCCTCATCCCGGTGGAATTTCTCAAAACAATTTCTGGGTCTTGGAGATCTCATGTGCCTTAGCCTCTCCTCCAAATTTCAAGGCTAGAGCACATCCAATGCTACCAAAAAGCAACACTCCCTCTTAGCAAGGAATGTGCTCTAGCAATGTTTCACTATAGAAACATCACACTGATCTTTCGCATCGGTACCTGTGTTGATGCCTGGCCTGCTGCTTCACATCCCCTGCACTGTTGCTTCTTGTATTGTTGCCCATGACACTGCCACTGCCACTACCGCACCTGTACTGCAGCTCCCTCTCAACATGCTGCATCATGTTGCCCATAGCATTGCCACTGCTAACTGTTGCACTGCAACTCCCGAGACTTATCCATTTCTACTACTGAAATGGATTCTTTACCATCCCCATCTTCTCCCTGAAATAAACAAACTTTGTTCTTCCTAGAGCCTTGGTGAGGATGCCTACCACCTGTTCTCCTGTAGGAGTGTATCTCAATTGTACTGCCCCTCGTTGGACACAGTCTCTGACAAAGTGACACTTGATATCAATGTGCTTCGACTGATCATGAAATACTAGAATCTCAGAGAGCTTGATGCAACTTTGATTATCACACATGATCCTGGTCGCTTCCATCCTTCTCCGGAATAGATTCACAAGCAATTTCCTAAGCCATATGGCTTCGCATGAAGTTGTGCTAGCTACCATATATTTTGCTTAAGTTGAGCTCAGAGCCACGGATTTATGTTTTCTACTGCACCAGAGGTCATTCCTGATCCAATTTTGAAACAGTACCCAGTTGTACTTTTCCAATCTACAGAACTTCCAGCCCAATCTACGTCAGTGAACCCACTCAACCTGATGTCATTGCCTCTGGTGTACAATAGTCCATGCTCGACCGTTCCTTGTATATACCTGAGAACATGTTTGGTTGTCCCCAGTGCGCCCTCTTAGGTTCCACCATGCACTGACTGAGGGTGTTGATAGTGTAATAAATGTTTGGCCTGGTATTGACCAGATACATTAGGGACCCTATAAGTTGTCTGTACAAGGTGGGATCAACGTCTTTATCTTCTGATGCATCAATCTTCTTCCAGTTGGTGATCATTGGAGTAGCCATAGGTCTACAGTCCTGCATCCTGAATCTCTTCAAGATTTCTGTAGCATATCTCCCTTGTCCAAGGAAGATCTCACCCTTCTATTGCCAAACTTCCAACCCCAGGAAATAATGCATCTGTCCCAAATCCTTCATGTCGAATTCTTTGGCTAGGTTCTTCTTGCAGTCTTTGATGAGCCTGGATGATCCTATTAAGAAGAGATCATCCACATATAACACTAGGATTAGAGGCTCATTCTCTACAACTAAATAGTAGAGATTAGGGTCTGCATCACTCTTGACGAACCCCATCTTTTACAAGTAGCCATCAATTCGACCATACCATGCCCTCGGTGTCTGCTTAAGCCCATACAAGGCTTTCTTTAATTTGCATACATGAGATTTCTTTTCATGTGTCTCAAAACCTTTTGGTTGTTCAATGTATACTTCCTCTTCTATTACCCTGTTCAAAAATGTCGTCTTGACATCCATCTGATGAATCTCCCACCCCATTTGTGCTGCAAGAGATATCACGGTTCTGATAAAAGTATACCTAGCTACTGGGGCGAAGGTTTCTTTGTAGTCTATCCCTTCCTTTTGAGCATACCCCTTAACCACAAACCTGGCTTTGTATTTCTCCACACAACCGTCTGTAGCATATTTGACCTTGTAGATCCATCTTGAACCTACCACTGATCTGTCCTAAGGCCTAGGTACGACTTCCCAGATGCCATTGACCATTATAGAGTTGTATTCCTCCACCATAGCATCCACCCATACTTGATGTTGAACGGACTCCTGAAAACTAGAAAGTTCCCCAACCTGAGTTACTAAGTCTTGGTATATGTCTGACTGTCTTCGCTCCCTTTTACTATTCCTGGGTGCACCAATGAAATCTTCTGCATCCCATAGAATCTGTCGAAGTTCTCAGCTCGTTCTTCCACTGGTAGTAGGCACATTTATCAGCTCTTCCTCTTCCTGAGATTCTTCCTGTTCTGAAGCTTTGTCTTCAGGAGAATTTATGGTACTAGTTTCCACTGGTTGAAGTGGTTTGACCAACGGCTCGTCTTTCGACTGTTCCTTGGAAGGCATTTCTTGGGATTTCCTGAAAGCTCTATCCTCCATGAACTTTACATCCTGCCCAACTACTACCTTCCTATTTCCTAGAAGATAGACTCTATATGCCTTAGCATTCTCGCTATATCCCACAAGATATCCTTTCTCAACAATTTGATCTAATTTCTTTCTCTTCTCTTTGGGTATACGGCAGTATGCTAAACTCCCAAATATCCTGAAATGACTTACTTCAGGTGTCTTCCCGGTGAAGACCTTCTCCGGAATGATTTTTCCCAATGCCCTGTGAGGAGTCCTGTTCAGGACATAAACTGTCGTGTTGCATGCTTTTGCCCATAGGAATTTAGGCATATCTTGATCATACAACATTGCCCTAGCTGCTTCCACAATAATCCTTTTTTTCCTTTCTGCTACTCCATTCTGCGCCGGATTGTAAGGAGTTGTCCACTCCCTTCTGATGCCTTCCTTAGTGCAAAAATCGGTGAAGTCCTTGTCAACATACTCTCCACCATTGTCTGAGTGCAACACTTTTATCTTCTTTCCCTTCATATTCTCCACTAGAGCCTTGTACTCTTTGAATCGACTGAAAACCTCATCCTTGGTTTTCATAAAGTAGATCCAAGTCTTCCTGGAATGGTCATTGATGAAGGTGACGAAGTATTCGGCACCACTAAGAGCTTTTGTGGACATCGGTCCCCAAATGTCTGAGTGTATCAATCCAAGCACACTCTTAGCCCTATTGTTACTTCTGGAAAATGCTGCTTTGGCATACTTGCCGAGAGCGCACCCTCTACATACATCATCTCGTTCAGTACTTAGTTTTGTAACTCCTGATACTGTTTTCCTGAGAATTCTAAAAGCCCCATGGTGTAAGTGTCCCATCCTCCTATGCCATAGTTCATTCAAATCTTTGTCTCCATTACTGCCTATCAACGTCATTGGTGATTCTAGCTGCAAATTGTACAACCTGTTACTTTTGATTCCAATCTGAGACTCCTTTTTCCAACTCGGGTGTTTGACATATACTTTCTCCTTAATGAAGAAAACGTCATAGCGCTTGTTCTCTAGTTGAGATACAAAAAGTAAGTTCATCCCCAATCCTGGCACATGTAACACATTGGTTGCTCGAAGCCGCTCTCCTGCTTTGGTTTGAAATATTATAGTACCTCTTCTTACTAGAGTACACTTTGCCTTATTTCCCATGGTGATCTAAAAATTTATTCTTTCTTCCTGATAATCTGAAAAACATTCTCGGATTCCTATCATATGCTAGGAAGCTCCACTATCTATATACCAAACCTCCGAGGAGGTAGAGATTGCTAAGCAAGCGACTTCTTCTTCCAATCTGGAAGCTAACATAGAATAATCGTAATTTATGTCCCTTGTACATTCTTCTAGAAATCTGCGCGAGTCCCCTTGAGTGGATGCCTCGACATCATGCTCCTGACCCATAATCGATTTTCCTCTCCTGTTGCCGAATCTCTGCTCTAATAACATGTGAAAAATTCTAAACTGAAATTCTACTACCGCAACAACTTATTTAAATCACCTACTTATTATTCACAATAAGTTATTTACAAAATCCCTTCAGTAAATATTAAAATAAATTCTACTGCAATTATCACACAATTACCCAAAGAAAAAAAAATACATTCACAAGAACCAATCACATCAACACAATTATTTTTGGACAATTGTCCCCGGGAAAACCCAATGTGGGAAAACCAGTGCAGCAGATGAGGCCTTTATTAATCTTCAACAGCAATTGTTTTTACAAGGAATGATTTTACAGAGAAACTGAAAGAAAACACATGAGACTTTCCCTTTGAGACCTTCTGACACTTTGGAGACCCTGCTCCCACTTTTGCATCACCCGTGTGTAACTCTGTGTGGCCCAACATGGCTCTGAGTGGCTCTGCGTCCCTCTGCGTAAGCTCTACGTCTCTTTGCACTGTCTCCCACTGTCCCTGCGTCACCTCCTCCTCTGTCACTACCTGTCGCTAATGCCCTCCTCTTCCTCCACCCTGCAACTCTCCCTCTAAAATCGATCTACTCTACTTGAGAATCGATTTTCCTTGAGATACTGAGTATCTGCCAGTGTCTTTCCAAATGATCCTCAAGTCTTCTCTTATACTTTTCCTGTTGACGAATCAACGGCTAAGATTAAAATAGACTTGATTGTCGTCTCTTAGAAGTTTCTCACCCTCATCTTTATTAATACCCATTAATATTTTTATTTTCCTAAATTTAGACTTAGGAACCCATTAAAAATATTAATTATTTTAATAACTCCTCATTCGGGTGGAATTTCTCAAAACGATTTCTGGGTCTTGGAGATCTCATGTGCCTTAGCCTCTCCTCCAAATTTCAAGGCTAGAGCACATCCAATGCTACCAAAAATCAACACTGCGTAGGCCTGCATCACCCTTGCGCAATCCCTTCCACGCTATGCTTGAATCAACTGCTCCCCAAGTCGTCTAGTCTGCTCCTGACTGAGAATTTGTCTCTCCTGGCCTCTGGAACTGAAACTCTGCTTCTCCCTAGCAGAATCGAATTGCTTCTTAAAGGCTTTTGTGCAGCCTCTCTATGACTATCTCTGCCTCTCTGCAATGTACTTCACCAGATCTGGAAAATTTCCTTCGACTTCACTGTCCCTGCCCCTCTTTGTCTCTGCTTCCTTCTCTGGCTTGAACTCTTTCGGCTACTGCCTCTAGAAAATCAAACTACCCAAGGAAATTGATCTTTATCTGTCTCACAATTGTGTTCCTCCATCTACCCATCAACTTCTTCTTATAATCTCACAGTGGGACTCCAACATCCAAGATTAAATCTTAATCAATGGTTGAGATTATTTCCTAGTCGATCTTTGTGAGTTTCTAGATGATTTGCACCTTATCTCAATTAATTCTTATTAATTAACCACTTTTCCTATGTTTAGGCTTAGGAAATATTTAAAAATAGGCTAATAATCTAATTGAGACACTTCTAGGTGAAATTTCCAAATACAATTTGTGTTATGGAGAACTCCTATATTTTAGCCTCTCCACAAAGTTTCGATACTAGAACACCTCTGATGCTACAAAAAATAACACTCCCTCTTAGCGTGGAAGGTGTTTTGATGTTGCACCACTGCTGCTACAACAACCTGTCTTTGTATCACCCCTTTGTTACGCTGCTAATATCTGACCAATGTATCTGCCTACCACTGCCCACCAACCATTGCGCAACTCTAATGTTGCATATGTGTTGCTGCTGACACGGGCATATGGCTGCCAACTCTGCGTCTGCACTACAACTCCCTCTCATTTGGTGTTAATGTTGCTGCGACAATTGCAATTGAGAAGCTTCCTAAACATTGAACCAATTGTGTTCAATATGATGCATCTGTCTCCCGAGTCCTGACTACTACTAGCTACTACATTGTCCACTGAAGAATCTGCACTAATGTTGACTCTGCATTGTGCGACTCTGCACTGTCGCCAGCACTGCACTGCACTCCTCAGCACCTGACTGCCACTAGTATGCAACTGTCACTCTGGAATCTAAATACATCACTAACATTGATCCATCCTGCTACTGAATATTATGGGCCCATGTAGTAAGGTAATGATCTATGAGGAGGACACCTCAATGGACCCTACCCAACCTCTACAATTCTGGGACTAGAACTCCATATCACCCCACCTCACTCCTGGAGGTATAGCTGCAAACATAGCGAAATCTTCCTCCAACCTGGAGGACAACTTATCAATCTCTGTAGATGTTGTTGCCTAGTCCTACTTCTCTTGCTTGCCCTTTTTCCTAAGATGACACTAAGTACTGTAGTGACTAAACTCACCACATCTGAAGCACTTGACCTTTGCTAGGTCCTTCTTCTTTTCCTCTTGTCCCTGACTGGGACCCTTTGATGCTAGGGCCACATTCTCCTCTTCACCCTTCAGTCCCTTGTTGTTGTTGCCACTGATGATACACTTTATTAGAGCTCACCTCAACTCCTTTTGTTGTAGGTCGGACCACATCACGTCCCATTTAGGCAACGTGTCTCTGCTCAAGATACTCTAGACAAACACTTGCCATTCATCTAAGACACTATTTAGTGGCAACCGTACAAGCTCTGTGGGTTGGGGTGCCTCCCCAATGGCTACTAGCTGATCTTGGACTTCCTGAATCCAAGGGAGGAAGCCATCTATGCTTTCGCCCTTCTACATCCTTATGCTCCTCAACCTCTCCTGGAGAAACATTTTCCACTACTCGGAATAACTCTGAAATAGCTCGGAGAAAGCATCCCAAATCTCCTTGGTCGTACCTTTGTTTGTCGCATGTGAGACTAGATGATCTCGAACTCCATCCAAAATCATCTGCTTCGCCTTCAACATTTCTTTTTTGTACTCTATGAGCTGATCTGGATCCTAGGGTACTGCTACCACATTCTCCGCATAGGCTTTCAGGACATATTCATCTAAAAGGAAGGACATCCTAGCCTTCCAAATGACATAGTCGGAGGCTACCTCCAACCTACCGTGATCTTTAAGCCCAATTGTGGCCATCTCTAGATCTGGTCGAAAATCTCCCTCTTTCCCTATGCTCGATTTTTGAATCTACTACACGCACTCCCTTCTGGAGTGAGGAAATATGCTCACAGCTACTGCCAATCTGCAACTGGATAAATTAGATCTCTAAAACTCGAGATCCCCTGAGATAAATTTTCCCTTTGTGTGTGTTATTTCTCTTGCACCCAGCGCTGATTCTTCTACTGCAAAACCCTTTTGCACCCGAGCAAGGAATCTGCTCAACAAAAATTTGAGTTGTTGTTGCTCTCTCTGCCTGTTGGAATCACTATTCTGGACAATTTGGATTTTCTACTACCCACCAACTGAAAATCAAACCCTTGCCCAGCAATTCCTACAGCCTGGCTAGAGACTGCGCAGCGCCAGAAAATTTCGACCTATTGCTCCCCCTGAACAACAAAATTCTCTTCTTCCGCCTCTGAGCTTCCCGTCTATCAAACACACTCTGATACCATGTGAAAATTTCAAGTCTTAAATCCTATTGCAACAACTAGAATTAATTCTTCTAATTGTTAATTAATTTAACAATTTATTCGCTATGGAAAATATCGAATTAATCACACTACAACCTTCACAAATAAAACTGCGGAAAATAATAGCGCTAGAAACTGAGAAATATTCTAGCGTACACATAAAAATTGACACAATTATTTTTAGACAAAAGCCCTCAAAAAAACCCAACTTAGGAAAATCGTTGTAGCAGCGAAGGGTTTTAGTATTATGCAGCAATGAAATTATCTTAGTACAATCTGGATGTTGAATACTGGTAATCCTGCAGAGAAAATACTGGCAAAAATCTAGTGACGAATTTTCCTCATCCCCACAAGCAATTTGAGCTCTGACTGCAGCTCCAAGTGAGTCGTCCAAACAACCTCTGCATAGCCCTATGCAAACAACCTCTGCATAGCCATGTGTCACCCTTACGCGGTCCCTTCCACACTCTACCTGAATCAGCTACTCACCAAGCTATCTAGTCTATTGTTGTCTTAGAATTTGTCTCTCCTGGCCTCTGGAACGTCTTTCCAGCCTCTAGAACTGAAACTTTGCTTCTCCCCAGTAGAACCAAATTGCTTCTTAGAGGCTTCTACGCAACCCTTGCATAGCCTCTTTGTGGCTATCTCTACCTCTCTACAATGTACTTCACCAGATCTGGAAAACTTCCTTTGACTTCACTGTCCCTGCCCCTCTCTGTCTCTATTTCCTTCTCTGGCTCGAACTCTTCTAGCCACTACCTCTGGAAAATCGAACTGCCCAAGGAAATCGATCTCTATGTGTCTCACAAGTGTGTTCCTCCATCTACCCATCAACTTCTTCTTATAATCTCACTGTGGGACTCCAATAGCTAAAAGATTAAATCTTAATCAATGGTTGAGATTATTTCTTACTCGATCCATGTGAGTTTCTAGATGATTCACACCTTATCTCAATTAATTCTGATTAATTAACCACTTTTCCTAAGTTTAGGTTTAGGAAATATTTAAAATAGGTTAATAATCTAATTGAGACACTTCTAGGTGGAATTTCCAGAAACTATTTCTGGGTTATGGAAAACTCCTGTGTTTTAGCCTCTCCACAGAGTTTCGAGACTAGAACACCTTTGATGCTAAAAAACTAATATTCCATGTTGAGAACCTGCCTACTCTTTGCCAAATCCATGGCTTGTTTCAACGATGTGTCATGTGCAATTCTGAAGATCTAAGGCCTTTGACTTATCCAAATGTCATGTTGTTCCCGTCCATCGAATGCATCAAGCTTCTTTCTTTTTCTTTTTTGCTTTTTACTTTTGGTAGGTTGTGATGTTGATGATGATGTAAGCAATGTAGACCTTTCTGCTTGATAAGATGGAAAATTTGAAATATCCAAGATTTTCGTGACATGCCTTTCTTCATTTTGCATTTGCTTTGTCAAGGATGATGGATAAATCTCGCAAGCATTAAAATTGTGATCTTGATTTTCCTCCGTTTCCTTTCTATCTGGATTGCCTTCAATTAACCATTTTTCAATAGAATAAATGACCTCCTCATAATAAGATGGAGCTTGCTTTAGCGAATTGGGAGCTTATGATTTGTTGAAAGTCCTTTATTCTTTTTCGATTCAATATCTAGCCTAAGCTAGAATTTTTGAACCTATAATCTTTCCATTTCTTCCAACCTATTATGTAGGGTGGTTATTTCCTTAGAATGCTTATCCCCAATGGCATTGATTTCCTTTGCATGATTTGATTCCATGGTCTTTATTAACAACGCTTGTTTTTCCTCCATGTCCTTTATCACTTTGTGATTATTTGATTTCATGGCCATCAAGCAATTTTTCATAGAACTCATTTCTTTGTTATGATTAGCTTCCATGGTAATCAAATGATTTTGCACGATCGTCATCAAGGTTTTCATTTCCTTATCATGTTTTTCTTCTATAGCCGACAACCTTTTCTGAAGAGTGATCTTATTAGTTTCCATGGAACTCATTTCCTTGGCATGCTCTGCTATTAATTTCGCTTGATTAAGTTCCATATTTTTAACGAGTTGAATTTGATTGATTTGCATATTTTTAGTCATTTGAGCTAACTCCTTGATAAGATCATTTTCCACCTCTTTAATTTCCTTTACTTCAGCTTTTGTTTTGACCCTTTATTTATCTCCATATTTATCTTCAAAGGCATCAATGATTGATTGTAAAGAATCAGAAGTGTTATCAAGGAACTTTAAGGACTAATCCATAGGATCATCACCTAAGGTGAGAATGAAAAGCGTCATCTTTATGTTTTCATAGTTAGTATATTGGTGGCACTTACTCATACAAAGGTTGAAATTTTGAAGGTGAACCTCGGTACTAAAAGCATTGTCACCTTGAAAAGGAGGCAACTAATCAATGGTTTCACTGACTTCAGACGAATAATAATGCGAATAGCCTTAAATGTTAGTAAAATCACAAGGAGCAAGCAAGTCCACAATAATATCCTGCTCACTTAGCCTTGAAAGAGCAAATGGATATTAGAGAGAGCCTCTTGTCCAATATTTAGCAAGATTCTACAAGAAGAGAGCTTCATGCAGAAATCCTTGCATAAAATGAAATAAGCAGAGCCGCCACTTGAACAAGAATCTAACTCTAAAATCCAAAACACAAGAACCGAAAAGTTAGTCCAAAAACCAAGAAGAAGAAAACTCTATCCCCAGTAATGGCACCAAAAAATGTTGCCGCCTAAGATGTACACCTAAGTGCGGGAAAAATTTCTAACCCCGCAAGGTATAATCTTTAAGGCACAACCCTCAGAGTAGGGGTTGTCACCTATTCCCTACTCAATCTATTTAAGTTATCTCCTAGGTAAGCTACGGGGGGTAGTCCCTAAGGATGATGAAGAAAGGAAAACTTGTTGGAAACAACAACTTCTAGGAAGGTAATTGCTTCTCTTAATAACTTGATTTAATTAGCAAGCGAAATTATTATTGAGTAATGTGGTTATTAAAGATGGATTTAGTTAATTCAATAAGACACTTAATGAGATAAATAGATGATAGACCAATGCCTTATAAACAATGCTCACAACAAATTATAACACTTGCACAAGGATATTTCAAGTTATAAGATAAGTAATGTTGCATCTTTCTAGTCTCAGGTATAGTGACTCTTGGCGAGTCAATAAATTCATGTGGATCATCAGACTCTTCATGAGGATCTTGTTCCATAGGTCCAGGTTCTTTTGATTTCGATTCCACATTCTTAGAAGCCACCTGCATTTCATCATCAGAGTCCAAGTGTGATCCCTTGGACTTCCAGAAAGCAGCATACTCATAAAAAATAACATCCCTCAAGTTTTAATAGAATATTATCTTGGTAAATAGACGTTGAAGGACTTTGAATTTTCACTCTAGCCAACAAAAGTTCCCTTCTTCTCGGAAGGTCCCAACTTCGTCCTTGGACACATGAACATAAACAGGACAACAAAAAATTCTCAAGTGTTCAACATTGGATCTCTCACATGTGAAGACTTCTTCAGGAGTCTTGTAATCCAATATTCGGTGTGGGCACCTATTTTGAACATAAACAATTGTCCTTGAAGCTTCTCCCCACAAAAACATCGACAACTCTTAATCATGAAGCATAGCTATGGCATCTTCCATTATAGTCTTATTCTTCCTTTCAGCAATTCCATTTTGTTGAGAATAGTAGGGAACCTTATAATTCCAGCATCCCTGCATAAAGCAATCAGCTCCTTGGATACATACTCTCCTCCATTATCAAACCTTGTCTTGATCCTTCTTCCTATAGCATTTTCAACTTGTGCATTGAATTCTCGAAACTTTTCAAACACTTCATCCTTGGATTTCAAGAAGTAAATCCATGTTTTACGAGAGTAATCATCAATGAAAGTAACATGGTACAAATGAACACCTAAGGGCTTGCCAGACATAGGCCCACAAACATCAGAATGCACAAGATCTGAGATTCCTTTAGATCTACTACCACTACTACTACATCATCCTTTAACATTTTTCCCAAGAGCACATCCTTTGCAAACTCCATCATGTTCAATCTTGATTTTGGGTACACCTTTAACAAAATCTTTCATTCTAGTCAAAGCTTTATAATGAACATGAGCGTACCTTTGATGCCATAGTTCACAAAGATCAAATGTATTGTGTATCAAGGCTTGAATTAAGCGTCAAAGGAGACGATATAGGCCTCCAATTTGTACACCAATGACCTTGGCAAATTCAAAGGAGTCCTTCCATACTAGAACTTGTCCATCAATGAATCCAATTCTATACCCTTTGTCTTCAAGAAATGAAATAAACAATAAATTCTTCTTCAAACCAAGAACATATAAAATATTATCTATAGAGACATTACCTCCTGATTCAATTGGAAGGATGATGAACCAATGCCTTTGACTTCATACTTGCCATTGTCTCCAAGCTCAACCCTTTGAGCTATCTTCCTTTCGACTAATTAAGAGAGATTCTCACGACTTCCAGTCATGTGCCTAGAGGCACCATTATCTACCAACCAAATTTCATTATGACTTGCAACGGAACATGTGAAAGCAGAATAAAATGAATATTCATCATCATAATCTTTCTTTCTAGGGCTCCTCTTATGAGATGGTTCATTAAGGTCAGTTGCAGAAGCATGGTGATTTCCTTTCCTTTTTTGATCTTCATTCCTTTGATAATCATTCCTTTGAGGACACCTGTTTTGATAGTGACCATATGATTGGCAACGGAAGCATTAAACCTTTGTCATGTCTCTTCTTTCTTGAGAGGGAGAGGGAGGTCTTCTTGGTGATGCAGGTCCCCTTCTTAGAGTAGGTCTTGGAGCAAGTCTTGAATTAAGTCTTCTACTTGCATTTCTTTGAAATCTTCCAAAATTCCTTCTACATTTTCTATTCTTAGAGTGCGCTGCAAAAGCTTGAGAACCTTCAACTAGATTTAAAATCTTGCCTCTGGATAAGAGCCTTGATTCTTCTTGAGTGCAAGCAGACCATAGCTTGTCAAAGGTAGGTGCATTTTCTCTGCCACTAATGCTTGCTGCAAAAGAATCCCAAGATTCAGGTAGACCACCCACTACTATAGTTATTAATTCTTTATCAGATACTTGTTCATCAATAGCTTTGAGTTGATCTCTTATTTGAGATATTCTTATGAAGTATGATGCCACAATATCATTCTTTGTCATCTTGACATCATGAAGTTGACCCCTTACACTTGTAGATTGATTGATGTTGTTGATGGTGTATAATCCAATAAGGGCATCATACATCTCCTTGGAAGATTTGAGATCAACAATATAAGGAATCATATAACCCTAACAAATTCCACAATGATGCTCATGGCCAAGATGTCATCCTCATGAAACTTGTCATTTCCTGATTGATCAGCTAATTCAGTAACTTTTCCCAAAACAATACCCAAGACTTTATTTATTGCAAGCATTGGGTCAATTCTAGTCTTCCATGCCCTGTAATTTGCAGCTCCTTCAAGCTTGTTCTGTAATGACCCATCTCTTATTATAAGGGACACAAAAATATTAGCATGCATATGAGGCATCCATATGATAGCTACATATGCATGCATTGCATGAACTGCACTAGTATACATACTAGCTAATATTGGAAAATGTTAAAGTTTAGGGTAATGAATTGATTATCGAACTAAATTCCTAACTCACCAAAATATAATAAATATATCAAGTGGTACTTGATATGTTGTAGCCAAAATATATATATATATATATATATAAAAATAAATACATGATTATGAATTAATTTTATTAATTTAATTAAAATTAACAAGTAATTATTTAATATACAAATAAAGTAATTTATTTAATTTTTAAATAATGTGATTCGTTTAACTTATAAATAAAGTAATTCAATTAAAGCATAAATTAAATAAAATAAAATAATGTCAGTTCATAAACTAACATTACAATTGTAACCAACACTCCATTACATTTATAAGTATAACCGCCTTATAAATGTCACCGCCTCTACTCAAAAAGAAAAAGGACGATTCTAGAAAGTACGAGAGGGACAACAAAGCGATGGGGAGACAGTGATGAGTTTTGAGATGGTGGATTTTGGGGCATATAAGGGAGTCGAGGAGACCATGAGAAGGGAGTATAAAGATCACGAAAGGAGAGTTTTATTTTTAACTGTGGGAGAAGCAAAGACTACGGAGAGAAACAAAGAATTGTGAGCAATTGTTCTTGGGGTTTTGGGCACGAGGGTCAGAAGACCTACATTTTGAAGTCTTCTAGATCTGGGAACTGAATAGGTTGATCCCAGATAGGCCGAGAGGAAAAGGGGTCGGTTTGGTAACAAGAGGAGGAGCAAGAATAGACCCGAAACGCCTTCAAATGAGATTTTCAAGTAACTACTTGCAAATGTATTGTTAAATTGTAAAATTAGGACAATTAAATTTTGATGTTAATTGTCGAATTTTAGTTTCCTTGGTTAAATTTAAAAAATTAGGGCTTTACATGTTCTCTGCCTTCATGAAGGAATTCATGATGAAGATGACCAATCAAAATAAAAGATGTATAATCCCAATGCTCTTCAAAGTGCCCTCAATGCTCTTTCTCTTCACCAATGCTCCGAAACAATGTGGATTTTCTAATGCAATCAAGACTAGTACAATTTTTCAAACTGATAACTACTTCCAATGATACAATTAGACTTCTTTAATGCATTCCAATCATTAAGCAGTTATACATGAAAATTTTTAACCATTAACTTCGTCAATAGAGCAATAGATATCACAGTAATCAACGAGACAAGAGACACCAAAATTTAGGTTAACGACCAGGGCAAAACCCACACGGTGAATACCCAAAAATCTTTCCTTGTGAGAGAGAGTTCAATTCATCAAAATATACATCAGAATATTCCAACAAAAATTCCAAACTTCTGACCTCAATAAATGCGAAGTCAAACTAGTCAAAGGAGAGAGAAAATAGTCAATGTTGGTCCAAGTCAAAGTCTACAATAGAGGGTCGAATTTCGACCTAAGCTAGTTAGTCAACATGGGCCAAAATCTAATCAAATCAAAGTCAACGAACCATAGTCAAAACTATGTCAAAGTACAGAAGTTGACCTGCAGTCAACCCTTGGTCAACAAGCTAGAACGGGAACATAATTTCAGTCAAACAAAGTCAACAAACCCATGAAACTTTTGGCCTACAAGATCAGTCAAAAACTCGATCAAACAGCAACAAATAATCCCAAGTCAACATTGGTCAAAGAGAAGTCAAGAGAGCTAACCAACGCTAGTCAAACAGAAATCATGGGAGCTAGTGAACGCAAAAATATTCTTCATTTTTTCTCCTTCGCACGTGTGGATAGATCTCCTTGTTTCAGATCGAATGGATGGGGGAGTGAAGTACCAAATGAGGTCAATTGATCTCCAAATTATATGAGTGCTAGGAGGAGGGTTTTACCATAGGGTCAAACCCATTTGATGAGTGGGGCCGACTTGAGCAAATGAGGTCAACTTGGTCACCGTAGAAATTCATAATTTCTCCTTTGATTTGCCAATGAAAATGTGAAAATTCTATCACTGTAGCCACTGATTTATTTTACCTACTTATTTTCCAATAAGTTATTTACGAAAACCCTTCAGTAAATATTGAAATCAATTCTACTACAGATATCACACCATAATACAGAAACAAATACATGCACAAGAGTAAAACACATCAACACAGATATTTTTGGACAATTGTCCACGGAAAAACCCAGTGCGGGAAGACCGGTGCAGCAGAGGAGGATTTTATTATTAGATAGCTTTCCTAAGTACACTAGGTGCCAAACTGGCTCACCCGACTGAGATAAATTCTTCGGCACTTCCCTTAGGCTCAGCGTCAAATCAACTAGCCTCTGCGTAGCTCCCAGACCCTCTGTGTCAGCACTCTGCCTCTTTACATCAGCATTGGACCTCTCTACGTCACCCACCCGGGCCCTCTAGTGACTGCACAGTCCTGTTGCCTCAGCGTCTTCCTGAGTTGCTCTGCTTCTGCCTTTATGACCTCTACGTTGATCCTCTGGCACTGTCCAAGCCTCTCTGCTCCGTACTCACTACCTCTTGCTACAATCCAAACCTCTAGTTCGAATTTCTTAGCAAACCCCGCTCCAGAAATCAAACTGACTGATCTCCCTCAGTATATCTCCAACTGACCCTCAAGCCTTCTCTTATATTTTTCCTGTTGATGAATCAACGGCTAAGATTAAAATAGACTTGATCTTCGTCTCTTAGAAGCTTCTCATCCTTATCTTTATTAACACCCATTAATATTTTTATTTTCCTAAGTTTGGACTTAGGACCTCATTAAAAATATTAATTGTTTTAACAACTTTTCATCAGAATGGAATTTTCCAAAACGATTTCTGGGTCTTGGAGATCTCATGCTTTTTAGTCTCTCCACCAATTTCCATGCTTAGAGCACAACATCCGATGTTACCCCAAATCAACACTCCCTCTTAGCGAGAAATGTGCTTTAGTAATACTCCACACTGAGCATCACTCTGATTATACAACACCGGTACCTATGTTGATGCTAGGCCTCCCCGCCCAACATCCTCTACACTATTGTATCCTGTACTGCTACCCATGGCTCTATCACTGCCACTACTACATCTGTACCGCAACTCCCTCTGCATCCGTGTTGTTGTTGGTCCTTCTTCCCAACACTGCATCTGCATTGCAACTCCCTCTGCATCCGTGTTGCTGCTGGTTCTTCTTCCCAACGCTGCAACATTATACCCATTTCTACTACTAAAATGGATTCTTTATCATCCCCATCTTCTCCTTGAAATAATCAAACTTTGTTCTTCCAAGGGCCTTGGTAAGGATGTCTGCCCCCTGTTCTCTTGTAGGAGTGTAGCTCAATTGTACAGCTCCTTGTTGGACACAATCTCTGACAAAGTAACATTGAATATCAATGTGCTTTGATCGATCATGAAATACTAGATTCTCAGAGAGCTTGATGCAACTCTGATTATCACACATGATCTTGGTTGCTTCCATCTTTCTTCTGAATAGGTTCACAAGCAGTTTTCTAAGCCATATAGCTTTGCACGAAATTGTGCTTGCAGCCATATATTCTGCTTCAGCTGAGCTCAGAGCTACGAATTTATGTTTCCTACTGCACCAGGATGTCATTCCCGATCCAATGTTGAAACAGTACCTAGGGGTACTTTTCCGATCCACTGAACTTCTAGCCCAATCTGCATCAGTAAACCCAATCAATCTGATATCCTTACTCCTGGTGTACAAGAGTCCATAATCGACTATTCCCTATATATATCTGAGAACATGTTTGGTTGTTGCCCAGTGCGCCCTCTTTAGTTCCACCATGAACTGACTAAGGGTGTTGACAATGTAACAAATGTTTGGTCTAGTATTGACCAGATACATTAGGGACCCCATGAGCTGCCTGTATAAGGTGGGATCAACATCCTTGTCTTTAGATGCATCAACATTCTTCCAATTGGTGATCATTGGAGTAGCCATGGGTCTACGGTCCTGCATCCTGAATCTCTTCAGAATTTTTGTAGCATATCTCCCTTTTCCAAGGAAGATCTCCCCCTTTTGCTGCTAAACTTCCAACCTCGGGAAATAATGCATCTGTCCCAAATCCTTTATGCCGAATTTTGTGGCTAGATTCTTCTTGCAGTGCTCGATGAGCCTCGATGATCCTGTCAGGAAGAGATCATCCACATATAACACTAGGATTAGAGGCTCATTCTCTACAGCCAGATAATAGAGATTTGGATCTGCGTCACTCTTTACGAACCCCACATTCTGCAAGTAGCCATCAATTCGACCATACCACGCTCTAGGTGCATGTTTCAACCCATACAAGGCTTTCTTCAATCTGCATATATGAGACTTCTTCTCGTGTGTCTCAAAGCCTTCTGGCTGTTCAATATATAACTCCTCTTCTATTACTCTGTTCAGGAATGTCGTTTTGACATCCATCTGATGAATCTCCCATCCCATCTGTGCTACAAGAGATATCACAGTTCCAATAGATGTATACTTGACTACTGGGGCGAAGGTCTCTTCGTAGTCAATTCCTTCCTTCTGAGCATACCCCTTAGCCACAAACCTGGCTTTGTATTTTTCCACATTGTCGTCTGCAATCTGCAACATATTTAATCTTGTAGATCCATCTCGAACCCACCACCGATCTATCTTGAGTCCTAGGCACTACCTCCCAGACACCGTTCACCATTATAGAGTTTTAGAGTTGTATTCCTCTACCATTGCATCCAACCAAACCTGATGTTGAGCAGCCTCCTGAAAACTAGAAGGCTTCCCATCCTGAGCTACTAATGCTTGATATCTATCTGGTTGTTTTTGCTCCCTTTTATTATTTCTTGGTGCACCGATGAAATCTTTTGCATCTCACAGAATTTGTCGAAGTTCCCTACTTGTTCTTCCTCTGGTAGCAGGTGCTTCTTTTAGCTCCTCCTCCTAAGATTCTTCCTGTTCTGAGGAAGAATTCTTGGCTTCTGTTGGTTGAAGTGGTTTGACCAACGGCTCATCTTTTGACTGCTCGTCGGAAGACATTTCGCAAGATTTTCTGAAGGCCCTATCTTCCATGAACTTCACATCTCATCGAACTACTACCTTCCTGCTCCCAGGAAGATAGATTCTATATGCCTAAGCATTCTCGCTATATCCCACTAGATATCCTTTCTCTGCGGTTTGATCTAACTTCTTCCTTTTCTCCTTGGGTATACGACAATATGCTAAGCTCCCAAATATCCTGAAATGACTGAGTTCAGGAGTCTTTCCGGGGAAGACTTACTCTGGAGTAATCTTTCCCAATGCCTTATAAGGAGTTCTATTCTGGACATAGACTATCGTGTTGCATGCTTCTACCCACAAGAATTTTGGCATATCCTGATCATACATCATGGCCCTAACCGCTTCCATGATAGTCCTGTTCTTCCTTTCTGCTACTCCATTCTGCATCAGATTGTAAGGAGTTGTCCACTCCCTTTTGATGCCCTCCTTAGCACAAAAATCAGTGAAGTCCTTATCTACATACTCTCCACCATTATCTGAGCGCAAAACTTTTATTTTCTTCCCTGTCAGGTTCTCCACCAGAGCCTTGTACTCTTTGAATCAACAGAAAACCTCGTCCTTGGTTTTCAGAAAATAAATCCAAGTTTTCCTTAAGTGGTCATTAATGAAGGTGACGAAGTATTTGGCACCACTAAGAGCTTTAGTGGACATATGTCTGCAGATATCTGAGTGTATCAATCCTAGTACACTCTTGGCCCTGTTTTTATTTCTAGGAAATGTTGCTTTGGCATAATTGCCCAGAGCACATCGTCTACATACTCATCTCGTTCTGTACTAAGGTCTGGAACTCCTGTTACAATTTTCCTGAGAATTCTCAGAGCCCCATGGTGCAAATGTCTCATTATTCTGTGCCATAGTTCATTCAAATCCTTGTCTCCATTACTGCCTATCAGTGCCATTGGTGATTTTAGTTGTAATTTGTACAACCTGTTACTTCTGATTCCGATCTGCACTTTCCTTTTCCAACTCGCGTGTTTGACGTATACTTTCTCCTTGATGAAGAAAACATCATAGCCCTTGCCTTGAAGTTGTGATACGGAAAGTAAGTTCATCTTAGTCCTGGTACATGCAGCACATATGTAGCAAGGAACTGCTCTCCCGTTTTTGTTTGAAAAACTATGGTACCCTTCCCTACTGGAGTACACTTTGCCTTATTCCCCATGGTGATCTGAAAATTCATCCTTTCCTCCTGATAATCTGAGAAACATTCCCGAATTCCTGCCATATGCCAGGAGGCTCCACTGTCTATATACCATACCTCTGATGATGCAGAGCTTGTCACACAAGCAACTTCTTCTTCCAAGCTGGAAGCCAACATAGAGAAATCGAAATCACTGTCTCTTGTGCAATTTTCTGAAAATTTGCGCGAGTCTCCTGACGTAGATGCCTCTGCATCGTGGTCTCGACCCATAATTGATTTTCCCTTCCTGTCTCTGATTACTTGCTCTTACACCATGTGAAAATTCTATCACTGCAGCGACTAATTTATTTTACCTGCTTATTTTCCAATAAGTTACTTACGAAAACCCTTCAGTTAATATTAAAATAAATTCTACTGCAAATATCACACCATAATACAGAAACAAATACATGCACAAGAGTAAAACACATCAACACAGATATTTTTGGACAATTGTCCCCAAAAAAACCCAATGCGGTAAAATCGGTGTAGCAAAGGAGGATTTTATTATTAGATAGCTTTTCTGAGTACACTGGGTGCCAAACCAGCTCACTCGACTGAAATAAATTCTCCTACACTTCCACTAGGCTCAGCGTCAAATCAGCTAGGCTCTATGCAACTCCCAGACCCTCTGCGTCAGCACTCTGCCTCTCTGCGTTAGCACTGGGCCTCTTTGCGTCACCCACGCAGGCCATCCAGTGACTGTGCAGTCCTGCTACCTCCCCGCCTTCCTAAGTTGCTCTACTTTTGCCTTTCTGACATCTGCGTTGATCCTCTGGCACTGTCCCAGCCTCTCTGCTCCGTACTCACTACCTCTTGTTGCAATCCAAACCTCTAGTTCGAATTTCTCAGCAAACCCCGCTCCAAAAATCGAACTAACTGGTCTCCCTCAGTATATCTCCAACTGACCCTCAAGCCTTCTCTTATACTTTTCCTGTTGATGAATCAACGGCCAAGACTAAGTCCCTAATCAACGGCTAAGAGTAAAATAGACATGATCTTCGTCTCTTAGAAGCTTATCATCCTTAACTTTATTAATACCCATTAATATTTTTATTTTCCTAAGTTTAGACTTAGGACCTCATTAAAAATATTAATTATTTTAATAACTTTTCATCATGATGGAATTTTGCAAAACAATTTCTAAGTCTTGGAGATCTCATGCTTTTTAGTCTCTGCCAATTTTCATGGCTAGAGCACATCCGATACTACCCCAAATCAACAGAAAATACCGACCATAACAACCAATTTTCAACACCCACTAGGGGTTGGAACATGCAAGGGTTCTTTCTCATAATGGGAAAAACAGCATGTGCTCAAGAACCAGGTGATGGCCATAATGAGTGAGGTAGAGCTCATGCTAGGCTTTTGCCCATGTGTTAATGTGTATGTCCCGACCATCTTTTGCATTTTGATCTTCTTTGTTTTGTATTGTGGCTATCTTATGCTTTTTCCTTTTCTTTTTAGCTGCATCAACCTCCCAAGGCCAAATTCAGGGCCCTACCCAAGTTTGAGGATGTATGGTGCCAAATCCCATAGAACCAATGGTCAATTGTGTTAGTTTTTGTAGCATCGGATGGTGTTCTAGTCTCAAGACTTTGTGGAGAGGCTAACACACAAGAGTTCTCCAAAATCCAGAAATCGTATCTGAAAATTCCACCTAGAGATAGCTCAATTAAAATTAATTGACCATAATTAAAAATTTCCCCAAGTCTAACTTAGGAAAAATGGTTAATTAATAGGAATTAATTGAGAAAGGTGTGAAGAAACTCACATGGATCGACTTGGTGATGATCTCAACCATTGATTAAGTTTTAATTGTGGTCGTTGGAGTCCCAACTGGAGATTATAAGAAGAGGTCGATGGGTAGATGGAGAACACACTTAGTGTGCGAGTTCCTTGGCAGATCGAGCTACCTAGTTGCAGAGATCAAGCAAGGGAGAGAAGTTTGAGCTAGAAGGATGCACTAGCGAGACACTAGTGCGAATACTTAGTAGCAAGTGTCAAAGGGGCAGAGACAGTGATTCGAAGGAAGATTTCTAGTTCCGAAAAGGCAACAACAAGTGGCTAAAGTATTCCACAGCGAAGCTAGCTCAGAACAACCACAAGGGTCGCGCGGAATTTTCTTACGAGTCACAGTTATGGTCACGCTGGTTTTCCCAGTACAGCCACGAGTATCGCGCAGGTTTTCCCAGCACAGTCGCACAAATCATCAGAAGCAGAAACGGCTTGCGGAGGGGTTGGACGGCCAGTTTTCAGAGGGAGAAAGAGGTTGAGGTTTGCTTGTGGAGTGATAATTTTCTCTCTGAATATTTTTGTTAGATTCTTGATGGTTGGATAGCCAACTAGGATTCCAAAGATTGTACTCAGATTTTCACTGTTGCATAATAAAATAAACCTCAATTGTTGCAACCGGTTTTCCCACATTGGGTTTTTCGGGGACTTTTGTCCAAAATAACGGTGTCAAAAATTTTTGTGTGCTAGTATTTCTCAATTTTTGGTTTTGCTTCCGTAGTATTTAATTTGGTGAAGAAATTAGACTCTGAATATTTTGTTATTTTTTCGTAAACAAAATAACCTGCATAATTAAATTTACAGTTAGAAAAAATATTTCCAGTTACTGCTGTTGTCGCACAGATTGTCACGACAACGCTCAGATTGGGGGCTATCACCCTGATCCCCGATCTCTCCGTTTAAGCCTGTCTCCCGCGGCTAAGGGGGGTAGACCCTATGGGACAATGGATGACCAATTGTGGACCAGTTGCGTTGGGAGACACGAGGGAAAACAAGCACTTAATTGATTTTAT
Source organism: Pinus taeda (assembly GCA_000404065.3). Classification (NCBI taxonomy): domain Eukaryota; kingdom Viridiplantae; phylum Streptophyta; class Pinopsida; order Pinales; family Pinaceae; genus Pinus; species Pinus taeda. The sequence goes on along the minus strand of APFE031688126.1, from coordinate 23,843 downwards.
TAAGTTAATAGACCAGTGCCTTATGGAGTTAATGATTAAACGATTGTTTATCGAAAGCTGCAGAAATATGAACTTTATAATTCCATGATTAACAATCATTCATAAGCAAAATATAAGATATTCAACAAATGCACAATGCCTTAAACGATAATCTAGCAATTAAAGTTCTAAAGAATAAATGCTTTGAACAACCACGAAACTTAAATGCTGACCAGATTTCAAATACTTGATCTCCAGATATAAACATTTTAAGCACATTTAACTTCACCACAACAGAGAAGAGACTTTAGAAAAAGAATTTCCAAGTTTTAATTAGCCTTTTTTTTATATTTTTTAATATTTTTTCTTATATCAAAATAGACAAAACATCTAAATTTAAACTACATGAAAAATGGAATTTAAATATATACAAATGGAATTTAAAACTAAATATTATAAAATAAAGTCTAAAACTAAGATCTAAATTCTAATTTATATACACAATATAGAATCTAATTTCTAAATAAAACTCAGAAACCTTTTTAGATGATTTTATTTTATTTTATTTTTGAAATAAAACTAAGCTAAACCTAAACTAAAGACCAACTTAAAGATCAAAATCTCATCTAAATTTAAAACCTAAATTAAATAAACTCAAAATCTAATTTTAAAGCTTAGAACCTAGCTAAAAAAAAAACAAAATTCTAAAGCTTAGAACCTAACTAAAACAACTTAAGAGGAACTTTTTTCTTATGCTTTTTATGATTCTTTATATTTTTTAATTATCTTTATTTTTTATTTTATTTTTTTTATGACTTTTGATTTATTAAAAAAAAACAAAAAAAACAAAAAAAAACACAAAACCTGACCTAACTATACATAATTATACATAATTCTAAGAGCAGAAACCTAAGCAAAAACGAAGGGGTAAATTAAAAAAATTCTAGGTATCAAATACATACAAAAATGTAAATCGAATTTTTTAATTTTTTGAAGCTGTAAATTCAAAATTTAAATAAAACAAAAATTGAAATAAAACTAAATCTAAAACAAAATACACGTTACTCTAATTTGCATATATGATACAAAAAATGAAAAAAGAAAAAAAAAAAAAGGGAAATCCAATATACCAACCGTAACTAAACAAAACCTAAAATAAATATGAACAAATGAAACTCAAAAAGAAGTCGAATGTGCAGTTGTTGTTACGCAGGTCAGCAGAGCAATGTACGCGAAAGGGAAGCTTGCTTGTGTTTGCAGGTATTTGGATGAGCAAGCTACAAGCCAATGGTTTGTGTTGCTGACTGCAGGTTTGCGTGGAGAGGAGCTGATAGACAGCGTGGGAGTTATGAGGAAAAAACAAGCTGGAGAAGGCTGCAGCGTAGGGTGATGAAAAATGAATGGAGGATGTTTGCAGGGATTGGCACGGATGGCAGCGTTGAGAGCTGGAATGAATACGCAGAGAGGGATTGAGTATTATCTGCGTGGAGAGATGGGCAGCAAGCACGTGCAATATGGCTGAGTTTTGGAATGAATGCAGGGAGAGAGGGAGTTGTGGTATAGACGCATGCAGTATGGGTATGCAGCAAGGAGAGAGTGGAAGACTTCGGGGGCAATAGCGTTGAGGCATGTATATGGAATGATGGGAGAATCCACAGATTTGGAAAAGCGTTGGCAGCAGGGTGGACCTGACAACAGTGGCAGAAAATGACCAGGCAACTCGCGAAAAGGTTTGCAGATCTGGATAGCATAAAACATTTGTGCTTTTTCTGTCAGAAAATAAAAAATTTCCTTGAGCGGCAAAGAAACTGAAACCTTTAAACCCTTCCTACTTCAGATTGCATAATGGAAACCCTGATTGCCTGATGGAAATCCTTGAAAAACTTTTAAAATCTATACCTGCAACCTGCAATGACAAAAATAGAAAACCCAGAATAATGTGCAGAAAACAAAACTGAAACCCTTAATCAGCTCTATAATTACAGCATTTATAGCTTTTCGACTCTTAAGCAGCCAGATTTGTCAATAATCATAGTAATATTATCAGAATTTAATTTTAATGTGAGATACTTCAGAAAACCCTGCATGCATTCATAAAAAAAAAATTCAGATGATAAGCCCGGAATTAAAACTCGCTGGGCTCTTTCAAAAAACGCAATCTGGGAGTTAGCTGGTTCAGCCGAGAACTTCCCCTAACGCCCGGTAAACTCAAAACTAAGATTTTCTGCATAGCTTAAAATCCACCATTAACAGAGAGGGAGAAAACAATAGTGAAACCCAGATCAAATGGAGATACCTCCCATTATATTTCAGAATCTAAACTATCATTCAAACCCTAGAGATCAGACAAGATACTTGTGCCTAGATCAATCTTCATTAAGCTATCATCAATGGCTGAAAATAAAATTATGCAGAAAAATAAATCATCTTACAGCACTTTCAGAAGAGGAACACCAGCAAGATTTTCAACCCCAAAGTCTTTCTTTATTGCACAAAAATGACTACAAGAGAGCTTTCTTTAGCACCAGACTCAGATCTAATCTGATCTCAAATGACCCCTAACACCCTATTTAGAGGAAAAATCCCCAACGGCTAGTTCAAGTGATCCATGTCAAAATGATCTCGACCGTCGATGAGGATCAAGATATCTTTTAATCTCATCCGTCGAAATTAAAAATTAAAACTTTGCATTTGTTTTCTCAAAATCTCGACTTATTTTATTATTTTATTTAATTTTTCAAAATTTTATTTATTTTTTAAAATTTATTTTATTATTATTATTTTTTAATAATTATTATTATTTAATTTTTTAATTTTTAATTTTTAATTTTTTTTGTAATTAATTATTTATATCTTTTATCTTTTTATTGTTTTTAATTTTTTTAATTTTTATTTTTTATTTTTAAATGGATCCTCGAACTTAGCCTTTGGAAAAACTATCTAGGACCTAGGACTTAGGACTTATGAGGGGATTAAAACATTTTCTAACCCTCAAGACACTTTACATCATGATTTTTTTTTTTTACAATTTTACATATCAAGGGGGGAAAACCCATTTGACACAGACCCTCATGGACCACCCAGTTCTGCAACCAAATATAATCTAGGAGATCAACACACTAGGATTCTCCTAAGATTCTAATGACAAAATTCATTCCGGCTTTGGGGTTAGGTTGAAGGAAAACTTTGTTGATCATGGATCGGTGAGACAAAAAACCTTCCGGAACATAGATTATCACTAGAAAATTAGGTCCACCTAGGCAATTTACATACATGACTCAACTCTGCTAAGATTATTTACAATTCACACATGCAGACTGGGTTTACAACATAATATGATAAGGTCGACGATGATTGTCGAATGGCACGGACACGTCAATCAAGTGCTACCCTTTTGCGAAGAAAAGGGGGTGTACTAGTAAGGGTAGTTGACATGTAATGGTCAACAAGTCTCACACATAATTGGCAAGGATACTACCAAAGAGATGTGGGATTCTCTCGCCACACTATATCAAGGCACTTCCGAGCAACGAAAGATGTTCCTGGAGGATGAGGTGGTATGAATCAGGATGCAGAAACGAGAAGGCATAGATCCCTTCCTCACCAGGATTCAGGAGGTCCATTTTGAAGTTTCTAAGTCTACCAGTTAGAAACCCTCCATGCACTTTATCTAATTTATTCCTGCCTACTTATTTTGTTACTTAACAAGTTATTTGTAAATACTGAAAATAAACACTAGTGCATGCTCAACATATTACAGATCAACGACTGAAGGAAACAGAAACAATCACACCAAATGACACCGTTATTTTTGGACTAGTGTCCCTGGAAGAACCCAATGTGGGAAAACCAGTGCAACTATCTGAGGGTTTTCTTATTAAGCAATATCATAGTACAATCTCGGTGCCAAAACTAGCCTACCCAATAGAGAATTTCCTTGGCAGTAATACCTCTCAATCTGAGACAAATTTCCCGGCTGAAACCCCGGATAATCCTTCTGGCAGCTCCTCAGCTCCAACCTGCCCCAAAAACCCCAGTGTTTGCCCTTTCTGGACTGCGTTAGCCTCTCTCTGCCCAGCGCTAGCCCTGCATCAGCCTTAGGAGGCCCTGCGTCAGCCTTTTGGCCCTTTGCGTCAGCAACGCTGGCCTCTCTGAGGCTCTACGCAACTCCTGGCTGCCTCTACGTGGCCCTACATGAACCCTGGCTACTACTGCGTCACTCTTTCTGGCCACTGTGCTGCTCTCCCGACACTATCTCTGCCTCTCTTTCTCTCTGTACTCAATGCCCCTCAGCTGCAACTCCGATCATTGATTCTATCTCTCTTAGCAAACCCTGCTCTAGAGAACAGAATCACTAATTTCTTTGGTGTATTCTCCATGTGTCTCTCAAGCCTCCTCTTATACTTTTCCTGTTGACATCTCAATGACCGAGATTAAATCCCTAATCAATAGCTAAGATTAGATCTGGCTTGATCCATGTCTTTTGGACCACTCTAACACAGATTCATAATAATACACATTAATATTTTATTTTCCCTAAGTTTAGACTTAGGGACTCCATTAAAAATATTAATTATTTTAATATCTCCTGATCTGTTTAGAATCTGCCCAAACCCTTTCTGGGTATTGGAGATCTCATATTCCCCAACCTCTCCACCAAATTTCGTGGCTAGAGCACATCCGATGCTACCCCAAATCAACACTCCCTTTAGCGAGGACTGTGCTTTAGCAATACTCCTCATTGATTACTACTCTGATCATCCGGCATCGATACCTGTGTTGATGCTAGGCCTTCCTACCCAACATCCTCTGCACTGTTGCCTCCTGTACTGCTGCCCATGGTTCTGCCACTACCACTACTGCATCTGTACGACCGCTCCCTCTGCATTCGTGCTGTTGTTGGTCCTTTCTCCCAACACTGCATCCGCACTGCACCTCTTCTCATCAAGTTGCATCGTGCCACTCATTGCTGCACTACAACTCAGTTACTGAGAAGTAACTGATCCTCCATTTGACCTCTCTGTTGGGCTAGAGACACCCAGTGATGCTGAAGCTCCCTCTGTCACTGACAAGTGCTCCCTCTCTCTGACCTCTACGCTGCTACAACAACTCCCTGCATCTCGCACCGCTGCACACCTCGCTGAGCCTTCCTGCACTGCTGCAACACCCTTGTGCCTCTTGCACTGCTACATCCTGCTAGCTCTGTGTTGTCTTGGGACTCCTGCACTGTAGCTCTCTCTGCCGCTCCATCCGCATCCGTCTCTACCCGACTCAGCCAGTCCTGCTTCTCCTTGACAGGGCTCCCGTAGCAAATTCTAATCCAAGACGCCAAGTACCTCAAGGATCCTACCCCTCATTGCCTATAGTCTACATGACTACAGCTCGATGTCTCCCCACTTCTTCTTAAGTGGCTTATGTGCACTCATGGCACAATCATCGCCCGTCAACACTTCCTTCTCTGCCTTTGCTGGCACTACCTTAGTCTCGGAAGACTCTCCCTTACTCTTCTTCCTTGGACACTGGGTCGCATAATGACCCAGCTCCCCACAGTAGAAGCACTTGATCTTGGAGACATCCTTCTTCTTCCGCTTTTCCTGCTTTCCCTCAGATGCTAGGGCAACAACTTCCTCCTCCTACTTGACTTTGATCCCCTTGTTGTTGCTACCCGTCTGTAACAATCCATCCTTCCTAATAAATAATAATAATAAATATGTATGTATATATATAATAAATAAATAGAAATGATATTTATAAAATAGAATAAAAATTAAAAATTAAATCAAATATTAATTAAGTACTAAAGTTATATTAAAACAAAATAAGTTAAAGTTAATATTAAAACTAAAGTTATATTAATTAAGAAACATAATAAACTTTATATTCTAGTAACAAATATAAATAAAACAAAATAAATATACGATAAAATACATAATAATATAATCAAGTAATAAAGTATGGCCTATGGTTGTAATAAAGTATGGCCTATGGTTGTAATAATTAATATGTGATAGCCAAAACTTTATAATACCTCCTGCGTATATCTAAACCATCGTATAAAGAAAAAAGGGCAAAACCTGAAGGAAGGCAGAGACGCCTGTTCGGGAAGATGAGTCACAGCAGGAGGGAGCTGTCACCGCGGGAGTAAGCGGTGGAGTCATGGGCATACAAGGCGGCCATCGCTTAGCCCTGGCTATAAAATCACGGAGATGGGACCGAGAAGAGGAGGGAGAACAGAGGGCAGTGAGAAAAACCAGGAATCAAGAGCTTGAATTGACCTGAGGTTCTGGGCACGGGGGCAGTGAGCTTCAGTGAGAAGCTTGCTAGATTGGCTGGGAGGAATTGGTTTCCCGGCAAACGAATCAGCTTCAACAGGAGAACAGGAGCAGACAACAGTGCGACAGCCAGCAGTTCAGGTAGGTTTCGAAATCCCTTACAAATTCTGCATATTGTTTTTCTTATCATCTCATTTAAGTTTTCGGTCTTTACACATGGTATCAGAGCCCAGTGTTCAAACCCTCGGGATCTTACAGGCCCTAGAAACTTCTAATTCCTGTAGCTTTGCTTAAGCATCCACCGATTAAATTTAGGTTGCAGGAAAATATCTTGTAGCTTGCATAAGCATCCACTGCGCAAGTATCTACAGAGACAAATTGGATAGAAACAAGTTTTTGAATGAGTGGCCAGTGTCTGAATGAGAAATAAGCCATTCTCTGCCAATGGGGGATTAATCTGCCTACAGACAGATTACACACACGTACTTGGAAAATTAAGTAACCACTATCCAGTAATAAAGATGAGGATTGATTTACAAGTTTGACAAGGAGTAAGAATTGTACTAGAGTCAACTTGCTCCTCACCTTCTTACTCGCTATACCCTTGGAGAACTGCTGACCTGAAATCCTTAATTTCTCATGTAATTTCTGTTGTTTTCAAATAAACACTTCAGTGATGAAATTAAGAGTTCCAATTTTTGATGCAGTAGTATTTTATATCTTAAGATGGGGTTTGCTTGATATACTTTGATCTATGATTTTCAAATGTAATCTCAGCTTCTGTATCAAGCTGAAATTTGGAGCAAACTTGAAAGCTCCTTTCCAATCTACTTACGCCTTGAAAAAACAATGAAATCACAAAACATTAAAAGCTTTTGTATAAATTTCAACTAGAAATTAGGAAGAAAGATCGAGAATGCCTCACGTTTAATTCCTCGTAGCAATGTGCGATAAATGGTGCAGATATCATAGATGTGCGATAGTTTGTTCTTTCGGAAACATAAACTCGGAGGCAGATAGGAATAATCGATCGATGAGAGGAAGTGTTGGCGAGTTAAATCTAAAAGGACTACGCCTGTCTTATTGATATGGGTAAATAAAAAAAAAAAAACTATTTAACGGTTTTTCAAATTCAAAATTTCCTCGGGCTGTATTTTCTGTGTTGTTAGACTAATGCCTTTCTATTTTTCGAATGACATTCCTAAAATTTTGTCGTGAAACTACTGACATCCAAGTGACCCAGTGGTGCGTTGTGAGGTAAAATATCATGGGGCGTCTCCGTGATAAATATATTTCGAGGTATGTGAGCGATTCGCAAAGATATCAGCGTTTACATTGAACTGATCTATGAAGGAAACTTGAAACCTCCTTATCGTGCGATATCTCATCACCGCCCGCTGGACGTGCCGTCTAAATTTGACGTTTTTACGAGTATTAGGTGTCCGAGTCTCGAAGTTAGGGGTTAGTTCGAGCATAGGGACTGGCGGTATAGCGGGGTTCATGCGTTAGCCATTTCTAAAGGTGGATATCTTTATAGTGGAAGTGGGGATAAAACAATAAAAGCATGATCATTGCAGGTGAATCTAAGACCACAAAACATACATCGTTTGAATCTGGGTATGTCATTGATTCTTGATTTTTCTGCATGTCATCAATTTAGATAGGTTCTGAGTTAAACGATATAGCCTTGGAATAAATAGCATATATTGCAGGGGGGACAATTTCACTGCTACATTTACTGTTCATTAGTTAGCACTACAAATACTCAGCAACATTTCCATGACAACTTCTCAATACCTATCCCAGCATCTATTGGTGATTTGAAACGTCTATCATAACATATTGTGTCAATACTCCAGAGAGAAATATGCACCAGTCAAACTAAATACCAAGGTGGCGGTTAACACAATGGTTGGGATTGTTATAGAGAGGCTTTAGTGCTCTCAATGAAGGGAATCTAGGGCACTTAAGATGTCTCTGCAGGAAATACCCCACAAACTGATGCTTTTCTCCTTTCTGGCAATAGTGTTTATGATTACAAAATATGGATCTTCCACCTTTGAAGATACTTCAGACTCAAGAAAAGTTGAAAATGGTAATTTGGAGGTCATTTTGTTGAGTGTGGATGGTCATGTACTGACAACACCTATCTTATCATATAAGCATGTAGAGAGTGGCAATTTATGTGAAACTCAAGTAAATTTTGTTGATGGTCAGGATTCTTGTAAAGAATCTAGAGAGAGAATCAAACCTGTGGGCTGGGTGGTGTATATCCACAGCAAGTTCATTAGGCACAAAGATCAATTCAGTGGTATACAAATAACCTTAAATATATAGAGTGACTTATGCATATATCGTGTCAACTATTTGAAACAGGTCCATGCTAGTTTACACAGACTGTTTTGACCAGTGGGTACCTCGTCAAGCATTTAAGGTTCAAATTTAGGGATGAAACCTATACAACAGATATAATGCTTGTTGCTAACTGTGCTTCGAAAAATGGCACCATCACACTATAGTTTTAGCTTTCAGGATGTTTTGTTAGCATCTTCTATCTAGTATATTGCATATTACATGAGTTTGTTCAGTCCTAAAATGGCACAATAAAGGATTGCCAAGAATTGTTAACTTATCAACCTTCTAATCATCAAATGATATAGGCCATATGTAGCCTCTTTTAAACAAAGTCATGTAGTCGATCTTTCTGATTGTAAGTTGCATCAGAGTAGATCAAGTTGTGGCAGCTCTCATGTCGGTACGTCTGGGTAGGTTGTCTATTGCCAAGGAGACATGCAATTTGTTGCTATTAAAATTCTATGTTGATTGCCTGGAAAGTACGGCAATGTGCAAGCTTTTCACCCACAATTTTGCTTCAAAAATAGAAAATTGTTCTGCATAATCTGATATTTTAATCTCTGTGACAAAAAAAAAAAAAACAACTCATTTCATGAAAGTTCATATTCCCCATTGCATTGCTTAATAGCCACCCTAGAATGAGCTATGTAATGCTTATGAAATACAGATATTATCATGAAAATCAGTTTTCTGTAATAAACAGTCCCTGTTTATATGTGTGAAAAAGGAATTATTCTGCAGTGAAATATATTGATTCATTAAGTGATTGATATGATAAGGATGATATTACAGTGAGGGCACCTGTTATAAATACCTAAACAACGTGCCTACTCATACTAATAAACATGTCTTTTTGACAAGACACATCTTTCCATTAACGAATTAATTGTCATTTATCATATTACTATGTCTGTAACATTGCTGCCCTCTTTAAGGAATGCTTTGTCCTGAAAGCATAATAAACAAGATTCTCTCTAGTTGAGCACGTTTCTATGGAATGATGTTTATCTGTTTTTATGGTTTAAAATTTTTTTGGTCATGCTTTGAATGTTGCTGAGGTTCCTATATATTGTTGCATCTTCTTTGAGAGTGTAATTATCCTAAACAAGAATGTAAGTGATATACAAGCCAGTGATAAACTTTAGATGTCTTACCTGAGGAACGAATAACCATACACTTCTACATTATTCATATTAGGATAGAATACCTTGCATTAGGACAAAGAGGTCGCGAGACCACCCTCCTTGACCTCGGTACCAGTAAGATCTGCCTAGCGAGTAAAAATAGCAAAACTATACCCGTTTATGAATGTGAAGTCGCAAAAGAAATTTACGTGTTAAAATTCGGTTGTCTACCTCAAAATTTTGATAAAATTTTGTTGTGTTCAGGAACCATTACAATAGTAAAGATGTATGAGAGACGACGACGTGATCGGGCAGCATCACCACCATTAATGCTGCCACCGTCGCCATCATCGTCCCCATCATCTCCACCTAGACCGTTATCAACATCAATCGCCCCAGCGCCAGAGTTGACTGTGATAATGAACTCCTTGGAAGCCTTATTGGAGACATTAAAAGAATCCTCTAAGGCTAAAACCAAAGAGGAATCTCAACATTTGGCTACCGGTTCCGCAGAACCAAAGAATTTTGAGCCCAGAAGATCGGAAGAAGACATCTCTAGGGAGCTTCAGAAAATCAGACTCCCAGAATTCTCAGGAGGTCGAGCAGGTGAATGCGCTGATGCATGGTTGGAAGGAATGAACAGATGCTTTAGGTTAAGAGAATATTCGTCTTCGGCAAAAACAAAAATTGCCGTGTTCCAACTAAAGGAAAGTGCTTTGATTTGGTGGGGAAATCTGGAAAAGCAGCTACACCTTACATCAGATAATACCCCTTGGGAACTATTTGAGGAAAGGTTTCGCGCAAAGTATCTACCTCCATACTTTCAACAACAGTAAGCAAGAGCCTTTCATATGTTAATTCAGGGAAATAAAACGGTGGAAGAGTACGAGATAAGGTTTATGGAGCTTGTAAAATACATTCACTACTTAGACTCGGATGAACGTCAAGCTGAACGCTTCATATTTGGGTTAAATCCTCGCATCAGAGCCTTGGTAAGCATGTGGAAGCCATCATCAGTAGCCGAGGCAGTCGAATGTGGTCGTTATGCAGAAGAGCACCTAGGGATCGAAAAGGATATGGGGCCAACAGGGCCTGTCCAATCAGGATTTCCAGGAAAGACTCCCCAGAACTTCTTCAGAGGAGGTAGCTCGAGGCCACCTTACAGTAACAAGTTTACCCCAGGAAATATAGGGACGAGAGCTCCCATGGCAGTAAACACTATAGCCGCGGGATCATCAAACACCAGTCCATGGACATCTCGAAGGACTGCTAGTAGAGGAAGAAATTCAAGAGGAACCAACATGAGAGGACGAAGCACGTTCTCTAGAAATTCACGTCCTAATTCAAGAGGATCAACGCAGCTTAATTGTTGGGGATGTGGGGGACCGCATTTTCAACGTGATTGCCCAAAAGCTTCGCCGGATATATTGCATAGGACTGGAGAGGGACCAATATCAAACAATCAAGGTAATCATAGAATTCATGCAGTAATCAGCAACGACCAAGCAACGCATCAACCCACTATAGCGGGATCTTCAGGTATGGGACAAGGGAATCATAATGGTCGAACCATTACGTATACTGGAACGTATGGTTCGATAGGTCAGGAATCGCCTGGTGGACCAAGTTAAGGTCCAATGGGACAAGTATAGTCCTGGATCAACTACTTGGGAAAATACAGAGGACATATGTCAAAGATACCCTAACCTATGTCAATTTTGAAGAAATTTAAACTATGTTTAGTATATATTTACTTCACTGCGATCAAAGAGTCAGAAACATTTTGAATGACTATAGATAAATGTGAAATTTTGTGACATAATGTATGTTTAACTTCTGCTGGTACATGGATACCAAAACGATATATGTTGTTGATCTTACTAAATTATAGTTGTCAAAGTAAAGTTTAAAACAGTTAAATGAATTTACTTTTGATAGGAATTAAGATATTTAAATCTGTTTTATTTATACATTTCAATATGATCAATGGAATAGAAATCAGGGAGTAAATACATTTTAAATGAAAGTCAAAAGACATGCATGGAATATGACAAAATATGTTAATACTGTAGTGATTTATGTGAATAATACATGAGTTATTTGAATATGCTGATGCACATTTTACGAATGCCTAGATAAGTGTATGATTGCAGATAATAAACAGTTACCGGGATGACCACGTGATGACAGAACCTCAGAACGATTCAAGCTCAAAGTGATTATATGATAGGGTATTAGCCCTAATTCTACTGGGAGGGGTGGAGGTGTTGCCCACCGTTTATCCTCTGAACCCTAGAGTCATGGGAGGACTGTGCGAATCACGCTCCCCTAGACGTGTGATGATGACTGCCGGATGCCTACTGGGAATTAGGTCGGTATAACCGACCCTATCACCTTAGAGTTTATGAATGGTTAGGTCAGTAAAACTGACGCCATGGCATACTCCAGTAGAGGACGGATAGGATGGGAGCGAAAGAGATTAAGAAGGATAGGATGATTTTAGAATAGCTTGGGAATCTGGATAGGACAAGATATGTCCACTAAAATCATAAACCTAAAACTCTAATTTTATAGTCTCTTGATATTAAAATAAAATCTTAAAACCTAAGAAGGGGGTACTAAATTACTAATTACTATCATAAGTAATCAGATAAGATAAAAACTCTAACTTCGGGACGAAGTTTTTTGAAGGGGGAGTGTATGTAACGACCCATCTATAATACAAAGAACACAAACATAATAGTAGGTATACAGTACATGCATATGATAGCTACATATGCATGTGTTGCATACACCGCACTAGTATTTTATACTAAATTGATTATAAGTGCTAAATACCATGTCCCTTCTGGGAAAATAAGTTCTACTCGTTCGTCAATATCGCGTAATGTATGGTTCAATAAAGAGGAATATATATATATATATATATATATGCTCCAGAATATTCATAAAAGCATATTAATAAAATAGAATAAAGATTTAGTATTAATATCAATAATTAATTAATATAAAGTTCTAAACTTTGTATTAAATCAAATATAAATAAACTTTATATTAAAACCAATATAAATCAAACAAAAGTATAGATATAAACATCATAAAGTTAAATACAAACAATGTAATATGATACGTATGGTCCAGGGACAGCCAAGCTTCTCAGGAGGAGACAAAGGGAAAAAGACAGCACCTCAACATCAACCCAAAGGAAATCCTTCCTACAAAAACATCCTTCAAGGCAACAGAGATTCAGGGTCCTCCCCAGATCAAGGCGGATATATACCCAGTCCATACATAGTGGATCAGCTAGGGCAAACTCCAGCCCTTAACTTTGATTCTCCAGGCATCGATGACTTCGTAAAAGACTATGAAACGCAGGCCCTAATCTGTCGCTTCAACAGTTTTTGGCCAAAACCTACGGATCTATTTCACTGGATATTTAACAGTTGGACCATGGAATGTGATATACATTTATGCTCAAAGGGGTTTTTCATTGTTAGATTTGCATCCAGGGAAGTCAGGGATACAATTATCAGTGCTGGACCTTGGTTTTGGGGAACGTCGGGACTGTTCATGACCCCATGGTTTCCAGATTTTGATCCAAACACCATGATTGTATCCAAAATACCGGTTTGGGTCCGTTTATTCAACCTTCCCCTCCACTTTTGGAGTGAACAAGTCTTGGAAGGAATTGGGAACAACATAGGGAAATATATCAAAACAGATCTAGAAAGGATTGACGAAAGGGTCTACACATTCGCACGCATATGTGTGGAAGTAAATCTAAGCAAAGGGCTTCCCGAGAACATAAGTCTGATCTACAAACAACAAAATTGGTTGCAAGCACTAGACTATGAAAACACAGCCTTCAGATGTAGGCTTTGCAGGCAAACAGGTCACTTGCAAAGCACATGTCCAGAAGCCAAGAAAGTAAACGACAAAAGAAAGCAGAAAGGGAAGCAGAGGAAAGGATGGCAATTTTCTCCCCCTAACTCAGAAGATGAAGCATCAGAAGTAGAAGAAGAAGATATCCCTGTAGAGAATGTTGAATCATCCCAAGGAATGGAGACCCAGAAGGGAACCACTGACAATGAGGTCTCACAGTTACACCCAAATCAGGTAGAGAAGGCAAACGAGGAACAAAGCATGGGAGGGATCAAACGGCATCACCAGTCAGATACCTCAGATTCAGACAAGGAAGCAGGTTCACAGAAAGCAGAAACTCAGTTAATCATAGCTTCGATCGAGCCCACCCAAGGTGAGTGGTGCAAGGTCGAAAAGAAAAAGGGAAGAAAAACTTGATGACACAAATTTTCTATTATTTCTGTTGTATTCCTGTCATTACAGGAACAGCTTTTTGCCCCTTTGTGTTTTTATTTCTGTTTGCTGCCTGTCATTACAGGGACAGCCATTTGCATATGCTTCAAGCATTTACAATATGTAATTTTATCAATATGAATAAAATTACAAAAAAAAAAGATACGTATGGTCATCCTAAAAAGTTATAAATATATATGATCTCATAAAACAACAGATTTCATTTCACCACTTGTAACGGGTTGTGACTCACACTCATGAAAGATAGTTGTCACCACGATGGAAAACGGTGGAATCGCTGGTGAACAGGGCGGTCACCGCCACGGAGAGCTACATATAGAGGTAGGCGGAGTTTTAGAAGGGGGTGGAACATCAGAGGAAAAACCAGGAGGAGGAATTCAGAAGGAAAGAAAATCGGCCATTGGAAGAGCGCTTAAGCATTCTAAGGTTCTGGGCACGGGGGACAGTGAGCTTCCATTGAGAATCTCACTGGATTGAGCAGCAAGGCTCTGCTAAGTCTGGCTGGGTGGAATTGGTCTCTCGGTAATTGGAGCAGCGTAGCCACAGACATCTTCAGGTAGCAGTTCAGGTAGGTACATACTTTAAATTCTTTACTGTTTCTGTATTTCAGTTTTTCGGTTCTTACAGGGCACGAGTGGATCATAGTTACCATTACTAAAAGTCAAATGTAATGGAACAGGTTGCACGGGAAGTGGAAATAGTAAATGAATGGGTTAGTCCTACAATAGGAGAACATGATAAGGAAGCAACAAAATGGAGGAAAAAAATATTCATATTTAAAAGCCGAAAATATTCAGGCAAAGGAGATTGTATATTACTTTGATTTCCCAGAGAATTGTCAATTGAAAATTGTCTTCAAGATTTGTACAGAAACAAAGTCTAAAAATGTGTTTTCCACAAAAATTATCTCATTTATCAAAAGAACAGTAATATAGCATCCAAATTATGATCGAGCATTAGCATTGAAAGGAAATGTAAGAAGAACAAATATTTTTTAGTAAAGGTAATCTTAGATTGTCTCAAAAACAATAAAAATCTAAAACATCGTGATGTGAGAAACAAAACCTGGAGTAACATCTGTCCTCGAAGTTCTTCACAACTTCCTCTATTATCCTCCTCTGCTACTAATTCTGTTCTTGTTCCTACATTAGCATACATTTCACTTTCTGCACTCTCAACAGTAAAATTATCTGCAATCCTGCTTTGATATGAGTGACTTTCCAATGCTGATGCAAGTTGTTGACGGAGTAGAAGAATTGTCTCTTGTGCGTCATGATTTTCTTCTGACTGCAGATTGAGAATGCACTCAATAACAGATGTAAAATAGAGAAAACCTGAAAAAATATTTTATAGGGTCCGAGGAATATTGATTCTGAAAAGATGAGACAAAAGATGCCATATTCCTTACACCATAATCTCAGTAAAGTTATTCGAAGATTAGACAAACAAATGCAAGAGAATTATGTGTGATATTTGAATTTTTCTGATACTATAGATACTTTCTTTAGATTTTAAAAAGAAAATGTTTGCAGTGCTTTGGAACTAATTACCACTTTCCAAACAAGCAAATGTGTGGTTCTGTCAACGGCAATAGTTACTGACCTTAGCTTGGAACTGTTCCTGAAGGATACGGTTGTCTGCTGACATAATCTGCAACCAAACATGATGCGAACAAGCTGGTGTAAGACACAATTAATATATCACTGCAATTCCGAACTTTTATATACATTTCAATTAATATTATAAAAATACTAGAACCCAAGCATGCAGACTAGTGGGATAATTTATGATGAGACATGCTATTCAAAGCCACAATGATACGACTAACAGTCAAAGCTGATGTGCTACTGAATCCTTGAAGATGTACCTCTAACTCAAACGTTTTCTCATCAAGCTGGCTCATTAAGTTAACAATTACCTGCATATGATTTGATATAAACATCAATACAATAAAGCAAATTGAATGAGCATCACAACGTTGTGCATAAGCAATTCAACTCAGAATTTATATTATACGTATTTTAGAGTGCAGGAATTTTATCTAGTTACTTGTCCACTGGACCATATCTAATGTAAGCCTCTATAAAACCGTGCTTGTTATTTATTCAGTTAATGGGTCAATGGTAATGACAAGTTTTGAGCACTGTTTTGTTTACATTACTTGTTGCAAATCTGATAGTGACGTGCCATCGGCCGAAGCTTCTCCAATCCCTATCATTCTCTGCTTCAGAATTCTCATTTGCTCTTTCTTCTCTTCAATTTCATCCTCCATTTTCAGCATTTGAATCTTTGTTTTCCAGAAAAGAATTAATTGTTTCAGAGTCAAGATATTACAAACAGTTTACAGTGAAAAGAGAAATCAACAAAAATTACACCAACACTTGATAAAAAGTATTTATAGGCTTCAGCCACTTCTGAAGATTTGAATGCCAGGAAAATGAAAGAAATGTACCTTTGATTGAGTGTCATCTGGATTATTTGAAACTTGTTCAGATAAGCGTTTTAGTGAACTGGTACAAAATGCAACTTCTCCAGCTAGCATTTTCACTTGTTCCTTGAGGAGGTCCATCTGATCTGATATGGTTGTGCCAGTCTACATAGCACATCCAAGTACTTCAGATATTTGACTGATCTTTCTTAATCATTTTTTTTAAAGGAAATGCTACTTCCATATACCGTAAATGTACAAGACACAAATTAGCTCATGTCTATCTAACCCTTAAAGGACAACAAGAAGGTCCTTAAGAGAGATTGAGCCTGAGAAATTGAGAATCACATAATCTAGCATCTTTCCTAGTCAGAGCATCCTTGGCTATAATCCGGTACTTAAGTTCAGCATACATTGGCCTAGGATCCGTGGAAGGAAAATATTTTATTCATGCACAATTTTGATCCGTACAATTTCATTTGCAAAAGTAGAGCTAGCTAACTTAGCGTTATGAAGGCAGTGCTTAATAAAGGAAGAAATAATCTGAACTAAACTAAGTTGACAGAAAACCCCTATAGTAACACCTTCATATTGTGTCATCTTGTAATGACCCATCGAATTGCAAGGGACATAGGAATATTAGTATGCATATGAGGCATGTATATGATAGCTATATATGCATGCATCGCATGCACTGCACTAGTATACATACTGGTTAATATTGGAAAATGACTAAGTGTAGGTAATGAATTGATTTTGAAGCAAATACCTAACTCGCCATAATATAATGATTATATTGAACAGGGTACTTGGTATGTGTACCATCATCATAATATATAATTCCAAAATAAAGTTAATACATTGACTACACTAAATAAAAGGAAATTTTGTTTATAGTAAATAAAAGAACTTGTATATGTATTATATTGACTAAAAAGAAACTAAATAAATATAATGGAGATGACATATAACATTTATCATAAATCATTCCCAAACAGCTTTAATTAATTAATCTCAAATTTAATTTAATAAATTTTAACAAAATGAATTCAATGACCTTCCTTTTATAGGCTTCTTGTGGGGTCGAATAGGGTTCTTAGGCTGACTTGATCTTCTCTTAGGGCAACACAGTGTGGAGGTTACATACTTCATATTTGACTCAATACTTAACCTTTTTACATGATTCAAAAGCCTAAGAAGGGTCTCTTTAAATGCACAATAATTCTATAGATTCAGAATAAATCCTAGAAGTCCACAAAGGGACTTTGACCTAAAACATGGTGACCCAAGCATGAAACCCATGCTTTAATAAGTCACAATAATAATAATAATAATAATTCTTTCTTTATTCTTTGACAAGTACATTACATGATGACTCAAGTACATTATTGAAGACCCAACATAGTTACATTTTCCAACACTCCCTTTTAACTAGGGAGATATTCATAATGTACAAATACAATGGAAGATCTCAAACTATTTGAACCATGAACTAGATTTCTGACCAGGGCAATCTATCCAAACAGTCACTCAATAGTTTAGTCACCGCAATGCCATGTTTTAAATTCCTGACCAAGGCAATCTATCTAGGTGGGACTATGGACTCAAGCTTTCAGCCCTTTTAGGTACCCTCAGGCTTACTTGTTAACCATCAACCAAAATCCAGGTGTGTATCCAAAATAGAGCTCAATGATCAACACCATTATTCCAACTTTGGGACTCAGACATCAACACAAAGTGTCAGCCAGATGTCTTCCCAGGCAATGCTTCACTCGCAAAGTCTCAACACCCCTTGATCCAACAGATCAAGAATGACCAATCTCTCCCAATCAAACTGATTGGTAACCAGCATGCTATCAAATCCTTTGAGAGATTCACCTGTGCAAACACAACCCTAGTCAATAGTATACCTTCACATGTATATAAGAAAAAAGAAAAAAACTCTAGGGTCTTTCAAGCAACTTGATGTTGCTTCTCAACTTTCCATAGTAGGACTCAATTGAATCTTTGACAGAAGATTCCTTAATCATATGTTTTCCTTCCTACTTCATGCAGCAACATATCCTCTAAAATTCATTCTTCAATTAACACCAAGCTAAGCCCTCCCTCTCAACTAGGAAGCACCTCTTTATCCGAATTCCCTCTTAATCTTAGGGAGATCTTTTCTATTCATGCTTCCTCTGAGAGATCAACTTCTTCCTTTTCGACTTCAGAGAATCTTTCGTGGCTTCCAACCACTTTATCAGAGTTATCATCAACCTCATCATGCTTATAAGTTATCACATCAACAAGCATCTTCACCAAGTTGAAGATTGTGTCTCTGCACAACTTAAATAGCACGTGCAGTTGACTTTTAATGTAACCTTGGACAAGTGCTTTCCCATGGGTTAGTCTCTACCTAGCGAAAAGTGTCCAAAATAATTCTTTTCCTAAGTGTGACTTTATAAGTGGTAAAGTCAATGTTAAATTATAAAGTGAAAAGTGACTTTAGACATAAAGTACAATGTGGGTCCTTTATTTAATGGGTAAGTTAAAAAATAGAAAGTGAGAATTAAAAGCACATTTATTCTCATCCCTTGATCTAAATGTATCTAAGCTATTAAATATTAGGGTTGCCCAAAAGTCACTTAGGGAAACAAAAGGGGGAAAGAAAAGAGACTATATTCGAGTAGATTGGAGAAAGGAGGCTGAGAGCTGAAGAAAAGTTCTGAAGGAGAAATTTATTGTAGCGAGCTGAAGGAGTGATTTATGAGCACGGAAATCGAGGAATAGAAGACAACAGAAGGTATAGTACAAACAACATTTAATCCTATGAGTTGCACGCCGTTCAAGAGAATTTTTTGAGAAAATTGAAAAAATCTGTACAATCCATACAGCGGTACATAAAACGTACAGCACAGTCCATATCCGTACAGTTGATATTTTTAGCTTCAAGTGGGAAGGAAAATCAAGGCAAAGTGAGCACGATTTTCAAGGAGTTTTGGGCTAAAGAGATAAGTTGTATTTTGTTGTTTTGTTTTGTCTGCAAATGTATTTTTCCTCAACTTGAAAGATAAATAAATTTCAAGAGCTCTCTAACAAGTTTTCCCCGGAGAAGATTGAAGGGGTTTTGCCTGGGTCTAAGTTGACCAAAAATCTGTGTATTTTTATGTGTGTTGTTGGTCTATTTATGTCCATATTTATTTTCAGCATGTGTTGACAGTCCCATATGTTTTGATCTGAAAATTTCATTTCCAAAATTCTATATGTTGAATGTATGTTTATGGGAAAGGGCATTTAATTGAACGGGAGTGATAAGGTGAAATTAAAACTGGGTTGGGATTGCAGGGAACTTTTTAGTCATCAAATTTCAACATAGTATCAGAGCTATAGGCTTAAAATTGTAGTTTGAACAACAGACAATAGTTTGGGACAACAAACAGTGATTTGGACAACAAACTAAATTTTTGGACAGCAAACTCAGTTTGGACAACAAACTGATATTTTGGGACAACAAAGTGAAATTTCACACAGACTGAACTTTTGGGACAACAAAGTGTGCTAGAAAGTTCATTTCTCCATTTTCTTGGTTTTGTAAATTTTGGACAACAGTCATGGCCATGTTCTTAAGGATAGAGGACAGACTGGATGGGATATCCAACTATGTCATTTGGAAGAACAAGATTTAGATAGTGTTTAAAGAGGCAGCAGTTTGGGAAATAGTGCGGCAAGTGGTTGTACCTCCTATTGCTGCAGATGAACTTGTTGAATTCACAAAAAATAATGCAAAGGAAAAAAGGATTTTGATGTACAATCTGAAAGATCATGTGGTTCCACAAGTGAGAGGAAACAAATATGCATATCAGATGTGGACAACTCTAACCACTCTCTATAAGAGTACCAATGGGAGCAAGAAGATGGTACTCAAAGAACAATTGAAGAACATCAGGATGACAAAGGCTAAAAGTGTAGTTCATTATCTTGGCAAGGTCAAACATGTACGTGATGATTTGACTGCGATTGGTGAGGCAGTTGCTCCTACAGAGTTAGTCAGGATAGCTATAGCGGGACGTCCTAAGTCTTGGGAGGTCTTTGGAGATGCTGTTACCTCTAGGGAGAATCTTCCCAATTGGGACAGATTCTGAGATGATTGTGTGCAACATGAGATAGGGAAGACTGGTAGTGGTATCATATGGGGCTAAGGGAAACGAGAAGAAGAAGAAGAAGAAAGATACGGATATGCCCAAAGTCAAATGTTGGACATGTCAGAAAATGGGACACTATGCTGCTACATGTCTTGAGAGGAAGAACAAGGGGAAGGAGGGTACTACAGCTTCAACAAAGGTGGAGCAGTTTGCTTCACAATTTGACAAGGACTTTGCATTTATTACTTCTACATCTAGTAGGAGTACATCATCCGATGTGTGGAGTACTGAGGGAGATCACTACTGGAGTTCCTGATTTTAGTGTCAAGCATTATGAGGTCTGCAGAGGGTGTGTTGTGGGCAAGTACACCAAGTTACCATTCACAACGAGCAACAATAGATCTATAGGTATACTAGACTTGATTCATACTAATGTTAGTGGTCATTTGCCTCATTGGTCTTTGGGTGGTTATGAGTATTATGTTATATTCATTAACGACTACTCTAGGAGGACTTGGATATATTTCCTGAAGACCAAGGGTGAGGTCTTCAGTCGCTTTAAAGAGTTCAAATCTCTTGTGGAAAAACAGACAGGTAGGAAGATTTGGGTCTTGAGGTCAGACAATGGTGGTGAATACATCGATGGTGGGTTTTCTAGATGGGGTCCCTGGGGTCCATTTTGTTAAGTTTTGGGCAAATTTTGTAATATCTTTTGTAATGAATGTAAAGTCTCCGCGAAATGTGGAAGCGAGGCACGAAGCTAGTAGAAGTCAAAGGGGCTTTAGTCCCTTAGTTGTGTAGGTGATAGAGTTGTTTTAAAACCTGCACATGGTCCGCGGACCATGGTATTGTAAAGCAAGTGTTATATAAAGTTGAATCATAGCGAGTGTCAAAAGTTAACTTTTGGAGAAGAATCATTATAAGGGCAAGGTGCTAAGGCAGGAAATGTTTGTTTCCTATACTTAGGCGAAAGGGGAAGACTCCTGCAGCTGAGTGCGCGAAGACCTTGGTAAGTCTGCAGGCCCCTGTAGCTGAGTGTTCAGGGAGAATTAGTTTGTAATTGAATGCTTATACTAATAAAGATTTTTTTGGGCCAAAATTGATGCATTTGTGTCTTGTTATTTACTCCTGCTAAATTTATTTATCTTCGCTCTGTGATATGTTTTTTATATGAATTAATGCTCATTTACTATGCGAAACTAGTGGATCTGTAATATTTATGCATGATAAGTACAATTACATACCTTCGCGAAGATCTGGAAGTCGTTTAGATAGATTTGCGGTAGTTATATGTTTGGAAAGATTAAGATGCGCGAAGGCAGATCTAAGCCATAGGAACTGCAGGAACACATCACACATGCCTTTGTACGCAGAAACCTGGTTCTAGCATCCCCCAATACTGCTTTAGGTGAGACTCTAGCCTGCGCTATGCAGGTTGTTGCCGAAAGGGCAAGGAGTTAAAGTTTTGTAGGTTGGCGCAATTAAAGCTAAACCTGGGTCAGGTCCCATCAAGCCAACAAATGGTTCTGTTGCCGAGACCGAGATCTATTTGAGAAATGTGTGATGTCGAATAAGTGGTTTCCTACTAAGAAGGAAATCGAAAAGTGACTCAATCGGAAGTTGAACGCCTTTGCAGCTGAGGAGAATAGAAACCCACAGTTATCCAAGGAACAGTGGTTGAATAGATACCTGTACATGGACGAAACCGAAGCTTCTTTATGTTTCTTCCCTTGTGAATTGCACGAGTGGCTATCTACATTAGCAGATAGTCAGGGTACGTGGAGACTTGATGACCCTATTGTGTGAACTCCAGAGCTGGTGAGGCGCCTGGAAGCTTCAAAAAACAACATTGCACGGGCCATTGATCGCATATTAGGAGGATTTGTCACTGTACTTGCGATTGATATGACCATCAGCTATAGCGAAGCAAAGCGCAAGCTCTTCAAGGGACCGCGAGGTAAGTACCTAAAATCTCTGAAAACTTGGATTAAGATGTTGTGTGAAAAATAGGTTATGCCATTACCTTGATGTTTGGGACTACGCGAAGCAAAAAACCCTTCAGAAGGAATAGATTATCATGCTTTGAATACAGTCTGTTGTTAGGATCCTCTTCTAGCGACAACGAAGGGACTATTCTGAGTACACCGTGAAGCGCAATGCAGATAATAACTTAGGGTATCCCAATGATACCTCACCCATCCACTCCACCTCGACCTCCACCTCTGTCGCATACACCTACACCTTCACCTCCACCTCCACCTCTGCATGAACTATTCAACATGGCGAATGCAATGAAAATGTCGATCTTTAAAGGGGTAGGAAGCGAAGACCCTGAGAAATTCTAGTTCGCTGCAAATGTTGTGTGGACAATGCAACAGATTACTATGATAGTATAAAGAGAGCACAACTAGTCACAACGCTGCAAGATAGGGTGTTGACTTCATATATTAAATCTTGTCATAATAGACCTGGCACGACGTTGGCGGAGACTCAACAGGCGTTAACCAATGAGTTTAAGAAGCCTGAGTCTCAGGCGTAGTCTATAACAGAGTTTAAGGAGATATAGCAAAAGGTAAATGAGTCCTCTTGGGATTTCGATCAGAGGCTAAAATGCCTGGTCCGACAGGCTAATATGAACATCACAAATGATCAACACAGAGACTAGTACATTGCTTCATTGTTGGTTCATCTAAGATTACCATTATCACAACAAAAGATAGGAACGCAAGCAAAGGCTGTGGAGATCACGATGAGGTTGGAAGCCTTGCTAGACAACATACGAACGTTGGAGTACAACAAATTCAGTTGCAGCTGACAAGTCTACACATGGAGGTACAACGCTTAAAGACAGGGAAGGAAGCTCAGCCAGAGGTGCACGCTGAAGTCAGGTGTATAAAATGCAAAGACAAGGGACATGATAACGATCACTGCCCTGTTTATCAAAATTACTTGATTGGAGGAGGTCTTGTGCCTCTGAAACTTGATAACATTGCGAGACCAACCGCGAGAGTACTATTATGGTGTGCTATCTACCAGATAACTGAGAAGCATGGGACTAATAATTGTCACCTCTTGCAAATGTTTGTTTAGACACTGCAACAATTGTTTTGTACTTTCTATAAATCGGTTGGACATGATGAGCGGAACTGCCGAAGCTATGAATTGATGACGGGGCGAACCCCTACATATCAAATGAAAGCAAAAAATCGGCCTCAAGATTAGGGCA